>CM034531.1:35291892-35309392 GCA_020002185.1 Paraescarpia echinospica
TGTCTTTCGGATCAGTTCATCTAAATCACAATCACAACGAAATAAGTTGGTGTTATCTGCAAATAGATTATACTTGAAAACTTCTGAAACATTAGAAATGTCGTTTATAAATATTATACATAATAAATAGCCTTGGTCCTAAAATCGAACACCACAACGTACACCAAGTACCCCCGAGTCAAAAATTGTATACTGAACAAACTGTTTTATATTTCCCAAATAGCTCACAATCCATTTATGTGCTGAAAAAAGTATACCATAAAAAAATAATTTCTTTGCTGGTATATTATGATTAACAGTATCAAATGTCTTCTTTAGATCATATTTTTATGATCGAGTGCATTTGTAATTTCCTCAAACAATTTAAGAAGAGCATGAGAAGTTGACCAGTTAGATCTAAAGCCATACTGGCTTGGACGAAGTACATCATATTTGTTTATGGTCTTGTTCAACCTATCATTGTATAATTTCTCTAGAATTTTGAACAAATGTGGTAGCAATGAGATAGGTCTGTAATTTCTAAGTACACCTTTAAAAACTGGAACAACTTTAGCTATTTTCATTTTACTCGAAAATACATCTGTTTGAAAGGATAAATTGCACGGTTTTATAATCTGAGTAATGATTTTCTTAACCATACACATCTTTTTCAGGTAATGAAATATGCTCTGCTAGATTTGGGCAAACATGTGTAAAAAAGTATTAAATCCATTTGCTGTATCCGTCCTGTCTGTAATGATGTTGTTATTTCTCATAAAATATTCAGGATACGAAAGTGTGTTAAACTGTTTGTTGATTATCTTGTTTAACATTTTCCGTGTTTCAGATATAGCAATTATATCAAATTGCAGGTTAAGCTCTAGAATGTAATCTTTAATTTTCGGTAAATTTGCTTTCAGACTTCTTGCATTAAAATTTTTAAATGATAATCCATTAACTTTGCCTATTTTTCATTCAATTGAGAATCAGTATACTACTCACATTTAGATGATAAATTATTAAAAACAATATTAATTGGGTCAACATGTTTTTCAAAATCAAAAAAATTGTAATCAGAATATTTGAAGGAATTTAAGTTAAAGTATGAACATTTATTAACTAATTAGTCTGTAGATGTAATTTCCTTCAATTGGAGAGTTTTCAAATTTACAGTCATTATCACTGATATTATGAAAAGGAATGCAATTATTGTTCTATAAATTAAACCGATTCTTTGAGAATTTTTATATCTTTGTAATGTACGCAATTATTAAATAATCTGGTAATATGATTATTCCTTGTAATTCCACGCCTTTAGTTCATTAGAATTATGTTTTATTAATCACTAATGACCCTGACAATATATCGAGAAAAAACTTTGGCCCCCACTTTTACGATCCGTATAAGGCATGCTCATGAATAGTCGACTTCGATTAGCTGCGCCGAGTTAATGTTAAAAAAACGTCATCAACATATGTGTATTTGGATTAGCCACCTCCATGCGAATGAGTCGTGACCAATAAAATTGTCAAAAGGAAACGTGGACCAGCTGCTGTCTATGTCATATATTCAACACAGAAAAGAAGGAAAATATATGGAATAAACGGATATTGAACATAGCGACAACTATTGACAGACGGACTGATTTAAAAGAAAAAAACACCAGCTCTCCACGCACGAAGCCGCCGATGACATAATGAATGATTGGCATTGTTTTTGTTGGAATATAACAACATACGAAATCTCACCTATGTTACTATCATGTTCCTTTTTCACTAGGTACATCTGACTATACATTTGTATGTTTAGTTTTATTGAAACGTTTATATATATATTTTAGAAACTTATTGAAGCCGAGAAACATTAAATAATGAAACCATTTTGTTTGCACCATAAATATAGCTGCTATTTCCATAAGCAGTATAAATACACCATTATATATCACATGAAATAATGTACAATATTACAATAGCATAGGTAGTCGACAAAATATTAAAATATATTGCATCAGTGTAAAAATATGTTTTATTTTGTAATGGGACTGCAATAAATATTTGTTTTGCCCGTCATTTAGAGTAAAATCTATTGAATTTGTTTCTGTTGAACTCCCGTTTCGATGAAAAATAAAATGACACTTGTATGATGGAAATAAAGTTATAAAATTACAAAACTTTAAAAGTAACGCATATTTTAAAACACTGTTTCAGTCATCAAGAAGATCCCTAAAACATTTTGAACCCTAAAACACTCCCAGTATAGTTCACTTAACACAAACTTGTTTCAACAAATTTTGAAGAATATGCTGTAGAGCACAATTCAAACATGGTGATCAGAACTATTTGCCCTGTTACACCTAAAAAACCTGTATAACATCGTATAACATGTGACATGACCTGGAATAATGATACATAATTATAATGTCCAAATCATGGTAGGGCGTTTGTAAAAAGAAGTTAAAGTAATGATATAACCCCAGCACTTGTCTTTTTTAAATTCCTACTCATTAAATACATCATTTTTCAAAACAATTTCTTTGTACTTGTTTAAAAAAAAAATTCTGGTCACATAGACATATCTATACATACTGAAAAACTGTTGTACATTATTTGGCAACTGATATGATATAACTTAAACATAATCACAGCAGTTTTCAATCCCAATATATCAGGTACTTTAAGAATGTGCAGATTATCGAACAAACTTGACGTATGGTCCACCCTCTTAGCACCACAGAGTAACCTTATTATTTTTTTCTGTAGCAAGACTAGGCATTCGACATTTGTTGAGTAAGTGCTGCCCCATATTCCTGCGCAGTACATAATATAAGGCAAAATGAGTGAGTGGTACAATATATGCCACTTCTGTTAATCAAGAAGTTAGCTCTCTACGTAATTGCACAACACTTTGACAGTTTTCATTTCACAAAGCAAATGTGATTTTTCCATGTTAACTTGTCGTCATCAGAACACCTACACATTTGACGACTTCAACTCTATTAATTTCTTCCTCATTTATCTTTATAGAAATACTTGAATTCATTATTCCATTTCCAAATATCATATAGTTTGTTTTTGTAACATTTAGTGAAAACCTATTTTCAGCAAACCATACATGAAGTTTGTTTAACCCAGCATTTGTCTTTCGGATCAGTTCATCTAAATCACAATCACAACGAAATAAGTTGGTGTTATCTGCAAATAGATTATACTTGAAAACTTCTGAAACATTAGAAATGTCGTTTATAAATATTATACATAATAAATAGCCTTGGTCCTAAAATCGAACACCACAACGTACACCAAGTACCCCCGAGTCAAAAATTGTATACTGAACAAACTGTTTTATATTTCCCAAATAGCTCACAATCCATTTATGTGCTGAAAAAAGTATACCATAAAAAAATAATTTCTTTGCTGGTATATTATGATTAACAGTATCAAATGTCTTCTTTAGATCATATTTTTATGATCGAGTGCATTTGTAATTTCCTCAAACAATTTAAGAAGAGCATGAGAAGTTGACCAGTTAGATCTAAAGCCATACTGGCTTGGACGAAGTACATCATATTTGTTTATGGTCTTGTTCAACCTATCATTGTATAATTTCTCTAGAATTTTGAACAAATGTGGTAGCAATGAGATAGGTCTGTAATTTCTAAGTACACCTTTAAAAACTGGAACAACTTTAGCTATTTTCATTTTACTCGAAAATACATCTGTTTGAAAGGATAAATTGCACGGTTTTATAATCTGAGTAATGATTTTCTTAACCATACACATCTTTTTCAGGTAATGAAATATGCTCTGCTAGATTTGGGCAAACATGTGTAAAAAAGTATTAAATCCATTTGCTGTATCCGTCCTGTCTGTAATGATGTTGTTATTTCTCATAAAATATTCAGGATACGAAAGTGTGTTAAACTGTTTGTTGATTATCTTGTTTAACATTTTCCGTGTTTCAGATATAGCAATTATATCAAATTGCAGGTTAAGCTCTAGAATGTAATCTTTAATTTTCGGTAAATTTGCTTTCAGACTTCTTGCATTAAAATTTTTAAATGATAATCCATTAACTTTGCCTATTTTTCATTCAATTGAGAATCAGTATACTACTCACATTTAGATGATAAATTATTAAAAACAATATTAATTGGGTCAACATGTTTTTCAAAATCAAAAAAATTGTAATCAGAATATTTGAAGGAATTTAAGTTAAAGTATGAACATTTATTAACTAATTAGTCTGTAGATGTAATTTCCTTCAATTGGAGAGTTTTCAAATTTACAGTCATTATCACTGATATTATGAAAAGGAATGCAATTATTGTTCTATAAATTAAACCGATTCTTTGAGAATTTTTATATCTTTGTAATGTACGCAATTATTAAATAATCTGGTAATATGATTATTCCTTGTAATTCCACGCCTTTAGTTCATTAGAATTATGTTTTATTAATCACTAATGACCCTGACAATATATCGAGAAAAAACTTTGGCCCCCACTTTTACGATCCGTATAAGGCATGCTCATGAATAGTCGACTTCGATTAGCTGCGCCGAGTTAATGTTAAAAAAACGTCATCAACATATGTGTATTTGGATTAGCCACCTCCATGCGAATGAGTCGTGACCAATAAAATTGTCAAAAGGAAACGTGGACCAGCTGCTGTCTATGTCATATATTCAACACAGAAAAGAAGGAAAATATATGGAATAAACGGATATTGAACATAGCGACAACTATTGACAGACGGACTGATTTAAAAGAAAAAAACACCAGCTCTCCACGCACGAAGCCGCCGATGACATAATGAATGATTGGCATTGTTTTTGTTGGAATATAACAACATACGAAATCTCACCTATGTTACTATCATGTTCCTTTTTCACTAGGTACATCTGACTATACATTTGTATGTTTAGTTTTATTGAAACGTTTATATATATATTTTAGAAACTTATTGAAGCCGAGAAACATTAAATAATGAAACCATTTTGTTTGCACCATAAATATAGCTGCTATTTCCATAAGCAGTATAAATACACCATTATATATCACATGAAATAATGTACAATATTACAATAGCATAGGTAGTCGACAAAATATTAAAATATATTGCATCAGTGTAAAAATATGTTTTATTTTGTAATGGGACTGCAATAAATATTTGTTTTGCCCGTCATTTAGAGTAAAATCTATTGAATTTGTTTCTGTTGAACTCCCGTTTCGATGAAAAATAAAATGACACTTGTATGATGGAAATAAAGTTATAAAATTACAAAACTTTAAAAGTAACGCATATTTTAAAACACTGTTTCAGTCATCAAGAAGATCCCTAAAACATTTTGAACCCTAAAACACTCCCAGTATAGTTCACTTAACACAAACTTGTTTCAACAAATTTTGAAGAATATGCTGTAGAGCACAATTCAAACATGGTGATCATAACAAAGCATACATTTCATTATATACTCCTATTTTGCTGCATAATGACAAGATGTTGTGCATTTGGATGCACAAATCGATCGATTGCACAAATCCATTTGAAACATGTAGCGATGTACATATTTACAGCAGCAGCCACACGGAACTAATGTGGCAGAACAAAGTCAGACACCTTCTTCACTATTGTATCAGTTAACACATTGTCCAGTTAACAGCACTGCTATGCATTTTGATACACACAGCTATCAGGTGCACAAATCCATTTGAAACACGAAGTGATGAACAAATTCCCAGTAGATGTCGCACATAACAGAATGGGGCAGAACAAAGTCAGGCACCATCTTATGTCAGGTGACTTACTGTCCAATTAATGGCACTGTTGAGTAGAGCTCTTAAATTTCCTCTTTTCATCAGCTCGGCTTTTTTATTTCCAATGTTCCTGCAAATAAACAAAGTTGAATTTAGGAAACTGGGCCTAAATATGAGTTAACTAATTCAACACTGTGGAACTTAATTAAGTTTATATATTATATTATGGGACTTATCACCAAGTGTACAGCTGGCTAAATGGAAAAGAAATACAAGAGAACCTTGTTGTGTTGATTCAGTCAGACTAAAATCCCAATCCATTACTTTGGCCAACTTTTAATTTGCTTCTACACCTATTATGCATTGGTCATATTGTACTCCAGATAACTCGAACCCACAAAAGTTGATTTTCGCTAAGTTAAGTCAAATTTTTCCTGGAGGTTCGACCTTATCCAGAGTGCACTGTATGTTTTCCTTTGTTCTTGCTCTAATCATTAATGTTGTATGTAATTATGCATATTGGCCATTCTCGCGAAAAGTGTACAGTAACGGTAAAGTAACATATCAAAAATAAATGTTTAATTTGTATGTTTTTAGAGAGTACTATTAATATCAAATGTTCTATTCACATGAAGCAGCGCAACTTGATCTTGATTTTGATTTGAAAAATATCTTCTAATTTAAAAAATATATTCATGGATACAAACTTATGTATACTAGAATGCAGATTTGCTGGTGTCCAAAATTCGTGCGTCGCAAAATTTCGTGGCAACACGGTATTGTGTACATTTTAACACACCTAAAACTTTTACATTGAATGATGACATACCAGCTAGGTTTACTAACACTCGTAGCTGTAGCATCAGAAACAGTCTGTGAACGTACGAATCTCACATTTTCATGTTTCGGTTCAAATAAGTGGGGAAACGGGGATTTTTCTGAAACGGCTGACTGGAATTTGGAAAGGCAAGACACACTGAACCAATCCGAAATATGCCCCAAGTCCCAGATTTAGGCAAAACAATCCACGACCAGATTAATCCTCTTGCTCCGGTTGCATAATTATACTGAATTTAGTGTGCATTTTCGTTCACTGCATGTCAAATATTGAGCAATGCAGATCTACTAACTGGAAAAGCGACACCCTTGAGGCGCGACACTGACCCAGTCCCAGTTGACACCGACTGCAGCCGTCGCCGGACGTTATAATTCTACTTAACCGAAACGTTGCTTGGCTGACAGCATTGGGAAGTTGAATAAATAAACAATGCATACGCTCCCTACACTTATAAAAATAACTGTCAATATACATATGTCTACAAGTTGCTTATTTACAATGTCATTGCTTGAATCAACTCACCTCGGAATCTGACATGTTGATTGTGTGTGATGTCAAGGGACTTTGCGTGGTTTACTGCGCGTGCATGAATATTCATTATACTCGGGCTGCATAATTAATCATCCACGTGGCAGAAAGCTCAAAATGATTCGCGTAAACACAATTGTTTATCGGCTTTTTGCGCAGATAACACCCAAATTATGCATAAACATGCAAGACATAAATAGCAAAGAGAGTATTTATGGGAAATTACCACGTTTTGATACAGTATATCTCGTGTGTATATTAGCTTACAAAGAATTGCTTTAACCTAAACTGAGATTGTTTTAATTTTACACACGTTTAGTGAAAATTAGTGTGACATTGTTCACACTTTACCCAAAATTGGTTTAACTTTCAACTACAAACTAAACATGAATCAAGTTTGTTAAGCGTATTTGCCATTTAAACAGAAGTTAATATTTATAGCAATGCGTAGCCATAGAAAGAAATACACACTGTGATGACCAATGAGCAGACGTTTAATATTAATTGTAGAACCAAGTACGCAGTATCCAGTGTAACTACACAGAGGACACAACGTCAACAAATTAAACAAAGTCCTACTAGACACAGCCATAGGAATGTTCAAAGTTGCAGCCAAAGACATTCGGCTCAGTTCATTTGTTGAGGTCATTGAAATCTTGCGCAGGTTTTACAACACGAATCTTGGCACTGTCGTTTTCTTTAAGGAATACTTTACAAATTACAGTTCCTGGTCCAGGGACCAGGTGGATTGGATCTTGTTTTGTTTGCGGAGCTGCCTAGCAGTCTTAGCGGGTTCAGCCTGTTTTGTTGTTAGTTGTTAGGTGTCATAAATACGTTTGTCCCGTGTAGTTGTTTACCCTCTTTCAGCAGATTTATATTTGCCTTCCTATTGAAGAAACGAAGAATGATCCGTGGAGGTTTGCCGTTTGCATTCCTCCTGCCGAGCGTAAACAAAGATGGCGATCTTGGCGGGAGGCTTTTAAACTCGATCGGTTAACCGGTGTTTTGGAGAATCACGGGTTCTGTTTTCATCAGCGGTCGTCTGGTTTCATTCAGCATGGTCTTATAAGAAAGTGCTACGAACTTCAGCCTCCATAGCTGGAGATGTATTGCGTGTTTCAGGCAAATTGTTCGAACTCTCATGAAAAGATGTTAAACTTTCGCGCATGCGTGGCAATAGACATGCATGTTTGTGTGTATGTATGTGTGTGTGTGTGTGAGTGTGTGTGTGTGTGTGTGTGTGTGCGTGTGTGTGTGTGTGTGTGTGTGTGTGTGTGCGGCGTGCGTACGTGCGTGCGTACGGACGCACGCACATACTTTGCTATGCATGTATGTATGTATGTATGCATGTATGCAGGTATGCATGTATGTGTGTATGTATGTACGTTGATCTCATTCTGTTTCCCTGCCTGTCCGGAGTATAGTGAGGCTGGCTTCGATTCTGATCATCGATATATTTTCTTTCTTTTTCCCCTCATTGATCTTGCACTACGCTTTACTAACCGTCTCCATTTCCCTCTATTTTTCGCACTCGTTCTCCACTCCCAACCCTTCCAAATATCCCATCATAGTCTAGGTCGCCTCACCTCCTTTTCCCTTCCAATGTCCGGGCATCTGGTTTCTTTGCCAACCTTTCTATTCCCATTCTCTCCAGGTGTAGGCCAGCACCAAATTGGGTGTAATTTCGTATTCATGCATTAAAGTATGTACGTATGTGCGTATGCGCGTATGGACGTGTGTGTGTATGTTTCTGTGCATATTGATGTATTTTTGTGCGTATATGCATGTATGCTTGTATGCATGTATGCATGTATGCGTGTGTGTGTGTGTGTGTGTGTGTGGTGTGTGCGTGTGTACATAGGTACGCACGCACGCACGCATACAAGCACGCACGCGCTTGTGTAGGGATGTATATATGCATGTATGTTTGCATTCATGTATGCTTGTAAGCGTATATGCATGTGTGTATGTGTGCGTGTGTGTGTGCGTGTGTGTGTGGTGCATGCGTGCGTATGTAGGGGTGTATGTATGTACGAACGTACGCACGCACGCATGCAAGCACGCACGCACGTGTGCAGGGGTGTATGTACGTACGTACGTAGGAACGCAAGCATGCAAGCACGCACGCAGGCATGTACGTATGCATGCACCCACACAAGCTCGCACGTACGTACGTATTTATATTCTTACGTACGAATATAGGTGTGTACGCATGGACGTATGAACACATATTCACACGTATGCATGTAAGCATGTACGTATATATATATATATATATAATATATATAATAAATGTTTTTTGTGTAAGAGCTGCGAAATCAATATATAAATAATGCATGGTATTGGTAAGATGTAGATGCATCTATATACCGTACCTCTAAATGCGAGTTAATAAATGTGATTGATTGATTGTATTATAGTATATTCTGTTCATTTTATTGCACCGTGGTAATAATGAAAAATATCAATTTTTTATTTATTACTTAAGATTTTCTGCACGAAAATTGTGCGATAAATGACTTCACTTTCGCCAGTTACACAACATAAAAATTAAAACAATTGTTCGGTAATTTTAACAAAATTACACTTTCCATTTAAAATTGACCACGCATATAACTTAGATTATTCACGCACAAGAAACTTGAATATCAAAAAATCTGATTAAAGATTGCCCAAATGAGTTGCGGGTGGACTTTTTTGTATATTCCTTTCGCAAAGAAAAGTGCAAGTGTGTTACTGATATCTCACCACGATAATTACAGTGACGCAATAAAATTACAAACATTTTACGGAAGCGATAAAATGCTGGAATTACATTTCTGCCGAAATACATTTGTGCCGAAGCATCGCTTCAGATTGGCGACGGTTAATTTACTGAATAATAGCAGTTATGTGTGATTTATTGTTGGTGTAATAGCGTCTAGTTGAGAGAAATACCAAATAGTGTAATGGCAACCTTTTTGAATAGATTAACTATTTAAGAGTATAGTTTAAAATTAATTACGTATTTGTAATGTTGTTTTCATATTTTATATAAATATCAGTCAAGCAGCTTTAAACAATTATTGGAAATAGTTTCCCTACGTTTGTGTAGATTTATTCAGACGGTTATTCGAATGTGGCCAGTGCAGTGTGTCATGTACGCATGCAGTCCTATCTGTTTTGTTCTATCAAAGCCGATGTAGTTGCACCTTTTATAAAAACGTTTCTTTGCTGACGTTCTACTTACCTTCTCACGAATGGTAATTATGTCTGTTGTAATGTATCGTCCGACGACAATATCTCGTTTATTTGATTTCTTGCGGTTCGACCACTATGTCGTGTCTCGTGTCGTGTCTGCAACATCAAGAATATCTACATTCAAATGTATTTAATTCTGTGCAAACACAAGAATGCAAAATTACCTGAATTGTTTCACATATTCGTATATGACGAGTGGTATTGAGTGTCTATGTGTATTTGCAAATATCAAAATGAAAAATCTACAAACTTATGTCTGCAGTAATTCAATGAGGTTTCTCTTCAAAGCAAATATACAACAGAGCATATTATTTGGTTACAATAGTCTTATGTATTTTTATTTTGTATTGATTAATAATAATAATATATGAATTTGTTCTTTCCACAAGCCTGTATACAGTCTTACACACCGTAAATACAATAAATGATATGAAAACTTCGCAACTCGCGTTCATCGGACACAAATAGAAACCGGCGCGGGCCTTCGCCGGAGGTGTTCCCCGTAAGGCTGTGCACGTCTCGCTGTTCGCCACGTCCCTGCGTCGATTTCGCGGCGATCGGTCGATAGGAATATCGAACACTGGCTGTATTTGCAATGCAATTACAGGCAGACGACCGCAGCGACAGGGGAACGCACTAACCCGACGGACAGCCAAGGCGCATCAATCTCGCGAAATGCCGCGTTTCCATGGCGATTATCGGCCCTTTTTGCCATCCTGAACATTCGCGGCATTAAAGCGCACAATGTTACGTTGGAATAAATTCGAATCTTGATGTAACTGGCATCGCCAATACTCCAGAGTCGAGATTCCGATCGCCCTTTAATGCCGCTCGGCTCGTCTCGTCAGCTGTGTGAATATATTCTGCGAGGCTCGTGCGTCGTTCGATCCGCCGACCGCGACCGGCGAAAGCAGCACTCCCGACCGCTTCACACCGCCTGCAGCCTGCCGGGCAGTCAACGTCAACGGTCGCTCAAGATTACTCGTACATTGTCTATAACATTTTCACGAAAGCAATGTCATAAAAAAAGTCGTTCAGTGTGTCTCACTGAGTCGTATACATCCTTTCTCGATAAAATATAATTTATATACAACACATGAATAATAGTTATGATACGACGAAAGTCGTAATATAATTAGTATAATACAACATATTAAATTCTGTCATGATTACTGGCAAATATATATTCGAAGTAAACGACTTCTTTTAATCATAATTTCGAGCACGCGAATGTATTTATTTTAGAGCAAATATAGCATTGTATATGCTTACAGCACGCTTTGAAAAACGTACTGAATTGTAGCCCCAAGTTGACGATACTACAAAGTCAATACTAAATCAGTTAGATACAGCAAACAAGCTGTGAAATAAATACAAATTATGGACACTTCGGTAGCCCTACTATGTGTACGTAATAACTGTGTATATATATTAGCGTTGGAAAATGATATATATATATATATATATATCGTTCGTTGGTGTCGTTCTGATAATGGTAGCTATAATTTGTAAAATGTATTTGTGTTTTCATTATTTCATTTTTAGTTATTTAGTATGTTCCTTTTATCGTGTTGTACACTGCATACATTCATGCAAGCACGGCTGTAAATACATTTTGCAACTATATTAATTGCTGTGTGACACCGATCGGTTATCTTGATAAGCCCAATCTCTCCCGCACAGCTGGTGACACCGTAATATTTTAGGAAAACATTATGTCAGCATTACGACTGTGGATTACGGCATGGTGATGAATAATCCATGCAATTAATTCCAGTCGATTTTCTGGATGACGGAACACGTATAAAACAGTTAGTGATAGGCGAGACAAAGTCGCATTGCTCATCTTTCACGAATGCCTCAAGGCATTGGCAAAACCGAGTGGTTTAAAAGATCTTGCTGATTAATGTGAACTATGATCACGCCACAGCTGAAGCTCTGCTATATGCGATCAAGTAATTTCCGGTCTTAATAAAAGGATACTCAATATAGTTTTTGGTTCGTCCTTTGGGTTTATTATATAACCGATTGGATTCGTTTTGTCAAGAAAATCCGCGACTTTCACCATCGTGAAAGCATAAATGTAGTTTGCTATATATAGGTCTAAGATCGACCCATGCAATGTGTAGTTTACTAGTAAATTAAATCATCCAGTTAAAAAAGGTAAGTTCTTATGTAGCGCAATATCCAGTCCTTAGAACTGCTCAAGGCGCTTCACTCCCTGCCAGACGTGTTCAATCCAACACCATATCGACTTCTCTTGGAAGCATTCAGCCACGCTGCAAGTTCCAAAGCCTTTGTTTTGGAAACCTCCTTTCCGTCTTCGGCAACATCTCAGATGTCTTCTCGATTACCTTCCAATTGGGCGGAAACAAGCATTTATCTCCTCCATCTGCGTAAGACCGGGTCACTGACCTCCGTCATCTGTCAACTCACTCCACTCATGTCCACTCACTCCACTCACTCCACTCATCTCCACTCACTCCACTCATGTCCACTCACTCCACTCACTCCACTCATGTCCACTCATGTCCACTCACTCCACTCACTCCACTCACTCCACTCATGTCCACTCATGTCCACTCACTCCACTCATGTCCACTCATGTCCACTCACTCCACTCACTCCACTCATGTCCACTCTTGACTCATGTCTATTTATTACTCGTGTCCACTCATGTCCTCTTTTTTTACTCTGCTCATATTTTTTCCTTTCTTCTTCTAAGTATTATTATTATATTTTCTTCCTCTCTTGTCTTCTCCTGTCCTTTCGTGTCCTCTCCGGTCCTTTCTTGTCCTCTCTTGTCCTCTCTTGTCCTCTCCTGTCCTTTATTGTCCTCTCCTGTCCTCTCTTTTCTTCTCTTGTCTTTTCATATCGTCAGTTGTCCTCTCTTTTCATCTCTTGTCCTCTCCTTTCCTTTCTTAACTTCTCTTGTCATTTCATGTCGTCACTTGTCCTATATTTTCCTCCTTCGTCTCAGGCTTGTCCTGGCGGTGTTTCCTTTAGTTTGGCTGTTCTCGTAAATGACACCAGCTAGTGGAAACAAAAACGTTGTCGTATAGGTCAGATTTCTATATAAACCGTCGTGTTCGAATAAAACTGACCCTTCATATCTATCCGGCGGCGACAGTCGGGCGCGCACTTTCTTCCTTTGAAGTGACCGCTGATCTGTCCGATCGCAGTGCTTTTTCACCCGATATACGCCTTTCATCTTCTCTGCGATCGGGTCACGCTCGGCCGCAACCCCCGGGGTGTAGAGTGCAGACCAACGAATGGGGCGGCGTGGGTGAAGGCATCCACAACTGGGGGAACATTGTGTGTGTGTGTGTGTGTGTGTGTGCGCGCGCGCGCGCGTGCGTGCGTGTGTGTGTTGTTTGTGTGCGTGCGTGTATATCCACGGATATGTACTGCGTACGAGCACGCGTGCGTACGAGCACGCGTGCGTGCGCGTGTGTGTATATACACGGACACGTGTTGTTGTGTACGTAGTACGTACGTACATATAAGTACGTATATTATTAAAACCAACGATTCATGTTACGGTTACTCACTCACTCGGTTACTTAGCAAACCGGAGATTTAAAATATATTTCTGACGTATATGGAGCGAAACAGAAGTACATTGACGTGGTGTTCGTGTACAGATTATAGTGTGCTGTTGACCGAAACGAACTGTAGCGATGGCGGTACGGGAAGGCAAACAAGCCTTAGCACTCGCCAGTTGCAAGAATGAAAGTACAGGCGAGTTGTTGCAAGGGGGAGGAGCTTTGTATTAGCGAGAACGGAAGGATACAATTTATGACAACTGCACTCTGGCAGATGAACTATACATTCATTACGCGAGCAATTTGCCGGGATCATATGTCATGTTAGCTCTGTCTAGTAGTATATAAATGTCTATTTTATGTACATATCAAACAAGCCGGATCTGTACTTTATAAATTACCCCTGTATTCCCAATTAATGGTGGCGATATCATCGTCATTTTAAAATTGCTCTTGTAAACGAGGTAAGCATCAGAGGTACCATCGTTCTAATGCCTGCTCACCAACACATCGGCCACCGATGTTGATCTGCAGCAATTCACGGCTAACGTTATCTATAAACTGACATCTTTTGGCGATAAAATATTTGTTGTGATAAAATATGTTCTGTTGTATACACTATCTATTCTGACATAATAATTGACCCAAATAATGAGTTTTAATTAATCACAAATGTTGATATAACTTCACCGTTATAAGTTATAAACACTGACATTACCATTTAGAGTGCCAAACAAATTATTCTACACGAAACATTCCAATTAAACAGGTGGCATTTAAGGCATTTATTAATGGTTCATTAAACACAGTTGGGCTGTAACTTCAGTTATACTATATGATTTGTTTTGTGATAAAACGATAAAACGTTGTGCTTTTTAGATCTATGGCGTAGAAAGCCAAACGGTATACACTATTTACGCATTAAAATGAAGACATTCGGAGTGCAAGAGCGAGCGGCAGTTTTGCACTTATATAGTCGGCGTTACGTTGTGTTGCGCCGTGTCACTGTGCTATCCCCGGAATGTGTGCCATGTAGGCAAGGCATGAATGAACCAAGGTCTCAGTAATGAAGGGCAGCGTGTATTACTCGCTGTTTTGTCTCGGTTGTTTGTGCCTGCCGTGTCGGTCGCTGGCGGCGACATCTTGTCGTCTTCAGCGAGCAGCGATCTGGCGGCGTTCAATGGACGAACGCTCGGCTGAAAGAGACACCACACAGGCGACACGGATAAAGGCGACACCGGACACCCGGAGTGGCGCGCGGACAAAGTCCTCACCAGTCGCTCCTTAGCCTACAATCCCCCCTCGCCCGCGGGCACGGAAAGGGGTGATACGACGCTACAGCAGATGGTATCGCGAAAGGGTTCTCTCCTCCTTCTTCCGCAGAGCCGCGATAACAGACCGGAGTAAGGCCGATGTTGCTTCTTCAGCGTCGTCCAAAAACATGCTAGCATCTGTCTAATGACAACACTATATCCGGGAATCTCTAGGTGTAAACATGTTATCGCTGTGGACCTTTGTCGTATTCAACAGAGAGTATCGTGCCAACATTATATTGCACTGATGTGCATCTCCGCGCCTGTGTCTTCGTATCTAATATCAACCCAGTCAAACATCGTTCAACAGATTCACTCATCAAGGAAATACCACCACACATGTGCACTTTGCTCGATATATTTTTCGCCATGTAATTAATAATAAGCAAACGAATAATTAACGAATTTCGTTAATTCGACGTCGGAGACATCGTGGAACACGTGTGCAGTGCCACCTGGCGGGCCTGGGATGCTAGCTGTGATGAGAATCTGTGTCATCGTAGCTCGAATTAACGAAATCGTACAGTATATATATATATACACATACATACATGCATGCATGCATACATATATATATATATACATATATATATATATATAATTATATTATACATGTGTATAGTAAGTTGTATAATCAAGGCCGGTCGACAATATAAATGTCAAATTGTGTCATACAAGCACGTACGTACGCACGTACGCGCGAACTGCGTGGGTGCGTTACCCAATTTGACATTCCCTTTGTCGATCGGCCCTGATGATACAACTTACTATATAAATAATATAATTGAATGCTTGTTATATGATATATGTGACATTTGGTCGGTACAGCCTGAAGCTGTTTGTCCCTAACAGAGTGCCGGGGACAGACGGTGTCATGGAATAAAACCACAACTCGGATAGGGCCGGAAATATTCCATACACACAACGTTGTCGTACCATATCCAGTCGTCAGTAGTAGAGGCATTATTAATAACTATTAATAGCGGCATGTCATAGATGCGATATAAATGATATATTATGTTGAATTATAAATACTGACGTCAAGGGGAGAAGCGGGTTCCTGGGATATGTCCCACCTCGGCGGTCTCCCGCTGGGCAAACACTCGGCCTGCACGTATGCACGGCGACGAATACGGCAACAACTCACCCGACGACTGGGTGGACAGCGCGCTGCAGTTAGTCAACGTGCATTGCTAAACCCACCGGGCTGGTTACTTCTGGTGCAGCATTTCCTCTACAAGCCAGTGATTTACTCGCAGTCGCTATGTTTGGACGCCATAACGAACTCAACAGCTAATTCGTAGTTCAGTGGCGTGGCCGTAGGCGATAACACGACGGTTGCCGCCGGTTATGAAGAAGATCTAATGTTCGAGTACTACTCTGACGACACCGACCTTTCAATATTTTGCACATCATTGCAGGAGTGTTTTCTGAATACATTATTGATTCTGGCAGAACATGTGTATTTGTGTGGCGTTTACTTTTATTATAAAATAATACCTAATTAAACAATTCCTATTAAATGAACACATCAACATATAAATTAACCTAGAAACAACGGATGCGACTGTTTTGGTCGACGTGTGCAGTGCGTAGGATGCAGTTTCATTACTTGGAAGGAGAGTTTGGCCCGCTGGATCAACCAGAGATATGTCAAGATAAGACGGCACATTTAATTAGCTTGTCTTCGGTGACATTTCATGCAGGTGACGATAACATCTCGATAGATGGCGCTCGGGTGCCGTGGGAATAAAAGCGGTTCTGCTTTATGCGCGTGGCAAACGTCACTTCTCGGAGACCGAATGTTCCTGGAACGAGGAGTCAGCGGGGAATTGAAGTAACCGTGCATTTTCCAGGCAACGTAAAACATCAATATTTCATTCGATCGATGCCTCGAGTGCGGGGAAATGCGACGTACCTCGTAAATATCACGTCTTTCCACACACATGCATTTGTTGACGAACAAGTCAGTCGATGAAACATTATCAAACAAAATGATGGAGACTATCTAATCATATTTAATAACGCCTAAATTACACGGAAGGTGTTTAACCTGTCTGATATGTTGCATTACTTCAACAATACTTTACTATTCTACACAAGTTTACGGTTGTAGCTTAAACTATTAAATTACATTATGTTCATACAATCGCGTACTATTTTTTATAGAAATGTCTCAACATAAATATATGGAATAAGAACAGATATATAATATTAATAAATATATACTCTTGTAATCACGTACTGTAATTCCACGAGTGAATATCTTCATGCAGCGATCTATACAAGGCTGACTTATGTA
>CM034531.1:35314392-35343403 GCA_020002185.1 Paraescarpia echinospica
GTTAACTTGGCCCACATCGGCAATGTTGCCAATATTGCCAATGTTGCCAATATTGCCAATGTTGCCAATATTGCCAATGTTGCCAATGTTGCCAATGTAGCTTGTATTGAAACTGAATGTTTCGTTTACAATGTGAACATGTCGCGGGTGGAAACAATTTGGCAGGCAATGTACCTTCAACATGTTATAGTCTGAAGAACTTTATATTATTTACCAAGTAAAGAAAACGACAAAAAGACTGCCTCCTTTTATAACAATGTCACTTTAGTTACACAACGCATTATTTCATGTTAGGATAACTAATAGTATTAGATTAAATCTTTTTCATATTAATATAACGTTGTTGTCGTTGTCGTTGTTGTCGTCGGCGGCGTGGCGATAACAGTGGCGGTAGCATCGCAACAACAGACAACAGCAGCAGCAGCAACAGCAGCAGCAGCAGCAGCAGCAGCAGCTTAAAGGAGCAATATAGCACCAGTATCAACACGCGTGTTTTGTGTCGTCATAAATTGGCAACAAATATTCGAATTAAATGAAGCGGAACATTTGCGTGAGTTTACTCAGTCAATGTCATTGTGTCGACGTCATTGTCTGTCGCTCCGTGACATCGACAGAAAGATGTTTTTGTGCTGCGGTTCACCCGTTTGACCTGACGGCAGACGACGTGTGATTTCTAGCGTGGAGACCATCTGGCCGTTCCCGCCACTCCAGCTGCCGCGGCACGCTCTCGGTGGAACAGGGCTCGCTCTCGGTCGTCAGAGGCGACGGACCGGAGCTCGTTCTCGGCCATCAGAGCCGACGGACTGGGGCTCGCCATAGGCCACCAGAGACGACGGACGGATTCGGCCGTTATGGCTGTCAGGCTGGGGCCAGTTCTCGGCCATCAGGGTCGACGGACTGGGACCCGCGCTTAGTCATCAGAGCTGACGGACTGGGGCCCGCTCTCGGCCGTCTGAGCTGTTGTACCGGGGCCCAATCTCGGCTATCAGAGCTGACGGACTGGGGCCCTCTCTCGGCCGTCAGAGCTGTTGTACTGGGGCCCAATCTCGGCTATCAGAGCTGACGGACTGGGGCCCGTACTCGGCCGTCAGAGCTGATGGATTGGGGCTCGCTCTCGGCCGTCAGAGCCGACGGACTGGGGCTCGCTCTCAGCCGTTAGAGCTGACGGACTGGGGCACGCCCTCGGCCGTTAGAGCCGACGGACTGAGGTTCGCTTTCGGCCGTCAGAGCCGGCGGAGCGGACTGGGGCCCATTGTCAGCCATCAGAACTGACGGACAGGGGCCTGCTCTCGGCCGTCAGAACTGACGGAGTGCCGTGTGCAGCCGCCGTCGACACTGGGTCTCTCTCCGGGTAGAGGCAACGCAGATCACTGCGAGTGTAGTTCACGATAATTAGGCCAATCATATTTAGCCTGGCGCCCTATAAATGTCGGTATTAACATACCAGCATGGCGTCACGACGACCCGGCGTAATTCAGGTAAATGAGCATAATTAAAATCGGAGTCCGTGGACGTGTCACGTTACGTGCACGTACACGCATATATCGACGTCCGGTTCTCTCGTATCTGTAATTGTCCGGCATCCAGCATAAGCCATGCCGATAGTATTGTAGGTACAAAGAGAACGAAACAGCTCAAAAGACGGGTGTGCCATCAGCGTGGGTGCTTCGGTTATGGAGGAGTAAAGAGAACATAGAGAGTGAAATGGAACGACGATAGAGATGGAATGAACAGAAGAGGTGAACGAAGGAAGAGAAGGGATGCCGGATGAGATGGGACGACAGACGAGATGGAATGACGTAAGAGAAGGGAAGACGGGAGAGATGGGACGACAGAAGAGACGGGACGACGGAAGAGATGGGAAGGCGGAAGATCTGGGACGATAGAAGAGATGGGACGACAGAAGAGATGGGACGACAGAAGAGATGGGACGAGGGAAGAGATGGAACGACGGAAGCGATGGGACAACAGAAGAGGTGGGAAGACGGAACAGATGGGACGACGGAAGAGATGGGAAGACGGAAGAGATGGGATGACAGAAGAGATGGGACGACAGAATATATGGGACGACAGAAGAGATGAAATGACGGAAGAGATGGGAAGACGGAAGAGATGGGACGACTGAAGAGATAGAATGACGACGGGACAGATGGGAAGACGGAAGAGATGAGAAGACGGAAGAGTTGGGACGACAGAAGAGATGGGACGACGGAAGAGATGGGACAACGGAAGAGGTGGGACGACAGAAGAGATGGGACGATGGAAGAGGTAAGACGACGGAAGAGATGGGAAGACGGAAGAGATGGGACAACGGAAGAGATGGGATGACAGAAGAGATGGGACGACAGAAGAGATGGAACGACGGAAGAGATGGGATGACGGGAGAGATGGAAAGACGGAAGACATGGGACGACAGAAGAGATGAGAAGACGGAAGAGATGGGAAGATGGAAGAGATGGAACGACGGAAGAGATGGGAAGACAGAAGAGATGGAACGACAGAAGAGATGGGAAGACGGAAGAGATGGGACGACGGGAAAGATGGGACAACGGAAGAGATGGGACGACAGAAGAGATGGGACGACAGAAGAGATGGGATGACGGAAGGGATGGGATGACGGAAGACATGGAACGACGGAAGAGATGGGACGACGAAAGAGATGGAACGACGGAATAGATGGGACGACGGAAGAGATGGGACGACGGAAGAGATGGGATGACGGAAGAGATGGAACGACGGAAGAGATGGGACAACGGAAGAGATGGGCAGACGGAAGAAATGGGACGACGGGAAAGATGGGACAACGGAAGAGATGGGACGACAGAAGAGATGGGACGACAGAAGAGATGAGATGACGGAAGAGATGGGACGACGGAAGAGATGGGACGACGGAAGAGATGGAACGACGGAATAGATGGGACGACGGAAGAGATGGGTTGACGGAAGAGATGGAACGACGGAAGCGATGTGTCAACGGAAGAGATGGGAAGACAGAAGAGATGGGACGACGGAAGAGATGGAACGACGGACGAGATGGGACAACGGAAGAGATGGGCAGACGGAAGACATGGGACGACGGGAAAGATGGGACAACGGAAGAGATGGGACGACAGAAGAGATGGGACGACAGAAGAGATGGGACGACAGAAGAGATGGGAAGACGGAAGAGATGGGACGACGGAAGAGATGGAACGACGGAAGAGATGGGACAACGGAAGAGATGGAACGACGGAAGAGATGGGAAGACGGAAGAGATGGAACGACGGACGAGATGGGACAACTGAAGAGATGGAACGACGGAAGGGATGGGACGACGGAAGCGATGGGACAACGGAAGAGATGGGAAGACAGAAGAGATGGGACGACGGAAGAGATGGAACGACGGAAGAGATGGGCAGACGGAATACATGGGACGACGGGAAAGATGGGACAACGGAAGAGATGGGACGACAGAAGAGATGGGAAGACGGAAACGATGGTACGCAGAAGAGATGGGAAGACGGAAGAGATGGGATGACGGAAGAGATCAGACGACAGAAGAGATGGGACGACAGAAGAGATAAGGCAACAGAAGAGATGGGAAGACGGAAGAGATGGGACGACGGAAGACATGGGACAACGGAAGAGATGGGACGACGGAAGCGATGCGAAGACGGAAGAGATGGGACGACAGAAAAGATGGGACGACAGAAGAGAATTAAGTTAACACGATGTTCTTGTGGGCGGCAGTCACAAAACACAAAGATAGCGGATTGGGTGTTGACGTCAATAAATTGTTTATAGATACCCGCGTCACGTTTTGCACGTAGCTATAAAGATTATAATCGTGTCCATCAAGAAATAGTGCTGTTATTAAATTTGCATGCAACTGAGTTCGAGGTGATGTTGATTTTTAACATTGTTTGACTAAGCAAATATGGTGTGGTTTCCGGAAAATAGCAACATGATGTATAACTAATATCTCGCACAGCATTTCGGGACAATGTTAAAGGTGGCTAAAGGCATTGACAAATTAGTTACCACGGGTGCTCGACAGAGTAATGTCAACATTATCTCACCGGTATTAAACATTCATCATTGCTGGTGTCGACTCTACCAAACCGTCGCATCATTTCACCGGCATGACGTCATTTTGACGCCACATCCCCCAGATCACGTGATGAATTTCCCAAGCTGCAGGAGCAATTCTGACTGAGATATGATCGACTTGAGCAGATTAATGTCATAGCGCTGTTGTAAACGTGTGTCGGGTCAGTGACCAGGGCAACCTCCCCAGAGTCGGTGATAAATGACGGGGTTGGGCCGACTGACATTTATTGCCGCTTCGTGCAGCACTGGCAGCGACGTCTAGTGGCTCGTATTCACCTATCGCTTCCAGTCTCGCTCTGTCTTAAATATCACCATAATCATCATAAAGTCTGTGGATACCAAACATATGATTCTATAAATATTTAATGGTTACGAAGATATTGATAGGAGTATTTTCCTCAAACTTGATAAACTAGATACTTGGCCAGAGGACATAATTAGTATCAGTAAACGAACATTCTATGCTGGATACGAGAAAGACGGCATTCTCACGCATGGCGATTTATTAATTGCTCAACTTATCTACTGACGATGTTAATGCTAACCGTATGTTTAAAATACAATTGACAGTTATCTGATAAGGGCCTACACTCGATAAGCCAATGACTTCTTCGTCACCTTTCCATCTGAATCTTAGGTTCGCCGGATCTTATTGCCTTGGTCGGCAAACTTTTCAAATATTGTTAGATATCTTCACTTTTAGACGAAATGTAATTACCAAACAAAGTCATGGACTTGCGCTTTGATATCAAATTGTAAGTGTTACAGATGCAGCGCGTCATTTGTATTGTAAACTCATACAACGTTAACGTAACGTTCGGTGGTAACACATTCAAGACTGATACTGGTCAAATTATATTTAGAAAATGTGGTCCATTGAATTAGAAAATATTTGTATTATATTACACTATTTTACCATTGAAAAGGCAGATTCGAACCTTTAAATGTACGTACTCAATATTCCATTTCCACGAAATATCCACCAATATTAATTCAGTCAACATTCGTCAGTCGCATCGTCGGTGTAGGACACAAGGTGGCGCGCAAGTTTCATCGCCTCCCGTGTTGATGCAGCAGGCGTGTTCCCACATTCCAGCCTCCTCCCGACGCCGTAACCGGGAAACGATATCCCGCTTCCGGAAACTCGCCATATCTGGGCGACGTTTGGCGGAAGTCAGGAGGCGGACTCCTCGTGACACGCCGTAATTGGAATCTCGCCTGCCAGCTTAGCACGCCAAACAACGGCAAATGATCAGCCTTATACACCACACCCTATTGACTACTAGCAATGCTATTTTAACTTTATATGGCAACTGGATACAATATAATTGATTATATGTACTATATGTAAAAATTATATATGTTATTATAGTTAATGTTAGTAATATAAACGTATAAAAGTGCGGTAATGACAGTTTTATTATTATGTAACGACGCAAATATATATTACATGTAATATAGTTACATAGTATTGTTAAAAACGACATTGATTTTGAAGCATACACCCACGTGTACAGACAACAACAAATATGTTGACGACAGGGTAAAAAATAAATGCATTTCCCCCCTAACCGTGTTAGTATGTTAACACGTTAAACCAGAGCTAAACTATATTTGCACATTAATGTATGTTATATAATGCGCGTATGATATAAAACACTTTAAGTATGCTTTGTTCCTTGCGAAAATATTGAGAAGAACAAAACAGAATGCCGACAGAAGGATCATCAATACATAACAAATACGTATGTGGAGAGTATGGCCCGAAGGACCTGGGCAGATGCACTCTTTGTGCAAGAACACACGTACGAGCACGAGCACGAGCACGTGATCAATTACGAGTATGAGTAAAGTATACAGTACTTAAGTACACGAGTACTGAATACTTCCGCCCCAGGTCTGTTATGGGGTCACTTCGGGGTTATTAATAGCCGTTGAGGCGTTGTTTTGTTTTGATTGTTATTAGACTAAGGACAACGGTAAACCATCTTCTGGAATGCACACAAGCCCACTGAAAGCTCGAAGGACATGTTGAGGTAGACAGCACACAGAACGAGATGACACTTAAGTAAATCACATTTCGTTGCATACCACGACATAATCCTTACTCGAATATGTTTAGAATCACGCTACTGGTGTTCACACGTAGACATGTGCAATATATTGAACACCAAACACCGCCGTTTTTATTTCCTTTGTGTACGGGTTGTGACCAATAATAGTAAATTGATTACTTTTGTTTCATATGTCTTTTAAGACGTCTAATTGCTAATTAAAGATAACAACAGTATAACCAAATACAAAGTTATAAATAAATAAGGATAAGAACATTACAGTTTCCCATAACGCACCGCGGCCGCAGCATTGCCGGTTTCCTGTTCGCCGCACCGCTGTTATAGGGCCTACTTTATATTTCAACATACTCGAATCAAACTGGTTCAGTGCCATTCATTCGCATTTGAATATTATACGGTTGATTGTTTTAATAAAACAACGGAGTAAGTGTTTGTGTTCGAGTCGCCTGCAAGAGGAGACGGTGGTCGTAGATAGCAGACGACAGACGAGAAGGCGGGAAAGCGGCGCGTTCGCATTAACTCTCTCTCGAAATGTAATTAAGCCAAGTTGAGTGAACGCGGACGCCGAAGCCTGCGCGGGAGACAGACGCACATATGGGAATAAAGAAAGGCCCGTTGTTAGTGGAAAGATAAGCGACAACCAATTGAATAGCTTGTGATGTTATCTTTGCAGTGGGATATTTTTAATATTCCTGGAATAATATTATGCTTTCTGAATTGTTCTTTGATTGCGGAATTGGCAGAGACGCGTGCTTTGTGGCATGCATAAATCGGCAACTTAATCCTACGATGTGCCTTGTAAAGTCAACCGCTACAAATGAGGTTTGTTTCATCTGTATGATGAGGATGCAGACAGCAATTGTTAAAGGGGAGTTTTATATGGTTTTCATTTTTTTTTTTTTTTTGGAGAACGTACCGACACTGCTACCGTTAAACAACCGAATGTTACTCAACTGCATTAATATTTTTTAAATTATATATCAGCTTAGAAGAACGGGTCAACGTTTGTGATAAAAGATCACACTGCGATCATTGTTAAGCACGCATAAGAACACCGTATATTAGGTTTAATAAAAGTTAAATATTTCGACTGCTTTTATGTGTGAGTATATCAGAATTCCCCCTTGTTAGTTTGGTTGCATTTAGTTACATATTTATTGTATACTTTCATATTTCTTATGAATAATCTAGGGAATTAACCAACACATTTTCGGATCATATAAAATACTTGCAAGGTTGTTAAGATTATGACCATTAGGCCGTACGTCTTCAATGAGTAATTTAACAAGATTTAACAAGATTGCCACACAGAGAATTAACTCTAGGTGGCAGGTGGACAAGGAAGCCCTTTGACTTATCGAGAGTCCGACCCTTTTATCTATGTGTATCCAGCCCGTCTGAGGTATGTGTCGATTTTATTTTTAAACATATTCACGCTACTAGCACCCACACAATCAGCAGATAATCTGTCCCATTCATTTACAGTCCTTTGTGAGAATGAGAACTTTCTTATATCTAATCTACACTGCTCCTTTGCTAATGTAAGTTCATGTCCTCTAGTCCTTCTATCTTTCTTAACTGAGAAAAAAATATTTCTATCAATATTTTCATAACCCTTCAATATTTTTAACACTTCTATCTGATCTCCTCTCAACCTCCTGGTCTCTAGTGTTGTTAAACCGCATTTTTTTAGGCGTATTTCGTAACTAAGATCCCTCAGTTTTTATATCATTTTAGTTGCTCTCCTCTGCACTCTTTCTAGCATATATAGCCAGTCCTTCCTGCGATTCGGCCTCCACGCTTGAATACAGTACAGTACAGTACCCCCCATTGTATATTCTACCTCTTCGTTCCCATGTCCTGTGTGGAGGCATTTACATTTCCCAAACTTGAACAGCATTTGCCACTTTTCAGACCATTTGATCAACCTGTCAAGATCATCTTGTAAATGCTGTCTATCTCCATCACTTTTAATCCTTCTAAACACTTTTGTATCATCTGCAAATTTCAACACCTTGCTTGTTATTTCATCATCCAAATCGTTGATATATATTAAGAATAATATAGGTCCTAATACTGATCCCTGTGGTACCCCACTCAATACCGATTTCCAGTTTGAAGCCACCCCATCAACTACTACACGTTGTCTTCTGTCGATCAGCCATTGTTCTATCCAGTTCATTATACCATTTCCTATGCCATGGGCCTTTAGTTTAAGCAGTAATCTTTGATGTGGTACTTTGTCGAAAGCTTTTTGAAAATCTAAGTAGACGATATCTACTGGTGATCCCTCATCTACCCACTTAGTGATGTCTTCCAAAAAACATAACATATTTGTTAAGCATGACCTCGCTTTAAAAACCATGTTGAGATGGGTTTATCAAGTTTTGTTTAACAAGAAAATCCACCATGTGATCTTTAATTAGTCTTTCTAATAATTTACAAATCACTGATGTTAAACTCACTGGTCTATAATTATTTGACTTGTTTCTCGAACCTTTTTGAATAACGGTATAATGTTTGCTTCTTTCCATTCTAAAGGAACCACTCCCTCTTCTAATGACAAGTTGAAAACTGTTGCAAGCGGTATGCTAATTTGTTCTACAATTTCCAATAGTAGTTTGGGTGGAATACCATCCACTCCAGGTGATTTATTATCCTTCATAGCCCTTATTTTCTTAGCTACCATTTCCGGGGTTACAATTAATTGTCCTAAATAGTCTGAATCTGCCCCCTTGAACTTAGCCTCTGGTACTGGCAGTGAACTAATATCTTCCTTGGTAAACACTGAACTAAAGTACTCATTCAGGTCTTCTGCCATTAAGAATCCCTCTGATATTATATTTCCAGCACTATCTTCTAGAGGACCGACTTTATCTTGAACTTTCTGTTTGCTTCGAACATACGCATAAAAACTCTTGCTGTCATGTTTTATATTACTAGCTAATTGTTGTTCATAGCTTCTCTTTGAATTTCTAATTTCAGCTGTAGCTTGGTTAAGTGCTTCTTTATAACTGTTGTAGTCTTCATCATTTCCAGTACATCTATATGACTTCCACATCTTTTGTTTATACTTAATTTTTCTAATGGCTTCTTTCGATAAGTGTTTCTTTTTGGACCGTTTTCCTTGTTTTTTGAAGGGTACAAATTTATCGACTATGCACTTAATTTCACTCTTTAATATATTCCAGCATTCTGTTGCCGTCTTATTTTTCAGTGTGTTATTCCAGTCTATCTTTGCTAAATATTTCCTCATGTCCTTATACCTTCCTTTGTGGAAATTTCTCCTATACTGCTTTTTACTATTCCTTTCTTATTTTACTTTGATGGTAAAGTGTATCTGGTTGTGATCGCTACTCCCCAGTGGCTCACACATCTTGACATTGTCAACTAATTCATTCTGTGAGGACAAAACTATGTCTAACACATTCTCACCCTTGGTTGGTTCTAGCACATGTTGAGAAAGGAATGTATCTTGAACTAAAACTAAAAACTTGTGGTCCTCACTCCCCATACTCTGTAGAGATTTCCATTGTATATGCCCATTTGCTCTCACTTCCTTTCGTCCCTTCTTCTTTCGTCCCATCTCCTTTTCCTCTCTCCTCTCCCGTCCCATCTTCCCTCCCTCCTTCTCTACGGTCACTTTCTTCCCTGTCACCTTCACGCTTGTCACGTTTTCTGTTGTCGATTTTCCAATTTCTTCCCCTCTAATCACCTTCCCTCCTCTCAATCTCCTTTCCTCAGTTTTCTTGCCACTGCTATTCTCCTTCAGTCTTGCAGTATTCTCACCTCTCTCCCTGTCGTCTTTCTCCATTCGACCTGCCTCCTTGCTAATTCCCATCCCCATTCCCTTCACAATATCTGTCAACCTAACTATCTCCTTCTGCAGACCTTCCAACACCCAATGCACTGAAAGGTGAATCCTTCCTCCATGGTTTCTGCCCATGACTTCCCACAGCCGGACAATGCAAAATCTACCCAGCTGTGGCAGTGATCGCACACCAAATGTCGCTTTGCCTTGACTTGCCGCTTGCAAGCGCCATATCCCGATCAGAATTTATTTAATAACTTAACTTAGTCTTTATAAAGACTGTTTCCTGTGTACTACAGCACACTTTAGGTTACAAATTTCAATTACACAGCCGACTATTTATCCTGACACGAACGCTAACTTTACCGGTAGTGACCTAATTTAAATACAATCAATTACGTTACGTTAGGCTACTTTATTTATTTAGGTTAGGCCGCCCGACTATCGCCCTTGCTTAATTTTAACAACAATGCTACCTAATCAAAATATCTAGCAAGTACTGGCTTACACATATATTATCTTATGTAAGTAGTTTGATGGTTGTTACTTTATCTCCTATATATTCTACCACATAATCATGTTTGTTAAATCTTGTTTACAACTTACCGAAGGCTAAGCCTAAGTGAGTTACCCTATTATCACTCACTATACTAAAGTGTTCTAAAATACTTTAACTAACTAACTTTAAGCACAACTGCTACTCAATATATGTTTATTGCAACTTTATGAATGATATTAAGGCAAGAATAATACTTATCAATCAGTAATTCCACTTGTTTATCGACTTTTCTGCACCACCAATTTCTACGATCTATCTCCACCAAATATAGCCTCGATTCGTAATGCTGTGAGATGTTTATTACTATTATGAGATGCCCAGTGAGTGCTGCTGCTGTTGTTGTTTTCTGCATGTGTATAAACAACTGGCAAAATGTTATGGAACGAATTTAGTGATTTACATAGTGCTTGGATGTAAAGAACTTCAATTGTTGTTGTTGTCGTTGTTGTCGTCGCCGCTATTGTTGTTGTTGATGTTATTGATTATGTTGTTGTTGTTGTTGTTGTTGCTACTGTTGTTGTTGTTGTTGTTGATGTTGTTGTATAATACGTTGTATAGTTGAGAGTGTGTGTTGTCGTACAGTCTGCCGCGTGACTCGCCAATTGAGCAATATTTACTCGCGCACTGGATGTTTGATGTTCTCATTTCATTCTGCACTTGTATAATATCGCAAAATCACTGCAAAAATATGATTTCAACAGGAAGGATCATCAAACATTTCAGTATCGCATTATAATTATAGTTTGTTGATTAGAACTTGTTATCTGACGACAACTAAGACCGTATTGATGTTGTCGCAGACTGAGTCATATGCACTATTTGCTTCCAACGCGTCCCCCGTACGCTGAGTTCGATCGAGACAACCAATTTATTCGCTGTCAATTGAGTTTATTGATAGTTGCGAGAAATGTGCATCCGATACACTGTGTCGAACCGTCAAATAACAATTGAACTTGCAGGAAGACGCAAAAAACGCTTATCAGAGCAACAAGGCCCCGACGGAAGTGGGAGGAGCAACCTTTGTTTCTGTCTGTGACCAAGACTCCAACTGCGGCGAGCTATCGACCGCAGACATCGCCTTCTCCCTCGATCAGCCACGCGGGTTTTGTTAGGTTATCAGCCATGATAACGCTATCACACAAGGACGAATCAATGCGATATGATATTCAATAGCTGTCTCAGATCG
Source organism: Paraescarpia echinospica (assembly GCA_020002185.1). Taxonomy (NCBI): domain Eukaryota; kingdom Metazoa; phylum Annelida; class Polychaeta; order Sabellida; family Siboglinidae; genus Paraescarpia; species Paraescarpia echinospica. Next base: position 35,326,113 of record CM034531.1, read on the forward strand.
GCGTTAATTTTATTGCCGTGTCCACACATCGGACCACCGGCCTGGCGGCGATCGGATAGTGCGCTTCCGTAGATAAGATAAGGCTTTATAAGTAAGACAATGCACGCACGCACTTTCTCGCACTCGCCACGCGTGACTGCACAAATGGACAGTCACAAGTCATATAGGCACATTTCTAAGTATCCATATATACCCGCGCAAATAAACTCGTGCATGGACCTCGCGTCTATTAAATACTTTTAAAGTCGCTTTATAAGTATTATGTACATTTGAAGTATTAAACATGCAACGAACACACACTGCTGCACACTACCTGCACGCGTCGAAATACCGTAACGTTAAGTTAAATATATTTAACTTAGGTGTGTAGAACATACGTTCTATCGAATATGTACGTTCCAAAATGTATGTATGTATGTATGTACGTACGTACGTACGTACGTACGTACATATGCATGTATGTATAATATGTAATATAATATATATATATATATATATATATATATATAAACAAATGCATTGATTGTTTGTAGCGTCCACTAAAAATGTTTGAAATATTAAATGCACATGCAATGTATACATGTAGATTTTATCGGATATTTGGAAAACCGAATTTCTATACAAATACGTTACTACATTTCCAATCGCAAAATACACAAATATATTCCACATTCCAAACATTCAGCGTATCGAAGTGTACATCTACTCTTGCCTGTCGATAAGGAAATGTATAGAATACATTTATCCAATCCGCACCGAACTTTCACACTGTTTGGCGTTTTGCCTTTGATATCAAAGAACGATTCAAATGGTTTGAGTATCAGATTATTAGCCTGAGGGAAAACATGGACAGAACTATTGTAGGAGGGACGGGGACGCAAAGAATCGTGTACTATTCTATTTTTGTAGCTGAATTAATCAAATCAATCTTATCCGTTTACCGTGACAATAGAATAACGTTTATTGGAATGTGTTATTGTAATAAATCCGACTGGACAACTGCGCGTCATTCAAGCGTGACGTACAAACAGATCCGTCAGATGAACCGACAACTCATTCACCGTCCACTGTCTGCCTTCGTTGTCACAATTACGTTGTCAACGTGCGTACATGCATGCACGCATACTTATTAATGCTTAACATGTGGTGAGTCCGAATCCATGCACGTAGCATGAAGATATTGCGGATCTTTTTTAAGATATAAAAGTCCAATAATCCGAGCGTGGAGCGGCGGTCACTTTATTGATGCATGTATGCAAGCCTGGATCCAACTCGAATGTAGACCGTTGCACAGAACTTCGCTTCTGATATACGAGCGTTCACATTCACTCAACGTACTGCATGCTAAATGCTAAAGAGCATATAAACATAAGTGTGATACAAATGTCTAAACATACACTGTATTAATATATCCTATACATCCACTCCGCTAAGACCATCCCAGAGTCTGGAATGTACCAGAAGAATTACAGCGTGGAATCAACAGTTGTTGTCGTCTATGGTGGCGCATTTGTATATTAATCATGTTCGGTCGATGTATACACATCGATGCACAAAGCATACATAAACACGACCGCATCCACGGATCTGTCCACAAACCAGTGCTATAGCATTGTTGTCATATCTGCAATATATTTTGATTTAAAATGCAGTCGTGGTGCATACATTTAACATACTCACGCACGCGCATCCAAATTTATTTTGCCGGAATACTAAGTCGTCGACTAATCACCACTCATACTACGTCAGATCACTGATCTGTATATGCAGGGCCTACATCAAACACGAAGGCCTAGTTCAGCGTTCGCCACACACATCGTGCGGCTTCCAATTAATAATGTATAGTAAAGTAAAACGATCAATTCATCAAACTCGATCTCTTTCAGAAACATGAATATTGATAAATACCTATCAACAAACTGCCCGAGCCACAGAACCTACGATATCCGGGCCCGATAGAAGAATCATAAGAACACAATTATTTTGATTCAAAACGTGCATGCGAGTGCGCTGCGTGTGCATGCGTTCGTGTCATCTCGACACTTTGCCATTGCGAGTATGTGTGCGCACGAACATACTTGTGTGCGTGTGCATGAGTGCTGTGTCCGTGCAGAATTTGTGAATTATTGTTGAATCGCAATTACCGTCCGCATATCGGCGCCGCCGATCGCACGAGGAAAATCCGCGCGGACTTAAACGCCGTTGTCCGGGCCTCGGAGCGCGAGGCCCGGCTGAATCTCGGGCGGGCTAGTTCGGCAGTGATTCATGGGCTTCGCACCGATTTCTCCATGGTTTAATCGAAACGCGAGGATGGCAGCGCACGATAAGAGTCGAGGTGGCGAATCGAACGAAAACCGCATTAATATGTAAACGACGGAAGCTCCAATCAAATCGCCATTGTTATCTAATTACCATAATAGCTAATATTGATTCGACGACGGCCAGTAATGCGCGTCTGCGCGCTCCGATTTAGTCGACGAAGGAGGAAGCTTTTGGTGAAACAATGGCGTTTAAACGGCCGTCAACCGCGGGTCATCGCGCCACCGAGCGGACGTGATTTAATGGCATCAAGTCGGTACGTGTCGTCGTCGCTAGGCGGTGCACTTACTGAATTTTATCTAAATCTGTTGTAATACGTCGTTTGGTAGTGCTCTATCTACTGCCGCAATCAACGTCACAACAATGACGTCATCTCAATATGTAGCAAATATAACGTAGACTAAAGAGGGTAAAGCAATTGTTTACACTCTTTGCGTAGACTTGTTGGTGTGAAAGATCCGTGGTGTTATGTTGACACGAAAGGGAAACGTGGCCATTCAAATGTTCTTTATTGAATGTAATATCTGGAGCTTTAACTTGGTTTGTTAAGCTCATCCGTTCCTTTAATATTTACGTCGGATTAATAACTTATACAATTTATAACGCTACCGTTTTTGTTTTACAAAATACAGGTTTTAAAAGAATGTGAAAATTATTATGTTTTTACTTTGATATTCGAGAAAGAATACCGATAATAATTTTAGTTCGATTATGAAATGCATTGTATAAACTGAACGATGTATTATGACTGGACGTATTGAGGAAAACAATATGTGTTTGCGAGTCAAATACATTCATTGGGCCAACGTCTTCGGAAAACGTCTTCTGAAACTCGACCACAGAAGAGCGTCAAAACCAACATGAATATCGGCAGTATCAAATCCGCGGTACATATCATTTTCAAGTTTTCAACAAACGAAATAATACGAGAAATTCAAATTATGTTCACCTAACCCTAACAGGGACACTTACGCGTGAGGATAACATATTATATAAGACGAGTTAGTGGGATGTGGATTTCAGTACAAAGTAAGGGTAAATTCTTATTAGCGTGATGTTCAATACGTAGGACTGACAGAGCAAAGCGCCTTACACTTAATTCCCTGGCAAATCTGTTCAATCGAACACTTATCTGGGAAACGCAGATTCGCTGCAATTATTCTGCGAATACTATATATATTCGACACCAATATCCACCACTGTCTATTGTCAGGTACTCATTCATGGAGCAACGTGGAGTGAACGAACTTGCCCAAAGTTCGAAATGGCACAAGAGGATTCGAACCCAGAATATCTCGATTGACGGTGCGATGCTCTAAACTCTACAACACCCTGTCCCATCTTATGCATGTGTCTTTATTATCTGCAGAAAGAAACCATTGGAACGAATTTCCTACCAGACATCAGCTGTTGTATGTAATAGCAGATGAGTCGGCAGAAAACTCTAAACGATTTATATCTAAACAATTGCATAAGCCTCTTAGAGACATGTGTGGCATTTTAAAAGGCACGGCTCAAGATGTTGCACCACGATATAAGCCTACTTACTTATGCAGTCGGCTTAATAAAAGAGTGCATGCGTTTGTACCTGAAAACCGTCGAACGAACTGACTTTGATAGTAAGATCGGGTAACTTGCAAAAGTATTAATTTAGTCTTATGTTACAGACTTACAGTATTAAGAGCTGGAAAAGGTTTTCCACGAAAATAATACTGTGTTGATGATTGAACCATCAACGAAATAACACATTTAGCGGCTTTCAGTTTTCGCAAAATGAACGAGGAATAAGACGAACGGGCACATCGAAATGAGGAGGAATTGACCAATTTAAACAGTGAAGACAACTGTTGTAAATACAGAGCCGTAGACTCTACTTTCAAACTGATTCGCGCGCCTACGGCAAGGTATGACATTTCTATTGCCCGTGTGAGATTGTAAATTAATCCTCGTGGTCAATGGTTCGGTGGTCCATTTACCACGGCGTGGTATATGGACTCCTTTGTAAAAATGAAACTGTTTATCAGTTTGATGATTTAAAAATATACATATGGTTCGATGATGTCTATAACTAAAATGTACTGTTCTGAAAAGCAAAGCTTGTGACAAGAATATTGTCAAACAATGTTAATAACCGTAAAATATGTCGACAAGGCCACTGTTGATTTATATCAGTAAGGTTTACTCACGTTTTATGAAATGCTTTTTATTGAACAACTTCTAAATCACTCAACACATTAAATATTAATGCTTTAGAGGAAGTCCATTTTCCATGCCGTCATAATTGGGCCCTCGATTCATATACCACGAACGTCAATTTACAATGTCACACCCGCGTCAGTTTCGGGAACGGGTCACACAAAGCAAACTATTCTATAAAATGATTTTTGAATAAAATCTGTGGTACTAATATATGTAATGGCTAATATAGACACTCGTAGTACTGATATTCAGTAGAGCATACATTTGTATACGCACTTGGTTTATAGATCGACATATATTTAGGCATAACAGTAGGGGGTATGTATGACTTTAGACATCAACCACATCCATTTCTATAATAAACACTTATGACGTAGGTCAACTACCATACTGTAATATGACATGTTTACACAGAGAAGGGTTATAATTTATTCGTACACATGTTTGTCTAATAGTGTGTAACTTCAAAGCATGTGTGTTGTAGGGTATGTTTTTTCTAATAAATAATAATTATTACTATATTGAGCATTATTTAGATTAATGCACTCCGTCTAAGTATCGGCAGCAACGATTTCTTCCTCTCGTTTGTTCAATGATGTCGCAATTCAAGCGCGTCATTATGTTGCCGTTGAGTGTATATTTGTGGTCCTAAACTGCCCCGGTCCTTCTTCCGTTTAATAAGTGCGAAGTTAATCGCAAAGTTAGTGTGTGCGTTTAGTCATACTCGTAGGCCTATAACAACGAACCTGTGTCGATGAGCTGGTCATAGAGACGAACACTTACTTAGTGTTTATTTCGCGAACGATTTTATTATTCTAGCGGACAAGGTGCTTGTAGGTCTATGCTTAATTCGTTAAATGTCCACTAGGTGGAGCGGCGAACGCATCTCTTCATCGGCCTACATGTGTCAGACCATATAATTATTGTCAAGTACATATCGCTAAATGTGGCTTTTTTAAGTAAGCTAATATAATGCGCTCACTCTAATGGACTAAAAGGCATTTTGTTGTTGCTTAAATGGCAAAACAGTTTATTATTATCCCGCGGAGCAGATGTTCATGCTTTTACTAAAAAACTGTCTGACATCGAATAATAATAGACTGGTTAAAACCTAACATCAGGAAAATTATGTATAAACGCACAGGTTTGAGATAAGACATACATAGCAATTTGTAATTTTCGGAAAGACTCTAGCTGGTATGGGCTGATAACGATGTCTGGAGACATCAATGGCCACGTTCATCGAACCCGGGCTAGAACAGCTAATGGGGTGCTTACGTGAACGCTAAACGATAACAATGTTCTGACGATATATACAACCTTTTTTCTTATCCTTAAACGGTGACACGGAGACACACGCAAGGCGCCGTGCTCGCAGCGCGCCCTGTCGGCAGGTGCTCGCCAAAGCGACAACGAGAACGAGCTGCCAGGAATGCGTCGCGCAATATTAGTGTCGTCAGTTGCTGCGAATGAGAGAAAGAACGCCGCCGTCGGCCCGACAATCAGTCATCGATAATACAACATTTGACAGGCAGTTATAAAAATTATGAAACCTGACACGCAGTGATTAGAGAAAAGCATTGCAGAACGTCGTCTGGTGACGGGTCGGGTTACACCGGCCGTACTGTAGCACAGCGCGAACCGGGGGGCTGGGCCGCGCGCTGATCACGCCGATTGATAAGTCTGGTCCTCATAAAAACTTGGGGGCGTAATGTCAACAGTTGTCAGTGGTCGGGTGAATGCAGGCAGCGAGGTGGCTTTGGGAGCGTCGACTGTGTGAGACGGTGCGGCGCCGGCGTGTCTGGGGGCGGTGTTCACACACAAGCGGATCGAATGCCGGCGTACTCCGACCAACCCGGCCGGCGTAACCCGCACGCCGCCACACAAATAATGACAATTCAAACTCGTCCAACTGCATCTGTGCAGCGTGCACCAGTAATAACGGTTATGCATGTGGACACCGTAACACTAGATCCGTAATAACGTACACCTCCGCCCAGCCCCCCTATACGTACACACGCGCGCTGATAATCCCACGCCTATCGATGAAACGACGACTGACGCTCACGCAACCCACTCACCCACTCACCCACTCACCCACTCACCACTCACTCACTCACTCACTCACTCACCCACTCACTCACTCACTCACTCACTCACTCACTCACTCACTCACTCACTCACTCACTCACTCACTCACTCACTCACTCACTCACTCACTCACTCACTCACTCACTCACTCACTCACTCACTCACTCACCCCCACACACACTCACGCATGTAAGCACGCACGTACGCACGCAAGCACTCAAGCACGCACGCACGCAATCACTCACTCACTCACTCACTCACTCACTCACTCACTCACTCACTCACTCACTCACTCACTCACTCACTCACTCACTCACTCACTCACTCACTCACTCATTCACCCCCACACACAGTCACGCATGTTAACACGCACTTACGAACGCAAGCACTCAAGCACGCACGCACGCACGCAATCACGCACTCACTCACTCACTCACTCACTCACTCACTCACTCACTCACTCACTCACTCACTCACTCACTCACTCACTCACTCGCACACACACACACACTCGTGCGTCTGCATATGAGTGTACGTTTGAATGTACACAAAATTATGTATACTCGCCAAATCATTTAATCGTGAAGGCAACTAAAATTATGTGATAATTGTAAATATCATTTTCGGCACGTATCAAGGGCTTGCACATAAATCCCACGAAACACCAAGTTAATGTCCCTTGCTATAGAAAACAACGCATAAAGATATAAAGAGTAACACGAAGTGATCGTTTTTAATACAACTTATACCAACGACGCGCGCACTCGACAATTCGAAACCGCCTTAGTAAAACTGGTGACGCCCCTGTTTTGATCTATAACGATAACCGAGGGAACTCGACTAGCACAGCGCACAATCGCGCCTCGTTCGATATCAGTGTCGTAGCTTACGCATGAGCTGTGATGTCGGTTCTGTCGTGACGAATACAGGCACACAATGCCGAACAAAGTTTAATAACAACACTTGGCAGCGCTCACGACTGAGAATTTATTATGGAACTTTACAAAAAGAAAAACGAGTTTGAAGATAAGAAGAAACAAGAACATCGTAACAATGTACATCGCACTCAACCTTGTCACAAACGCGTTCCGGGTCCGTTTTTGTGTTTCGCACATTTTGTGACACGTAGAAAAAGAGAAACACGTAAAACGATAACAGGCTACGACGATAAGCTTATTTCAGATTTGAAAGAGATACATCGTATTGAAAGTGAAGTACGTTGTCAGTTTCGACCAATCCTTACACAATCAAGTTCAACGTGGATGAGGTATCAAAATAAATCATATATTTGAAATTATACTTCTGTATTTTAGCTTTGTGTTATATATGTAAATGACCTGAATGCATTACTTGTATATGATATTAACGTAACGTAAACCTGAGGTGTTAGACAAATACAGTGTTTAATGTGTTCAATAGTTGAACAACACCAATATTTAGGTAATGTTTTATCTAAGATATTGTTTGTGTTCTAGTTTAGCCCACTGCAATTCCGATTCTTTCAAATCCAAACATGAAATGTGTGAATTGTCTACAATAATAATATCCGTAGTCGGCTTATTCAAAATGCATACATTTGTTGATATTACAATTTGTAACTGGCAAATGCCGATCTCCGGGCCGACAGTTGTTAGCCGTCAACCCGCTGAAATTGTTTCTGATATGGTTTCGAGAGCAAGGAACGTCGGTGACATCAACGCAGAAACACGTGCACAAAACTATCGCACGTTCACATGAAGATTCCAATTTTGAGAATCGCTTGAATTAATTACTGGGAGGTATTAAATAAGTGAATACATACAAAAAGTAACACAGAACTAACATATCGTAGAGGATACTAAGCAGTTTGGTTTTTCCGCAAAATTAATTTGAAATGACACGATCAAACAAATCGAGCTGAAGAGGCACCTTTAATACCGGCAATAACCGGATGCAACGTCATTTCACAAATTTAGGCCATAACTTTTAATTGTTTATTGTAAAGGCTGAGAAGTTCAACATTTCCTGATTTTTTTCAACTTAGCCGCCAAAATAGTTTTATTTCTAAAGAATACTTTCATTCACAAACTCCATCTATGTCGACATAATCATTACAACATGATTGATTTAATAATAAAACAATGTTATATACATATATATTCCATATTGATTACACACACAAGCATATACTCACACACGCACACTCACAGACGTACACACTCACACAGGCACACACGCACACACACACACACACACACACACACACACACACACACACACACACACACACACACACACACACACACACACACACACACACACACACACACAAACACACACACAAACCACGCACACCACAAACACGCACGCATGCACACACACACGCACGATAACACACGTATGAGTACTCGAGGGTAAAGAGAGCTTGCACTCGACCCGTTGTGGCACATCTCATTCCTTACCTGGACTTAGAGGCATCAAGGAATTTTTAATATAAAGCTAACTTAGCAAACACGAGTACACGTTTATCACCTCTGGCGTGCACGAAGCATCCGAACCAACTTTAAACTTCGATAACATTGACAAAGTAACTGCTGAAATACACGATACACCTGTATCAGCAGTAGCATTAGGTGGTGTAGAGGTTTCTACAAGTTGATGTTGCGTTTGCGGGTTCCAATACCATAAGACGTGTTTTTCGTATCTGTTATTATGCCGTGTTGTAATAATGTCTTCAGTTTATTCTCTAAAACGCGCATGTACATAACATATAATATAGGCCTTACATTAGTAGAAATTAATCAAATAAATGACCATGAGTGATTATAACTAATCATCCGCTGATTCATCCACTTTTTACTTTACTTTTTACTTTTTGCTTAATTTTGTAACCAACTTATAGGGTGTAGTTTGAAGGAGAAACAAACATCTTCTTTGTGAACGTGGATGACCACATTCCTACACACTTTAATATTTCATTCTTGGGGGTTAGACTGGTACAATAAGTGTTTCAGCGTTGGCTTGTGCATTTTCTTTGTTTCGCTATTAATCTACCAACACTGTACCTAACGCCTTGCACCACGTCGGAAATTTCTGCCAGGTTGTCAAGGGGGGATTTTGATTATTACGTTCTGGTGCAGCATCCACTTGAAGAAACTGAAGTTCATGCCGATGCCAAATGGAGATCTTATCGAAAGGTGTCCTTTGGTTTATACAGAACCATCACTGTATTTACTAATGCATTCCTACAAATGTGACGCTCTCTCTCTCGTAATTCCGCGGCACACCAAGGACATTGAGAAGCACTGGTGTAAAGGCCAGAAGCGTGATTATGTTTAACACAAACAATGGTAAGTATCTACGAAGGGCGGGCTACACGCATGGATACGACAGACATACAAGAATGTCGGACATCTCGCTAGTCCGACTCTCCCTCGCCTTCGGGAACTCGCCAAGAAGAATAGAACAGTTGGCAAAGAAAGCAGATGCCCGGAGAGTGGAAGAGAAAATGAGGCAAGGACGACCTAGACTGCGATGGGAGGACTGTGTAAAGAGATATTTGGATGGAAAACGTTTTGGACAGTCGATAAGCCTATGACGTCCTTGTCCACTTGTCATATGTGTTTTGCTTATAATGGCAATCTTGCTGACTCTTGCTAAATCTGACGGCGATAACAGTCAACCCGTGGGCAGAATATCTTCTCGGCGAGTTCACGACGGCGAGCAAAGATCGGCTAAGCAAGACTAGGATTTGAGCTACATATAGTTTAGGCAGATGGCACCATTCTACACAACAGTTGGCGCAAACAGTAAGCCGCCAGGTGGCTAGGTTCAGGCTTGAAGCTACGGTAAGCCGCCAGTTGGCTAGATTGAGGCTTGAAGCTACCGTAAGCAGCTAGGTGGCTAGGTTGAGGCTTGAAGCTGCGGTAAGCCGCCAGGTGGCTAGGTTGAGGCTTGAAGCTACGGTAAGCCGCCAGGTGGCTAGGTTGAGGCTTGAAGCTACGGTAAGCCGCCAGGTGGCTAGGTTGAGGCTTGAAGCTACGGTAAGCCGCCAGGTGGCTAGGTTGAGACTTGAAGGTGTCGAGGATCACGATAGAGTTCTTTGTCGTCGGAACTCACGAGTGGTTCGCGTGAGCTGGATAGCAATTCTTTCGTCGTCAATTGTTTTCAAAACTGCTTTATAGTATTTTATTGAAAGCGATTGCTTATCGTTGTATTCTTTTGTAGCCCGGTCGTGTTAGAGTATCGTGTTAGAGTATCGTCGTACCCCTGTTTATGTTCCATTCTCAGTTAAACTGCCATTTAAAATGTGTGTTTTTGCTTTTGCAAAATTACCGGTAGCCATGTTCGGCCAGCGGGTTAATAAATGTGTGGTGCGCGGATATAAGCGTGCGTAGTTTGCGCCGCTTTATTTTTTAATGTGTATTATATAAAAAACGTTTAGATGGTGTTGAGGAAAGTGACTTGCAGTGTATGGGGCATGTTGATTCACTGGATTTTCTATTTAAAAGATTGACGATCTCAGAATTTAACTCTCAAGTAGTACCTAGTTGTTGCTGCACAATAAATCTATGAGAGTCCTATGGTATCGTGAGGTCGGCCAGGTGACCACACGCGATCGAGTCGTTAGCGACCAGCGGCGGTATTTTTAAAAGGGGCGTCTTCGAACATGGACACAATTGTATCAGCAAACGGGCGAACGAGAAAGCGGTTATCGCTCTAATGTGGCCATGTTCTCGCGCCGTATTCCGATACAATAACCCCCGGAAATCTGGCAGACGTTTCATCCTGGAGCGTTCTGCGGGCTGTGAAGTGTGCGGTGAAGGCCGCGCGACGCTCCGGGCATCCAGGGCCCGTGTTCTTGACGGACACACGAGTGGGAAACTATAGTTCTTCGTAAGAAGGAGAAGCTGGCTCTGTGGGGTCACTCATGTAATAATTAGTAGGCCTACTAAAATAAATATAAATATTAATAGACTAACGTTGGTGCATTGTAAGGGCATCCCGTCCGAGGCGCCGAGATCCACTGTCACTTTCTATGTTGATTCGTCTCCTTGGACCATTGATCTTTGACCTACCAATTGGCGATGTATTACAACAATACAACACTTTTTTAGAAGGCCTTTCTCCTGCCTGGGGTAATTAAGTTGTTAGCCACTTTCCTCTGTGTGAACGATTTTAAAAAGATTAAAATAATGTAATGATGCTAACTACTGCCCTTTTTTCTTGTTCCATGGGTGGGGGTAAGGTGTTTGAGATTATACCGTCGGCCTTTCCACAGGCCTACGGCAACTGGTTGGGATTCAACATCGTTTAATGTAATACAGTTATATACACCAGTAAATGTATTCAATAGTTGGCACTCTGGGTAATAGTTATCTAGATATTTCACGAGTGAACCAAACGAAACAGTTGTGCCGCCATACTTACGGAAAACCTGAGTTAAAGATTACTTAGACAATGCATATCCAGGCTGTAGACAACGCATACCAAATTTGATTCGATTAAAATAGACTCCGTTATATGGCGCCACCGTTTGCGCGCTGTGTTAAACTGGTTCCGAAATCCAGAGGCGCTACGTAGGCTAGGAAAGTTCGTGCTGCTACAACAGTGGCGCCATATGGAGGACACTCTGCAGACCAGCTTTTAGTCTCACTTAACCGACTGCGTGACTTCGCCAGGAACATAGTCTGGCTCAGAGTCACGTTTTAACTGGGGTAAGACCACATTAAGGATTCGTCCGTCATTACCCACCGAAAGAGTGCCCTTGAAAATACCGTTTTGGTGTCATGTGTGAATTTTTTCGAGCACTTTGGCATGGCACATGTCAGTCCAGAGAATTTTACGAGTTTTCCACAGCACTTGTGTCAATGGAGGTTAAATATGCTGTGAAATTGTCAAGAAAATTGTTCGTCAAATTTTGCAGGAAATGAAGGAAACGTTATAATGGCCGCCTATATAAAATTTACATGTGGTCTTACCCCAAATTAGAAATACGCCCGTTTTATCACAAAAACTGCCAAAGTGTGATTTGCGCGACGGGTGATGGTTTTTCGGCTGTATTTGAAAGCTGGTGTAGACCTGAATATCGTGCAGCTATTGCATACTGTTAGTATTACATCTAAAAGAATTTTTTTAAGTAATTAATAAGCCAGTTATTAGGTGATACGCATGGAAAATAAAGTGATAATTTTGGTGGCGTGAAAGTTAAAAAGTACATTCCAAGCATGTTCTATGATACTGAGTACCACGAAAGCTTGTGTAAAAAGTGTATATGTGTCAGGGTGTGGAGTTTCTTTTAAATGTACATCATGTGCAACAATATTGACATATTTCCAGTAGGATGAATTTCGCCTTAGTTATATAATTTATATTTTTGTAAACGACATCTATAAATGCGTGTTTCTTAACCCCAATACTAACGTGGGTGTTTCTGCTGTTCCAACTTGTCCTTCCTAATTATATGGCACTTATATATATCATACTTGGATCGCACAATAAGCAATAATGGGCAAGCAGGCAACATTTTGATTCTACCCCACCTAACGCGGCCCTAATTTTAGTGAAATGTTGGCCACCATAGGAAGCAAGTTGTCCACACACTTCTACTAATCAGGCATCTAGCACCTATTTTTTATAGCAACATCCATACACTAACTGAGACAAGAAGAACAATTGAGAATCTACATAAATATACCACGAATGTAACAGAGAATATCATAACAGTGTGTGACTCTCCAAATGTGCAGCGACCGCAATGATCCGAATTAGTTCATTTTTAGCCATACAAATTAAAGCTGGTCACCTAAGAGAAGGGTCATATGTTGAAAGTGTATACATGGACTGGCATGCTATCATTTTCAACGATCATGTACTTTTCAGCTGTAATATAACCGAATCATACCGTAGTTTGCACAAGGCAAGGCAGCTTAAACTAACTGTAGGCTGACGACAACTACTCTGACAAGAAGCTGTTTTTTACCACTGGTATTTTGTACGTTATATCCGTATATTTAACATCAGAAATGTTTGTTAGTACCCTTGTAAGAATTTGGCGATGTTTGAATAAAATATGATTAGGACAATGGACTCGTTGATGTACTTGGAGAGATACTGGGTGCCACAACTGTCAACAACCTTTATCACGTGTCTTGGATGTCCTTGTCAAACGTTTGTTTCTTTCTGAAATTAACTATTTTGCCAGTAGTATCTTTTGTTTCCAATAATGTCTGTACATCAGCGAAATACATTGTGGCTAAGTAATTGACGTGTGACGATGTTTGGACACTCTGTATCAAGGAGAGATCTGCGCCTGTATAAAAGTATGGTTATTTTAAGGGGGGTTAGGACGACAATTTGTGTGACGCAAGATATACGTTCCACTGGGCATCCCAGTTTTGGTTTCATAATGTAATATGTATATACCTCAATTTACACCCAGCATTTTAGCCCGTTATCTACAATATAATTGTAGTTACCATCAAAAGACGCCTCTGTGCCTTTCAATATTGTGAATATTGTTGAAATGCCTGGCTTGTGCTTTTGACACCTACTGGTGTCGTACACGAGTGACATATAGTTCATGATTGCATCAGATTGTTTAGCATAGTTTGTGGGCATTACGTTATACCAAAATTCGTGAAGATTTGCAACGTGCATGTCCAATAAAATGCTGCTTAAAATAATGATTTTGTGTATTTTTTGCAAAAAATACAACATTTTATGACAAATTACCAAAAAAATTATTTCGTTAATATTCTATATATTTTATTCCCATATCGATAAGATACTGTGTTGGCCTGTATGCTGTGCTCAGTACCATTCATACCAGGCAAACGTCGTATGTAATGTAAAGTACCGAATAAGCATGTTTAAACCAACTCAAGGCACTGTTTAGCTTGGAGGTGTGCACAGTTTGATGACACATATTTTAATTGTTATTGAGACAGTGTAAATTTCCCTTTGTGGTTAATCTAGTTATATGTATAGCTTGATATAAATCTAACTTTCGTGAAGATTTGCAAGATTCAGGAGATCTATATAGGGTAAGCCCACATTAAGGATTCGTCCGCCATTACCCACCGAAAGAGTGCACTTGAAAATACCGTTTTGGTGTCATGTGTGAATTTTTTTCGAGCACTTTGGCATGGCACATGTCAGTCCAGTGAATACCGAATGTACTACTACATTAGATCTTTCACGTGGTAGCAATAAACATACGCTATTCACTCGCGTATTCGCACAGTTGCTGTTTTGCAGAACGCACCAATATTTCAAAATCCGTCACCAGATTTGGGCGAAATTGAGGGGTGTCAGGTTTCGGTGGATTTTTCTGAAAACTGAGGTATGAGAATTTTACGAGTTTTCCACAACACTTGTGTCAATGGAGGTTAAATATGCTGTGAAATTTTCAAAAAAAAATTTCGTCAAATTTAGCAGGAAATGAAGGAAATGTTATAATGGCCGCCTATGTCAAATTTAAATGTGGTCTTATCCCAATTTAAATTACAAATACGCCCGTTTTATCACAAAAACTGCCAAAATGTGATTTGAGCGACGGGTGATGGTTTTTTGGCTGTATTTGGAAGCTGGTATAGACAAGAATATCGTGCAACTATTGCATACTGTTAGTATTACATCTAAAAGAAGTTTTAAAAGTAATTAATAAGCCAGTTATTAGGTGATATGCATGGAAAATAAAGTGATAATTTTGGTGGCGTGAAAGTTAAAAAGTACATTCCAAGCATGTTCAAAGATACTGAGTACCACGAAAGCTTGTGTAAAAAGTGTATATGTGTCAGGGTGTGGAGTTTCTTTTAAATCTACATCACGTTCAACAATATTGACATATTTCCAGTAGGATGAATTTCGCCTTATTTATATCGTTTTAATTTTTGTAAGCGACATTTATACATGCGTGTTTCTTAACCCCAATACTAATGTGGGTGTTTCTCCTGTTCCAACTTGTCCTTCCTAATTATATGGCACTTATATATATATCACACTTGGATCGCACAATAAGCAATAATGGGCAAGCAGGCAACATTTTGATTCCACCCCCCCCCCTAATGCGGCCCTAATTTTAGTGAAATGTTGGCCACCATAGGAAGCAAGTTGTCCACACACTTATACTAATCAGGCATCTAGCACCTATTTTTTATAGCAACATCCATACACTAACTGAGACAAGAAGAGTGATTGAGAATCGACATAAATATACCACGAATGTAACAGAGAATATCATAACAGTGTGTGACTCTCCAAATGTGCAGCGACCGCAATGATCCGAATTAGTTCATTTAAAATTAAAACTGGTCACCTAAGAGAAGGGTCATATGTTGAAATTGTATACATGGACTGGCATGCTATCATTTTCAACGATCATGTACTTTTCAGCTGTAATATAACCGAATCATACCAAAGTTTGCACAAGGTAAGGCAGCTTAAACTAACTGTAGGCTGACATCAACTACTCTGACAAGAAGCTGTTTTTACCACTGGTATTTTGTACGTTATATCCGTATATTTAAAATCATAAATGTTTGTTAGTACCCTTGTAAGAATTTGGCGATGTATTAATAAAATATGATTAGGAAAATGGACTCGTTGATGTATTTGGAGAGATACTGGGTGCCACAACTGTCAACAACCTTTATCACGTGTCTTGGATGTCCTTGTCAAACGTTTGTTTCTTTCTGAAATAAACTATTTTGCCAGTAGTATTTCTTGTTTCCAGTAATGTGTGTACATCAGCGAAATATATAGTGGCCAAGTAATTGACGTGTGGCGATGTTTGGACACTCTGTATCAAGCAGAGATCTGCGCCTGTGTAAAAGTATGGTTATTTTAAGGGGGGTTAGGACAACAATTTGTGTGACGCAAGATATACGTTCCACTGGGCATCCCAGTTTTGGTTTCATAATGTACTATGTATATACCTCAATTTACACCCATCATTTTTGCCCGTTATCTATAATACAATTGTAGTTACCATCAAAAGACGCCTCTGTGCCTTTTAATATTGTGAATATTGTTGAAATGCCTGGCTTGTGCTTTTGACACCTACTGGTGTCGTACACGAGTGACATATAGTTCATGATTGCATCAGATTATTTAGTATAGTTTGTGGGCATTACGTTATACCAAAATTCGTGAAGATTTACAACGTGCATGTCCAATAAAATGCTGCTTAAAATAATGATTTTGGGTATTTTTTTACAAAACAATACAACATTTTATAACAAAGTACTAAACAATATAGTTCGTTAATATTCTATATATTTTATTCCCATATCGATAAGATACTGTGTTGGCCTGTATGCTGTGCTCAGTACCATTCATACCAGGCAAACGTCGTATGTAATGTAAAGTACCGAATAAGCATGTTTAAACCAACTCAAGGCACTGTTTAGCTTGGAGGTGTGCACAGTTTGATGACACATATTTTAATTGTTATTTCACACACACACACACACACATACGCACACACACACACACACACACACACACACACACACACACACACACACACATATATATATATACAGTATACAGCAAGGATGTTTATACAATCGCCTCGTTTTTCTTGCTCAGTGCCACTTCTAAAATAACTGCATTGACAACCTGTAAGATATCGCATTATTTTTAAGATATGTACAATTATTTATGAATCCTTATCATATAAACTAACTGCGTACTGGTTT
>CM034531.1:35344403-35392470 GCA_020002185.1 Paraescarpia echinospica
CATTACTTGTATATGATATTAACGTAACGTAAACCTGAGGTGTTAGACAAATACAGTGTTTAATGTGTTCAATAGTTGAACAACACCAATATTTAGGTAATGTTTTATCTAAGATATTGTTTGTGTTCTAGTTTAGCCCACTGCAATTCCGATTCTTTCAAATCCAAACATGAAATGTGTGAATTGTCTACAACAATAATATCCGTAGTCGGCTTATTCAAAATGCATACATTTGTTGATATTACAATTTGTAACTGGCAAATGCCGATCTCCGGGCCGACAGTTGTTAGCCGTCAACCCGCTGAAATTGTTTCTGATATGGTTTCGAGAGCAAGGAACGTCGGTGACATCAACGCAGAAACACGTGCACAAAACTATCGCACGTTCACATGAAGATTCAAATTTTGAGAATCGCTTGAATTAATTACTGGGAGGTATTAAATAAGTGAATACATACAAAAAGTAACACAGAACTAACATATCGTAGAGGATACTAAGCAGTTTGGTTTTTCCGCAAAATTAATTTGAAATGACACGATCAAACAAATCGAGCTGAAGAGGCACCTTTAATACCGGCAATAACCGGATGCAACGTAATTTCACAAACTTAGGCCATAACTTTTAATTGTTTATTGTAAAGGCTGAGAAGATCAACATTTCCTGATTTTTTTCAACTTAGCCGCCAAAATAGTTTTATTTCTAAAGAATACTTTCATTCACAAACTCCATCTATGTCGACATAATCATTACAACATGATTGATTTAATAATAAAACAATGTTATATACATATATATTCCATATTGATTACACACACAAGCATATACTCACACACGCACACTCACAGACGTACACACTCACACAGGCACACACGCACACACACACACACACACACACACACACACACACACACACACACACACACACACACACACACACACACACACACACACACACACACAAACAAACACACACACAAACCACGCACACCACAAACACGCACGCATGCACACACACACGCACGATAACACACGTATGAGTACTCGAGGGTAAAGAGAGCTTGCACTCGACCCGTTGTGGCACATCTCATTCCTTACCTGGACTTAGAGGCATCAAGGAATTTTTAATATAAAGCTAACTTGGCAAACACGAGTACACGTTTATCACCTTTGGCGTGCACGAAGCATCCGAACCAACTTTAAACTTCGATAACATTGACAAAGTAACTGCTGAAATACACGATACACCTGTATCAGCAGTAGCATTAGGTGGTGTAGAGGTTTCTACAAGTTGATGTTGCGTTTGCGGGTTCCAATACCATAAGACGTGTTTTTCGTATCTGTTATTATGCCGTGTTGTAATAATGTCTTCAGTTTATTCTCTAAAACGCGCATGTACATAACATATAATATAGGCCTTACATTAGTAGAAATTAATTAAATAAATGACCATGAGTGATTAGAACTAATCATCCGCTGATTCATCCACTTTTTACTTTACTTTTTACTTTTTGCTTAATTTTGTAACCAACTTATAGGGTGTAGTTTGAAGGAGAAACAAACATCTTCTTTGTGAACGTGGATGACCACATTCCTACACACTTTAATATTTCATTCTTGGGGGTTAGACTGGTACAATAAGTGTTTCAGCGTTGGCTTGTGCATTTTCTTTGTTTCGCTATTAATCTACCAACACTGTACCTAACGCCTTGCCCCACGTCGGAAATTTCTGCCAGGTTGTCAAGGGGGGATTTTGATTATTACGTTCTGGTGCAGCATCCACTTGAAGTAACTGAAGTTCATACCGATGCCAAATGGAGATCTTATCGAAAGGTGTCCTTTGGTTTATACAGAACCATCACTGTATTTACTAATGCATTCCTACAAATGTGACGCTCTCTCTCTCGTAATTCCGCGGCACACCAAGGACATTGAGAAGCACTGGTGTAAAGGCCAGAAGCGTGATTATGTTTAACACAAACAATGGTAAGTATCTACGAAGGGCGGGCTACACGCATGGATACGACAGACATACAAGAATGTCGGACATCTCGCTAGTCCGACTCTCCCTCGCCTTCGGGAACTCGCCAAGAAGAATAGAACAGTTGGCAAAGAAAGCAGATGCCCGGAGAGTGGAAGAGAAAATGAGGCAAGGACGACCTAGACTGCGATGGGAGGACTGTGTAAAGAGATATTTGGATGGAAAACGTTTTGGACAGTCGATAAGCCAATGACGTCCTTGTCCACTTGTCATATGTGTTTTGCTTATAATGGCAATCTTGCTGACTCTTGCTAAATCTGACGGCGATAACAGTCAACCCGTGGGCAGAATATCTTCTCGGCGAGTTCACGACGGCGAGCAAAGATCGGCTAAGCAAGACTAGGATTTGAGCTACATATAGTTTAGGCAGATGGCACCATTCTACACAACAGTTGGCGCAAACAGTAAGCCGCCAGGTGGCTAGGTTCAGGCTTGAAGCTACGGTAAGCCGCCAGTTGGCTAGATTGAGGCTTGAAGCTACCGTAAGCAGCTAGGTGGCTAGGTTGAGGCTTGAAGCTGCGGTAAGCCGCCAGGTGGCTAGGTTGAGGCTTGAAGCTACGGTAAGCCGCCAGGTGGCTAGGTTGAGGCTTGAAGCTACGGTAAGCCGCCAGGTGGCTAGGTTCAGGCTTGAAGCTACGGTAAGCCGCCAGTTGGCTAGATTGAGGCTTGAAGCTACCGTAAGCAACTAGGTGGCTAGGTTGAGGCTTGAAGCTACGGTAAGCCGCCAGGTGGCTAGGTTGAGGCTTGAAGCTACGGTAAGCCGCCAGGTGGCTAGGTTGAGGCTTGAAGCTACGGTAAGCCGCCAGGTGGCTAGGTTGAGGCTTGAAGCTACGGTAAGCCGCCAGGTGGCTAGGTTGAGACTTGAAGGTGTCGAGGATCACGATAGAGTTCTTTGTCGTCGGAACTCACGAGTGGTTCGCGTGAGCTGGATAGCAATTCTTTCGTCGTCAATTGTTTTCAAAACTGCTTTATAGTATTTTATTGAAAGCGATTGCTTATCGTTGTATTCTTTTGTAGCCCGGTCGTGTTAGAGTATCGTGTTAGAGTATCGTCGTACCCCTGTTTATGTTCCATTCTCAGTTAAACTGCCATTTAAAATGTGTGTTTTACTTTTGCAAAATTACCGGTAGCCATGTTCGGCCAGCGGGTTAATAAATGTGTGGTGCGCGGATATAAGCGTGCGTAGTTTGCGCCGCTTTATTTTTTAATGTGTATTATATAAAAAACGTTTAGATGGTGTTGAGGAAAGTGACTTGCAGTGTATGGGGCATGTTGATTCACTGGATTTTCTATTTAAAAGATTGACGATCTCAGAATTTAACTCACAAGTAGTACCTAGTTGTTGCTGCACAATAAATCTATGAGAGCCCTATGGTACCGTGAGGTCGGCCAGGTGACCACACGCGATCGAGTCGTTAGCGACCAGCGGCGGTATTTTTAAAAGGGGCGTCTTCGAACATGGACACAATTGTATCAGCAAACGGGCGAACGAGAAAGCGGTTATCGCTCTAATGTGGCCATGTTCTCGCGCCGTATTCCGATACAATAACCCCCGGAAATCTGGCAGACGTTTCATCCTGGAGCGTTCTGCGGGCTGTGAAGTGTGCGGTGAAGGCCGCGCGACGCTCCGGGCATCCAGGGCCCGTGTTCTTGACGGACACACGAGTGGGAAACTATAGTTCTTCGTAAGAAGGAGAAGCTGGCTCTGTGGGGTCACTCATGTAATAACTAGTAGGCCTACTAAAAGAAATATATATATTAATATACTAACGTTGGTGCATTGTAAGGGCATCCCGTCCGAGGCGCCGAGATCCACTGTCACTTTCTATGTTGATTCGTCTCCTTGGACCATTCATCTTTGACCTACCAATTGGCGATGTATTACAACAATACAACACTTTTTTAGAAGGCCTTTCTCCTGCCTGGGGTAATTAAGTTGTTAGCCACTTTCCTCTGTGTGAACGATTTTAAAAAGATTAAAATAATGTAATGATGCTAACTACTGCCCTTTTTTCTTGTTCCATGGGTGGGGGTAAGGTGTTTGAGATTATACCGTCGGCCTTTCCACAGGCCTACGGCAACTGGTTGGGTTTCAACATCGTTTAATGTAATACAGTCATATACACCAGTAAATGTATTCAATAGTTGGCACTCTGGGTAATAGTTACCTAGATATTTCACGAGTGAACCAAACGAAACAGTTGTGCCGCCATACTTACGGAAAACCTGAGTTAAAGATTACTTAGACAATGCATATCCAGGCTGTAGACAACGCATACCAAATTTGATTCGATTAAAATAGACTCCGTTATATGGCGCCACCGTTTGCGCGCTGTGTTAAACTGGTTCCGAAATCCTTCCCCAGAGGCGCTACGTAGGCTAGGAAAGTTCGTGCTGCTACAACAGTGGCGCCATATGGAGGACACTCTGCAGACCAGCTTTTAGTCTCACTTAACCGACTGCGTGACTTCGCCAGGAACATAGTCTGGCTCAGAGTCACGTTTTAACTGGGGTAAGACCACATTAAGGATTCGTCCGCCATTACCCACCGAAAGAGTGCCCTTGAAAATACCGTTTTGGTGTCATGTGTGATTTTTTTCGAGCACTTTGGCATGGCACATGTCAGTCCAGAGAATTTTACGAGTTTTCCACAGCACTTGTGTCAATGGAGGTTAAATATGCTGTGAAATTGTCAAGAAAATTGTTCGTCAAATTTTGCAGGAAATGAAGGAAACGTTATAATGGCCGCCTATATAAAATTTACATGTGGTCTTACCCCAAATTAGAAATACGCCCGTTTTATCACAAAAACTGCCAAAGTGTGATTTGCGCGACGGGTGATGGTTTTTCGGCTGTATTTGGAAGCTGGTGTAGACCAGAATATAGTGCAGCTATTGCATACTGTTAGTATTACATCTAAAATAATTTTTAAAAGTAATTAATAAGCCAGTTATTAGGTGATACGCATGGAAAATAAAGTGATAATTTTGGTGGCGTGAAAGTTAAAAAGTACATTCCAAGCATGTTCTATGATACTGAGTACCACGAAAGCTTGTGTAAAAAGTGTATATGTGTCAGGGTGTGGAGTTTCTTTTAAATGTACATCATGTGCAACAATATTGACATATTTCCAGTAGGATGAATTTCGCCTTAGTTATATAATTTATATTTTTGTAAACGACATCTATAAATGCGTGTTTCTTAACCCCAATACTAACGTGGGTGTTTCTGCTGTTCCAACTTGTCCTTCCTAATTATATGGCACTTATATATATCATACTTGGATCGCACAATAAGCAATAATGGGCAAGCAGGCAACATTTTGATTCTACCCCACCTAACGCGGCCCTAATTTTAGTGAAATGTTGGCCACCATAGGAAGCAAGTTGTCCACACACTTCTACTAATCAGGCATCTAGCACCTATTTTTTTATAGCAACATCCATACACTAACTGAGACAAGAAGAACAATTGAGAATCTACATAAATATACCACGAATGTAACAGAGAATATCATAACAGTGTGTGACTCTCCAAATGTGCAGCGACCGCAATGATCCGAATTAGTTCATTTTTAGCCATAAAAATTAAAGCTGGTCACCTAAGAGAAGGGTCATATGTTGAAAGTATATACATGGACTGGCATGCTATCATTTTCAACGATCATGTACTTTTCAGCTGTAATATAACCGAATCATACCGTAATTTGCACAAGGCAAGGCAGCTTAAACTAACTGTAGGCTGACGACAACTACTCTGACAAGAAGCTGTTTTTTACCACTGGTATTTTGTACGTTATATCCGTATATTTAACATCAGAAATGTTTGTTAGTACCCTTGTAAGAATTTGGCGATGTTTGAATAAAATATGATTAGGACAATGGACTCGTTGATGTACTTGGAGAGATACTGGGTGCCACAACTGTCAACAACCTTTATCACGTGTCTTGGATGTCCTTGTCAAACGTTTGTTTCTTTCTGAAATTAACTATTTTGCCAGTAGTATCTCTTGTTTCCAATAATGTCTGTACATCAGCGAAATACATTGTGGCTAAGTAATTGACGTGTGACGATGTTTGGACACTCTGTATCAAGCAGAGATCTGCGCCTGTATAAAAGTATGGTTATTTTAAGGGGGTTAGGACAACAATTTGTGTGACGCAAGATATACGTTCCACTGGGCACCCCAGTTTTGGTTTCATAATGTACTATGTATATACCTCAATTTACACCCAGCATTTTAGCCCGTTATCTACAATATAATTGTAGTTACCATCAAAAGACGCCTCTGTGCCTTTCAATATTGTGAATATTGTTGAAATGCCTGGCTTGTGCTTTTGACACCTACTGGTGTCGTACACGAGTGACATATAGTTCATGATTGCATCAGATTGTTTAGCATAGTTTGTGGGCATTACGTTATGCCAAAATTCGTGAAGATTTGAAACGTGCATGTCCAATAAAATGCTGCTTAAAATAATGATTTTGTGTTTTTTTTGCAAAAAATACAACATTTTATGACAAATTACTAAAAAAATTATTTCGTTAATATTCTATATATTTTATTCCCATATCGGTAAGATACTGTGTTGGCCTGTATGCTGTGCTCAGTACCATTCATACCAGGCAAACGTCGTACGTAATATAAAGTACCGAATAAGCATGTTTAAACCAACTCAAGGCGCTGTTTAGCTTGGAGGTGTGCACAGTTTGATGACGCATATTTTAATTTATTATTGAGACAGTGTAAATTTCCCTTTGTGGTTAATCTAGTTATATGTATAGCTTGATACAAATCTAACTTTCGTGAAGATTTGCAAGATTCAGGAGATCTATTTAATAGGGTAAGACCACATTAAGGATTCGTCCTCCATTACCCACCGAAAGAATGCCCTTGAAAATACCGTTTTGGTGTCATGTGTGAATTTTTTTCGAGCACTTTGGCATGACACATGTCAGTCCAGTGAATACAGAATGTACTACTACATTAGATCTTTCACGAGATAGCAATAAACATACGCTAGTCGCTCGCGTATTCGCACAGTGGCTATTTTGCAGAACGCACCAATATTTCTAAATCCGTCACCAGATTGGGGGAAATTGAGGGGTGTCAGGTTTGGGTGGATTTTTCTGAAAACTGAGGTATGAGAATTTTATGAGTTTTCCACAGCACTTGTGTCAATGGAGGTTAAATATGCTGTGAAATTGTCAAGAAAATTGTTCGTCAAATTTAGCAGGAAATGAAGGAAACGTTATAATGGCCGCCTATGTAAAATTTACATGTGGTCTTACCCCAACTGCACACTTGTTGACAACCACGAGAGCTGCCACCTAGTCAACATGCGTGTGATTAAAATGCACTAAACTACGAAACAAGGTTAGTGTCGGTTTATTTTTGTGTGCATGTTTCAATATAAGTTTAATGTTGAATAAGTGTTATACTATACTAATAAAAGTGTATCCTTATTTAATTTGTTATTTCATAGTTGGCCTGAGAGCCAATCATCGCCTCTACCCGAATCTGGGGTAAGCTACCGGTAACACTGGCAGGAACTTAATATTCCAGGCCGTAGTGAGGGGCCAATGCTGTCACCTCACGGCGCCTGGATAATCGAGGCTAACCAGCTCTGTGCATTCAAAGTCAAAGTATTCCCCTGATGGTGACACATGACACAACAATATTTGTTTTATTTTGTTCACAGTCCGCCACATGGCGCCATTGTGACGAATACGTGGGCATAACCACTGACTACGGTCGAGTGCGTAATCGTTGGAACCAATCAGACGATAGGACTAAATTATTAACATCATTCTCATTATTAATTACAGTTAAGGTTATTATTATACACTGTATAGGGTTGGAGACAGTTATGGTTATGGTTAGGATCAGTAGTAAACATAGTTATGGTTAGCTAGGGTTAGGTTTCCGACGATTACCCAGCCAACTGCCCTCCAAGTAGCTATTACACGCTGTTGGTGAGTAACGATGGTGGATGCACCAGTGCATCTTTCCACAAGTTTCCGAAAGGAGGTTAGTTCGTGTTTAATAGGTTAAAAAAGAAAACCGTAGAACACATTTTCCGAGGACAGGACAGTGTTAGTAGATAACATTTCCTGGTGACAGAATAGATTCCCTACATACCAATTGATTGATTTCTTCAAAAATGTAACATATTAGTTAGATAGGTTATGTGATGTAGATGTTCTATTATTCAATTCACATGCATAGGAATGACAGCTATTCACATCAAACATTATTTCGTGATGTGTTTATTAAATTATAATTGACGTGTCATTAATTAAGCAAACGGTTAATGAAGAGAGACGAACACGTTCGACTTCGTCAAGTTTGGCAGGACGCGACGCTAGAGTGGCTGAGGGTTAGCTGGGTCGGACGCCAACACTAGCGAAGTGGCGAGTAGCTTGGTAACGTCGTCCACGCCACAAGCCAGTGTTAGTCTCTTGGGAGCCAGGGCCAAGGTCCAGGGGATGCTCCGGGGACGCCGCGGCCATGTCCCAGGGCGAAGTCTCTGGACGTCGTCGTCAGCCTTCAATGGCGTCCGTGTCACGTGGTTTGACGCAACACTGTCACGTGATGAACATTCGGGCCACAGCGCGTCGGGGCTATTCACATTTACGGTTTTTGAAGATGTGAGTTCGACAGAATGACCACTAGCGACCTCCTGAGGACTGAGGGGACAACGCTGCGACTGATCTAGGTCGGACGACGAGTTCGAATGTCGTCTGCGAGGCGCGGCGGGAACGCATGACGTGGAAGGAACGCATGACGTGGAAGGAACGCTTAATGTGGAAGGAACACTTGACGTAGAAGATACGTTTGTTGTGAAAGGTATTCGTGATGTGGATTCTGCCAATGCATACGGATGGTTATAGGGGGTCAGCAAAGTCGTCTCCTCGTCGCTAGAACAATATACGGCGATGTCCTCCATACAGACACTGACTTCAAGTGTCATCGCCCTTGAGCGAGTACGACTCCGCACCCGGCGAGACCTTCTCCTTGGCTGCTCCGAATCGACACCCACCGCCGTCGAACTCGCCCCTGCGTCATTAGGTTCATGTGACGTCACTTCCGGTTCAGGCACAACCTCGTTGACACTACGGGTGATTGCATCTTCGCCAGTCACTCTGTGGCGTGCACCGGTCCCTGCTTTTTCAATCGCAGAAATCAACGCCGACTGAGACGAAAAGTAATCTAAATTGTTTGATTGATCGGAATCTTCCACAGTGACGTCAGAATCAATCTAACTAACATTCGGTTGGACCGTGCAAAAACCACCAGTGGCGGCAGGCGGAGAACTCGCACTTCGTCCGAATGGATTTACTAAGTTGACGTTGTGTATCTCACGTGTCGGCGTATCAAAGCGTCAATAAACGTATCCGTGTTCGATTGTGTCGCAGTCTCTGCCAAATTCTCTTTGTTGGATTGCGACAGGTGGTTGATGTATCCCAGCAGCCGCGAAGTGGATCTCTCGGCGGAAGGATAATAGGTCGTGACCGTGCTCACCGGCACATCAGGCATTTGTGTGTTGTCTGACAGAGAAGTCGTAGCTGTGTTGCGTGACAGAGAGGTCGTAGGTGTGTTGTGTGACAGAGAAGTCGTAGCTGTATTGTGTGACAGAGAAGTCGAAGCTGTGTTGTGTGACAGAGAAGTCGTAGCTGTGTTGTGTGATAGAGAAGTCGAAGCTGTGTTGTGTGACAAAGAAGTCGTAGCTGTGTTGTCTGACACAGAAATCGTAGCTGTGTTGTGTGACAGAGAAGTCGCAGCTATTTTGTCTGATAGAGAAGTCGTAGCTGAATTGTCTGATAGAGAAGTCGTAGCTGAATTGTCAGAGAGAGAAGTCGTAGCTGTGTTGTGTGAAAGATAAGTCGAAGCTGTGTTGTGTGACAGAGAAGTCGTAGCTGTATTGTCTGAGAGAGAAATCGTAGCTGTTTTGTCTGATAGAGAAGTCGTAGCTGAGTTGTCTGAGAGAGAAGTCATATCTGTGTTGTGTGACAGTAAAGTCGTAGCAGTGTTGTCTGACAGAGAAGTCGTAGCAGTGTTGTCTGACAGAGAAGTCGTAGCTGTGTTGTCTGACGGAGAAGCCGTAGTTATGTTGTCTGACAGAGAAGAAGTCACAGCTGTATTGTGTGACATAGAAGTCGTAGCTGTGTTGTCTGACGGAGAAGCCGTAGTTATGTTGTGTGACAGAGAAGTCGTAGCTGTGTTGTCTGACAGAGAAGTCGTAGCTGTGTTGTGTGACAAAGAAGTCGTAGCTGTGTTGTGTGACAGAGAAGTCGTAGCTGTGTTGTTTGACTGTGACAGAGAAGTCGTAGCTGTGTTGTGTGACTGAGAAGTCGTAGCTCTGTTGTGTGACAGAGAAGTCGTAGCTGTGTTGTCTGACAGAGAAGTCGTAGCTGTGTTGTGTGATAGGGAAAACGTAGCTGTGTTGTCTGACAGAAAAGTCGTAGCTGTGTTGTTGTGTGACAAGGAAGTCGTAGCTGTGTTGTGTGGCAGAGAAATCATAGCAACGTTGTATGAGAGAGAAGTCGTAGCTGTGTTATGTGACGGAGAAGTCGTTGCTGTGCTAGTTGACAGAGAAGTCGTAGCTGTGTTATCTGAAAGATAAGCCGTAGCTGTGCTATCTGATATAGATTCCGTAGTTATGTTGTCTGCTGACAGAGCTGCCGTAGCTGTGTAGTATGGTACCGTAGCGGTATTGTCTGGTGTATATGAGGGGTGTGGTGCAGAGGTCTCGGCCCACCACCCGCCTGTTGTTTGGACGAGTCTGCCTTCTCCCACTTCCTGCCAAACCTCGCTTAAATATGTCGTGGCTGTATCGTCTGACACACATGGTGTAGCTGTGTTTCCCGACAGATACGACGAGTCTTTTTCTGACCAATATGTTGTGACGTTGTCCTGTGTCATTGGTTCAGTTTGAGTTGTCGTCGTGCAGGTTGGTAGACAGGTCTGCGTGCCGCTGAATGTCCGCGTGTCCAAATCATCCTGGCTAGTCTGTGTCGACTGCGACGACATAGAGGTCAACGAGTTCGCTGAGGACGATGACGTCACGTCGTCCTCTCTCTGGTTGTAGCATCGTCTCGTCTGGGTGGACACTGGCAATGTGTGACTCGCGTCTGTCTGCTGCCCGGTATCCCTCGTCTCCCAGTAACACGGATAATCCGCATATCCAATATCCTTGATCGCCTCATCGGCGTTCTCCGGTCTGTTCGCAACGGTGTCGTCAGTGACGTCATCCAGGACACACACCGGCGTCCGCAAACGCAGGTCGGATGAGCGATAATGGAGGACAGTCAGCCTGTCAGCCACTTTGATTATACCAGGCGTCGTTTGGGTCGATGCGGAGGTCTGGGACACTGTGGCCGTCTGCACTCCGATGGCGTACTGTCGGCAGAACATTGTTTGTTGTAGTATTTGTTCGAATTATCCATTTTAAAACAGCGTGTTTGTTTGTAACTGTTAAAGATTTTACTTCAGCACTTTAACAAAACCTATCCATTTTATATATTCTTATTAGGCCCTACTTCGTCAGTACATACATTATATGTATATACATGCGTATATGCACGTAGGCATTTACGTTCGTATAAATGTACGCATCCATTTACGTATGCATGTACGTAATGCTACTACGTATACACTACGGTTTGTATAAATCCGTGCTGCCATACAGCGGATGAACAGAAACATAAAAAGAAACAAGACTTTCACAATCGTGAATACAAAATGTTTAAAATAGTAAAAAAGGTTATTTCCTGTTTCGTTGTAAAACTCAGTGGTTATCATAAATAACCATAACAAATATGATTCTCTTACGATAAATATATAGACTAACATTTGGTAACAGTTAAATGAGAGATAATTAAACAGCAGACTACATACAGCTATTTTACTGTCGCATGTGCCTGAGGGCAAGACACTCTTTTTGAATGGGGTAAGACGCCTACCATGGGCGTCTTGCCCCACCATATAATAATCATATATGATATCGCATTTATAAGTTAATTGCAGGGCAATGGTTCGGTCATACAAAAGAAAGACGGAGAGGGGAAAGTATGGTGACGGTCAGCTCAGCGAAGCTCTTCGTGCAGTTAGGGAGGGCATTCCTTTGATAAGAGCAAGGAAGCAGTTTGCCAGCTCGTACCTTGCGGAGGCATAGAGACAACGCAGTGATCTCCCCTGGAACTTTGAAACTCGGTCCCAGGACTGTTATTCTTGGAGATGACGTCGAGGAAGCCCTGTACGAACATATCAAAGAGATGGAACGTCGAATGTACGGCTTGACAACTGTTGATGTAAGACGTCTCGGTTATGAGATTGCCGACAACACTGGTGTGAACAACTCGTTCAACGAAACAACCAAGATGGCCGGTAAAGACTGGTTGAGTGGATTTTTTGCACGCCACCCCGATCTCGCCATAAAGAAACCGCAGGCTACTAACATTGCTCGCGCTCTTGGCTTTAACGAGCCACGGGTAAATGCGTTCTTCGAAATTTACCGCTCGGTTTTGGAGACGGCGCAATACACGCCAAGTCGATTGTGGAATATGGATGAGACTGGTATCACAAACGTCCAAAGACCAGGGAAAATCGTTGCGACCAAAGTAGCAAGACACGTTGCAAAGGTCACCTACTGGGGAACGTGGCGCTACAGTGACAGTCGTGTGTGCCATCAATGCAGCAGGTCGTTAACTGCCATCAATGTTTATTTTTCCACGAAAGAGGATGGTGGAAGCTTTAATGAACGGGGCACCACCTGAATCTGTAGGCCACTGCAGTCCGAATGGCTGGATTGATGCAGACTTGTTCGTCAAATGGCTTGAACATTTCGCTGCGTCGACCAATGCGTGTGTAGAAAACCAACAAATCATAATCATGGATGGCCACCACTGGCTGCGGTTAACTACACGAGGTCCAAAGGCATACATCTGCTAGTTCTGCCACCTCATTGCACTCATAGGATGCAACCGCTCGACACAACGTTCTTCAAATCATTGAAGACCGCTTACAACAATGCAGTAGACAGCTGGATGGTCACCAATCCAGGTCGGCGAATGTCGTTTTACGACATGGCTGGTGTGTTTAATAAAGCGTTCAACAAATCCGCCACACTCGATAAGCCAATCACTGGATTCAAGGCATGTGGTCTTTGGACTTGCGATCCAGATGTCTTCACTGACGACGATTTTGCTGCAGCACTCGTGACAGAAGAGCCGACGCCGCTTGAAGAACCCTCTGCCCACCTGGCCACTGCTGGCCCTTCATCTGATGGTGCTCCAACTGCCGGTCCTTCACATGAAGGCCCCCCAACTGCCGGCCTTTCATTTGATGGCCATCCAACTGCCGGCCTTTTATCCGATGAGCCTCCAAGTGCTGGTCCTTCATCTGATGATCTTGCAACATGCCACCGGGCGAAACGGTTGCCACTCTGCCCATTGGTGGGTCTGTCACCTCGACACCGGCTACGACGGTCATTCGCCAACTGGTTAGGAACATTTCTCCTTTGCCGAAAATATCAACGGCACGCAGCAAGTCGAGAAAACAAGAATCAGCAGCCTGGATATCGTCGTCGCCGTACAAAACGCACTTACCAAAAAGGGTGAAATATCTAAGCGGCAGGGTAAAGGAGGCGGGAAACCGAAGGGGAAACGACCGATGCCTAAGAAGAAACAGATGACAATAGCTGTACCTGAAAAGAGATTCCGGAGCGATCTAAGCAGTGACGAAGACGATGAATGGTGTTGCCTGATTTGTGGAGAGCCATTCAGTAACTGCAGAAGTCGCGAGGTCTGGGTTCAGTGTATGCTCTGTAGGGAGTGGGCACATAGAGAGTGCACTTTGGGGAATGCCAATTTTATTTGCAAGAACTGCTGCAACTAGTGACAGTGAAGAGTCTGCGTAGAACACTAGACCCTACCGAAATATCGAAAGCTAGATTGGCTGTTACTTAACATTTGTGTAGATTGTTCGTTCGTTCTTCTTATTGCATGCCTGTTAAAATGCATTTCACAATATTGTTGGTATTTATTCAATCGCCTTACATGTCTATTACATAGTTAAATAAGCTGATACATACACACGCAGCATACACACCCACCCACCCACCCAAACACATCCCACCCACCCCCACACCACCCACCCATCCACCCCATACCACCCACCCATCCACCCCCATACCACCCACCCATCCACACTAACTCGCATACTTGTGATTATTCGACGGGTTAGGAAAGGCGTCTTGCCCCACCTATGGGGCAAGACGCCTTTTTATTATTTTATGTCTATATGTAAAATACTTATACACAAAGTAGAATATACATTTTAGATTAATGACAACATAAAATATATTCGATTGGGTTATTATTAAAACATATGCAGCGTTTCCTGCTTATGGTGGGTGCCTTGCCCCACCCTACCTTATATCACATGAACGTACGTACGTACACGTGATTGCCGCGCTACCTACACATGTACATACATTGGGATCTGCATACATAGGCCCACACTTTGCTTCATAACATAGGATCATTTTATGTTTGCATGTACATGAATATTTGTGTGAGAAATGGTGACGCGGTTTGACGCGGCACGTTATATCCGGGTTCACGTTGTGTGTCCAGACATCGCCTCACCTTGAAGGTGAGTCGACTCTGTCGCTCCTCACTCCGCAGCCAGCCCTCGACGGCCTTCCCCAGGCTGATGTTACGGATGCCGCCGGCCCTCGTAAACGACAACACGTGCACACTGCGGCGACAGTGGGGACATTGGAAGTAGACCCGAGACCGGGGCAGACACCGGTTGTCGCGACAAGCCTGCTCGGCCAGGCGACGCGTGCACCTGTAAATCGAGTCAGTCACTACTACTACTCACTCGACGGTGTTGTGCTGCTTTTGTGGCACCTCGCCGCTTACACACCGTCGATTTTATTTTGAATTATTTTGAATTGGTTAATTATCCAACCTGGATTAAAACTGGTTTCTCCATCAGCGCATGAACTGCTAACCACTGTCGTGTGACCAAGTTGGTGGTCGTCACGTGGCAGCAGTTCCACGAAGAGAATATAGTTTATGTTGATTGCGGACGGTAGTGGTTTGTTTCTCTTATAGGTTGCGGACGTATATAGAGGAATGTCTTATGCGTTTATGTTGTCCTAATCTGCACCACGTGGGTGGTTTAGTCTTTTTCTTTGTCTCTGAAAGGTTTCCTTGAACAAGTTGGCTACTATTGGTCATGTGATACCAGTAGATCACACTATACACTGTATATAACGCTGACGAAGGGAATCAACAGGGTTCCAATAGTTGTGTGCGTGTTCGTGCGTGTGCGTGCGTGCGAGTGGGCACGAGTGTGCGTGGGTGCATATATGTGTGCCAACGCTTCTTCTTCCTTTTAAAGGGCTGGGCTCTTGCGAGCGTAATTAGCCCTGAAATGCATGTATAGTTGCGTTATGGTGTAGCGGCCTGTGCGCCAAATATTTAAAATCATATTAACACTTTGGTAGATTAAAATATATTAAAATGCACTTTGACATGTTCCTCAAGGTGTTGCTGGCGGTGGCTGCAGGTTGTGTAAGCCGAGTCTTTTAAAGAAGTGTTTAAATGATTTAGCCCTAGATGACTAAATCACACTAAGCCTAGACTCACGAAGTAATTGTAAAGTTCTCACAGAGCTCTGCGACTGCTGAGAGCGAGTTGTGTTTGGACTCACCGCGTGCAGAAGGAGTGCCCACACATCAGCACGAACGGGTCCTCGAAGAACTCCAGACAGGTGCTCCAGGACAACGCTGACGCCCAGTGCTGCGGATCGTCATCGATCTACATTGGAACTATTAAATCCGGTTTGTGCTCGTCTTCCACTTCCATGGTCACCCCTTAATCAAACTAACACATTTACTAACATTTTGGATATACAAATATTAACAGTTTCAAAGGCTATAAAATGAAGAAAAAACGGCCGTACACAAATACGTAAACGCGCGCATCACGTGATCGTGATTTATCAGCGACGTCATCGCGCGGGGTGACGTCATTTCCTTGGCAGCAGTGCCGAAAGCGTTAAAAGTAGCACTAGTTAGTATTTGCAATCGGCAACAAATCTTGACGTGTACGTTCGTAAACCCCTGATAAGGCAACAGTCCGCTAGAGGACGCCAACGGCGTACATTTATCGCCAAACTCGGCTGGTTCTCCTCGCTGAGTAGGGGCGCTGCCGCCATCACCTCGCGCACGCTTCTCCCGCTGTCTCCCGTCCCCGCCTGAGGTCAGTCCACGCCTGCCTTCAAACACCTGTTTCAGCGAGACCCTGCCTATGAATCACGATGATCGCCAAGTATTAGACCGTGTTCCAGCGTCGTGAAGGTGACCAATAAAGACTCGAGGTAAGTGGCTACTTTCTCACGCTCCCTCACGCTGGCTGCAACCGGTGGAGTACTGCATGCAGTCACGGGGACCATGTTGATGAAACCATATGGGTCTTTCTTCAGTGCTGGTCACAAAAGGTTGGAAAAGTAGCTGAAAATGAAAATTGCTCAAAGTAATACAAAAACTGCTGTTAATTGTCCCTTATACATGTAAATTTAAAGAACAATTGAAAGGAAAGACCATTGGTTGACGAATTTTTCAATCTGCGATCGGTAATGAAGGTGAGCAAAGTTGGTTACGCTTGTGACATTGTGACACAAACAGCACTTTACTACCTATACAAATGAAGCAATCTAAGTATAGTTTGTGTGGAAGAATATTACTTGGCATGAGAAAGAACTGTGACACAAAAGGCAGTACTTTCAACAAGAGATGCTGCAGTGGGTGAAAGAAGTTAAATGTGACACCGTCACGAGCGTTACCTCACAACTTCAACTTTATCTCACAACCACAGAGATCTTAGTCTTGACCACAGCAGCTGTTACAGAGTTTGTTGGCAGATATATAACTCATTGACAGACAACAATTAAAAAAAATGTATTGGGGGAGTTTTAAATGGAACAAATTAAAGAGCGTAACGCTTGTGACATGTGACAGAATCTGACAGTGTTCAGAACCATCTTCTCCCTACTTCAGTTCATCCTGCTGCATTTAATTATATCAACACCTCTAGCACTATGTGACTGATGTAACTGCAACTTTAATGTCAGCTAGCATCCTTTAGAATACGAAAGGTGGGGTTAAAGGTGTATGTCAACAAAACATCAAACAGTGAATGTCAACAAAGACTGATTTCATCAGGACACAAAAAAACTGTATTCAAGTTTCTCCTGTTGGAACAGTTTGAGCCTCTAGTTGTCAGTTCATCTGATAAATCAATACCGAGTTCTGCCATACTAATATAAGGACATTCACCTTCAGTAATAACATCGCACCTGACTGGAATAAACTTCCCGAAAACAATTATACATGGACAAAATACTAACAGTTTCAAAAACCTAATCAACAATAAAAAATAAGTATGATTTTGACAAATAAGCACTTAACCATGTAAGACCTAGCTACTTATGACTGCTAAGACGGGACATAGAAATAGTCGCAAGGCTAGTGAATCAGCAGAATTGTCCGTATCACTGAACTGAACTGAACTGAACTGTTATTAAATAACATCGACCAAAAATGTATTGGTCACGCAGAGTGATCTGCGGGTGGTTCAGGACCCGTGTGATCTGAGACAAGGACACCCAGACAGTGTCTCGGACGTCTGGCCAAACATAGTATGTGCCTCTGGAGCGCAGGAAGTCCACCTCCACCTCCACCTCCTCCTATTCAACAAGCAGCACTGTACACTCTCCCCTCCCCCAAAGCACACGCTAAACACACACACATACACACACACTCACTTATAATATAAATAAATAAGTAAGTAAATATACATCGAAAGAATGAGACAGTAATTGAAAATGAAAGTGAGCACAGTGACTCAGATGCAGCAAAGAATGAGTAACTAGCTGGAAAGAGAGAGGTAAAAACCAGAGGGAGGTAAGTTAACACAAAGTTTTTTACTAACAGTTTTTACAACGTTAACAATGCACAGAGGTATGTACACATTCAGTTTCAGATGAAACCAAGAATTCAAGTCTCTTTACATCACTATGTCACGTGTCACAAGTATTACTTGTGTGTAACAGAAACCATGGGATTATTTGAGAAAGAAGTCAAGTTAAACATTTACTGACAGATCTGTAAAAACCAAAGTGACAGAAGGCTAACCGACAGTCTAAAAACTATTCACCTGCACACAGTGTGGCTAAACATTACACAAGGTAACGCTTGTAAAATGTGACACCTGAATGAGCGAGAGCATGGCGTCGCTGGTCACGAGCGTTACCACTTACTGTGTGGTCTTCAAAAATATTAGTTGACCGGTTTTACTTTAACAAACCTACGTAAAACAAAATTGTTCTGCTGCTTTCCGAGCTCCAAGTTCTATTAGCATGGGCAGAAGTATATATTGGATTAAATGGGTTGCGCTTGTGACAAGCATAACTGGTATCAAGAAAACCAAATTTCCATGCTGTTCATCAGATCAAAAATCGGATTGAATTAACGAAGGTGAGCTAAAAGGCATTTAGTTTAAATAAGTTGCAACTGCTTGTAGTTTAGCCTTCTGCAGGTACCGAAAACAGGAATGTGAGGTACGCTTGCAACCCGTGACACAACACACGAGATCGGTCGACTCATTGATCTGGTGCACAAAACGTAAGGACAACAAAAAATCAAGTGCCTATACACATATTCATAAATTAGAAACATTTAAATCTGGAAATTTAATCAACTTGATGGATAAAGGCCCAAAGCTTGGTCGCTTTTGAAAGATTTTTACCAAGAACGTAACGCTCGCTTCACGTGGACGACATGTTTGAAAGTGTGACACGTCGCACAAAAAGTTCGAAGGGGGGCTACTACAAGTACACACTTCCTGTCCACTGCGTCATCAGTTTGTGTGTGATGACAGAAAAAGTAGCTTAGTCATGCTTCAACCGTTTGTACGCCGAACTTAGTAGGTATTTGATCAAAAG
Source organism: Paraescarpia echinospica (assembly GCA_020002185.1). Classification (NCBI taxonomy): domain Eukaryota; kingdom Metazoa; phylum Annelida; class Polychaeta; order Sabellida; family Siboglinidae; genus Paraescarpia; species Paraescarpia echinospica. Next base: position 35,363,462 of record CM034531.1, read on the forward strand.
AAAAATTACGGTTACGCTCGTGACGCATGTGACACCCGTGGTTTTAACTAACACAAATACAATTCTGGGAATAAAACCAATAGTGACTTTGGAGGATATTACAGTTAGTGACTATGTCTATATTTAGCAGCAGGTGCTTCCCAACCAGACTGATTTCAGAGACTTCAAGTTACGCTCGTGACATGATGTGACACAATATGTCACGAGCGTACCGCCCACTTTGGAACTGGATAATGGAGTTTCCATAAAATGTTTGTGAGTTTCCTGTAATTCGTATTGTAGTTGAACCTTTTCTGACCTTATTTTGACAAGTTAATGCATAAACTGCAGCATACTTCCATACAATGTGAGAAAGCAACTGTCCCCTGCTATTTTTTTTCATAACTCAGAGAGCTTATTTAATGTATGTTACAAACACACAAACATACAAATAAAAGAAAACACAAGTTTTTGTTACATATTTATTCCTTTCTTTTGGATAACCACCCATGCTGACCAGCACTGAAGAAAGACCCATATACGATTGGCCACTTACTGTGTGTCGCTTTACTTGTGTTCCTCTAGCATGAATGGCTCTCTCGACTGCAGATGTTACAACTTATAATAGGTGGTTCTCCATCGAGGATTAAGACAAACGTTCAGTAAACATCAGCAATATCGACCCCAGTAGAACCTATGTAAAACTAGGTTTCGTCATTAGTAAGACATCTCCCAATGTCCAACCAGAAGCTTGGTTGGACAACTGACGAACTAAAGAGTAACTAAGTTAGGTGTTATGTGCATGGAGGTTTTACACATTTCTTGCACTGCCTGATTTTGACTTGCACAATGACGGTCTGGGTCAATGGTTTGGTATTGAGCTGTATTAGCAAAGGTGTTCATAGATGAGGAAATTGATGGCATAAGCAGAACACACAGCCTGTATAAGTTGATATTTGATAAGCGAATTAATGGTATAGTTCCAAATGTCGACATAGCTTTTTGTACTTATCTAGTGTTTATGACCACTAACTGCAACAATGAGCGTTCGTTTTCAAAATTGAAATACATCAAGAACACGCTTCGCACAACCGTGACACAGGAACGTCTCTCCGATCTCATGGAAGTCCGACGCAAGCAACGAAGGCGTCAGCGACGCTGGAGGTGGGAGCGCAGCCCAAAGTCAGACGTACAGACACGGCCGCACTTGGGGCAGGCTACTGCAGAAACAGGGTTCGGCCTTCTCTGTTTGGCGCTTCTGGTCCAGCCAAGTGCCAGGAGCTGCGATCTGTTGCAACTAACTCCCAGCCAAGGAGGGGGATGCCGCAAGTCCTCAGCGTTGCCTTCAAACAGTCTTTTAAAGCGTCTGATTAGGCCGCCTGTGTTTCTTGTGCCAGATGCCAGCTCAGAGAAGAAGGTCATCTTTGGTAGTCGCGAGTCGTCCATTCGGACAACATGACCAGCCCATCGAAGCTGGGCCTTCATGATGAGTGCCTCGATGCCGGATGTTTTGAAACGACGGACCACATCAGTGTTGGAGGTTCGGTCTTTCCAAGAGATGCCCATGATCTTGCGGAAGCAGCGGAGGTGGAACTGAAGATGCACTTTCAGGTGTCTCCTGCACAGCACCCATGTCTCACAGCCGTATAGCAAGGAGGTCAGGACAACAGCCCTGTAGACTGCCAGCTTTGTGTTCAACGTGATGCCGCGTTCGTTCCACACGCGCTTCCACAGTCTACCAAAGGAGGCATCTGTCTTCGCGAGCCGATTAGATACCTCTGTGTCCAGGCTGCAAGTTGAAGTCAGGCAACTCCCGAGGTAAGTAAAGCTGTTTAGTTTGGTGCTCTCGATTTCAAAGGATGGGGGAGAAGGCCGGGTGCAGATTGAAGCATCAATTCCGTTTTCCGAAAGCTGGTGGTCAGACCGAAGGCTCTTGCAGCTTCTGCTACCAGCTACCAGCAACAGTCTTGGACAGTGTAGCGAACAGCATTGTAGCAAACAGTAGGCTGAACAGACTGGGTGCGAGGACGCAACCTTGTTTAACCCCATTTGAAACTGGGAAGGGGTCTGACACGGAGCCATCACTCGAGCCATCATGCCATCGTAAAAGAACCTGATGATGCTGCTAATCTTTGGTGGACACCCAAGCTTGGACAGAATGGTCCACATGCCCTCGCGGCTGACGGTGTCAAATGCCTTGGTCATGCCCACAAAGAGTATAGGTAGAGGCTTTGGTTCTGCTTACGACATTTCTCTTGGATCAGCCGAACAGCGAAGACCATGTCCACCGTCCCCCGGTTTCTTCTGAATCCGCACCAGCTCTTCGAGACGACATCATCCAGCAAGTGGCGTGTGATGCGGTTTAGAGAATGACGCGGGCCTTGATCTTCCCTGCTCTGCTCAAGAGTGAGATGCCCCTGTAGTTATCGCAGGAAACCTTGTCACCTTTGTTCTTGTAGAGGTGGATGATTTTGGCATCATTGAAGTCCTGTGTAACAGAGCCTTCCTCCCAAAACAGCTGCATCAGCTCGGTAAGTTTAATGACGATGACTTCACCTCCCTCTTTGAAAACTTCAGGGGGATTCCATCTGGGCCTGGTGCTTTCCCTGACTGTAGCTGTTTGATGGCTTTCTGGATTTCTTCCAGCGTTGGCGGGTCATCTGGAGATGTAATGACTGGGCGCTGTAGTAGTCCTGAATTGCCTGCTGATCAATCTGGGAAGGTCTGTTCAGCAGCTGACTGAAATGACCAGTCCATCGCTGCACAATATCGCTCTTCTCAGTCAGGAGAGTGCCGTCGGAGGAGCGAACAGCTGCCATGACATTGGAAGAGGGGCCATACACAGTCTTCAGTCCGGCAAAGAACATCTTGGTTTGGTGTTCGTCAGCGTTGCAGCTCTGCAGCCTTCGCTTCCCACCACTGATCCTTTATCATCCGGAGCTCAGTCTGAAGTTTGTTACGGAGGTGCTTCAAGCGATCTTGCTTGGAAGACGACTGCTTGTCACTGAGCCAGCTTGTGAAAGCTTCCTGCTTCTGAGGAGGTTGGCAATCTCTGCATTGTTCTCGTCGAATCGATCTTGGTGCTTCTTTTTCGGGTGTCCAAGTGTGACTTTTGCCGCGTTGTAGACGGTGTCCCGAAAGCTGGCCCAAGCTTTCTAAAGGGCAGCCTCTGCTGTCTCCTAGTTTGGTTACGAGAGTTTCCCTTGTTTTTGAGTCGGCAAGCCTTTTTACATCTAGTTTCCTCTTGGTGTCACACTTCTGGCGTCTGCGTGCGACAGCCACGCGGAAGGGAAGCTTACTCCTCAGTAGCTGATGGTCTGTCCAACAGACAGCTCCTCTCATCACTGTCGCGATGTTCACGTCCTGGATGTCTCGTCGCCTCGTGATCACGTAGTCGATCGGGTGCCAGTGCTTGGAGCGGGGATGCGTGGGTCTCTGTTAGCTGGAACAAGGTGTTAGTGATGGTCAGACCATGTTTGGCACAGAATGTGAGAAGCAACTGGCCGTTTGAATTTTTCCTGTCCAAATTCATGAGGTCCGATGACTTCTGGCCAGGACTCTGAGCAGGACTCTGAGTCCCTGCCCGTACGGGCATTGAAGTCGCCGAGCAGCAGAAGCTTGTCATCTCGTTGAACAGAGCGCACTGCACTGTGCATGTTCTGGTAGAAGAGCTCTTTCTGTTCCTGGGTATAAATTATGGATGGGGCGTAAGTGCCGATGAGTGTCAGGTGGGTCTTTCCCTGCAATCAGACGATAATGTATACCTATGGGGAGAGATTCCAGCTCCCTGGCCAGAGTGATGCGGATGGAAAAGCCTACTCCTGCTTCTCGAGCGTCGTCCACAGCCTTCCCAGGCAAAGAAAACGTGTAGCCTGATCCAGCTTCTGTGATTTCCCCTGTGTCAGCCGAGCGAGTTTCGCTAAGGGCGGCCATGTCAATGTTGTAACGCTGGAGCTCCTGTCCCACTAACGCTTTACGTCGTTCTGGCCTGTCACAGTTCTTGTTGTCCATCAGTGTTCTGATGTTCCAAGCTCCAACACATATGGTGTCTTTCTTAGTGTAGTCACAGCAACGACTTGATCGCGGTCCATAGAGGTTGGACAAATACAAATATGTTTCTCACCTGAAATGGGTTCGTTGGTGGTATGTTAACATTTTTGTCCAACCTAAATCGTTCGTTGCTGAGACTAGTGGGTCATGAATTGTGAGTTTCGACCGCGATTTTAGATGACCAGACAGCTGCGGTGTACTGACAGGATTGAATGAGGCAAGCTTTGTTCTAGACCCTTCCTCTAAGAGGGAGCAGTACTATCCCTGAAGAGGGCTGCTCCATCACCAATGTGGCTGCCGAACTCTGCCCTTGCCCCGGTGAGAAGAAAGCGACCATCCTGCCTTTACCGCCTGTGTGCAGGTCCGTGACTAGCGGCTCCCAGTAACATCTTACACCAGCCCCCGACGACACTCGCCCATCGCCACAGGACTTGGACAAACTGAAAGAGGGAAGTTGGCGTCATGAATCCTCGGCGAGAAGTCGATATGGAGACCGTGGGCTGCCCTGACCCCTCTACGTCCAGCCGCTGTAACCAAAAGGGATGCCAAACTTAACGTTTTGACGATGACTGAACTGCAGGAGCTGCCAGAAAGGTGGTGGAGTTCATCGCCTGACAGCCTTATGGGCTTCACTCCAGATTTGTGTCGGGTTTACTCCTTAGCCTTTTCTTCTCCCAAAGATACCACAAGGAAATGGGGCTTTGAAATCAGAGTGGCCTTCTCCTACCTGAGCTGCCTTCTCAGGCTGACGAGCCCCAGCTGCCCGAAGTGTTTGGTTTGAAGGCGCCAGATGATCGCTGTTCACCCCTACTCTTGTCAGTGGAAACAGTTTCGCCACAGGAAGGCCAGGAGCTGGACTTGACTGTCAGAGGCTATGTGAGACGCATGCCCTGGGGCACTTTATAGGTAGTGGGAACTTTTCCCCACAACCACCCCGGCTATGACAGTCTTGAAACATCTAGCATTATAATGAATATAGAATATGACGTTTTGTGTCTCTGTCGCGTGTTGTTGCTGTATCTGCAGACTTATATTCTGAAGAAAAAAATTGCTATTTGATGCAGGTGTGTGTGTTTTAAATCAAACAGTTATGTTGTGCTACGACAGCCATGTTGTATTATCATAGATTATACAGGATGGAGTGAGAACTTGTGGTAGAATGAGTAGTAAACTACTGCTTCCACAGTCCTAAATCCGGCGCTGTCAAGTAGAGGAACAGTGTAGACTGGACAGGATAATGTATTTATTCTCACCGAGGACGATATGTAAAGTAAACACATTATAAAATGATTGTGTTAAAATAAAATTGTTAGATATTGATAAGGATGGCCTGTGCCCAGGTGTGAGCTAAATGGAGCGACAAGGCGCCATGTTTACTCCCCGCGTCACTGGCGCTGACGAGCTGGATGCGACGGCGGAACTCTTCCGTTCGTCCGGGCTGTCTCTGCTCGAGGCGCACACCAAGCCGGGCAGCAGCAACGACCCGATGTACGGCGCGGCCGCCCGCCAGGTTCTTAACATCATGCACTCCCTCTGGCGGCAGGACAAGCTCTGTGATGTTATCCTCGTGACGTCAGACGGAGCATTGAAGGCACACAAGATCGCTATGGGAGCCTACAGCGCCCCGCTCGCAGAGAAGTTCCGCAGGTTGGTGGTCGAAGCTGAGATCGTCGTCTCTTCTCATGTGCGTTGGGAATTCTCCGTCCCGCTTACCGTTCAAGTACAACACATTTGCTGATTAATCTCACTCGCTGTGGCTAAGCATTGTTTACCCTAAACAGGGGAACAACGATTTCGTATACCTTTGACCTTTTTATTCTGTAGGAAAACAGATGGAAATGTAATATTTGTGAAATAGAGCTAATATTGTATGAACAGTGTTAAAATAATAATTTCAATTCGCCTGCTTGTATATGCATTATGCGCTTCCTATCAACGTTCACTTAACAGCAGGTAAGCTAGCAATATCACCATTTACAGCGAATACAACACTGTCAGTGCCAACCGGACGCAGGAACACTTACTTTTAGGAACTTGCTTTATGTGCCCTTCCCTATTTTTAAAGTGTGGTGTTGTGATCGTGTAGCTGATATTGGTTGTCTTGGGTTTCTGCCTGTCACGTTCGTGCCAACAATAACATTCACATTAGATGAAATATTAATCATGTTTGGAGATATTTCAGTACATAAAACTGTTTTACAACATAACTATTTATATATCTCACTTTTGTTGCACCGATCCGTCACTCGCCTTCTCCGGTATATTGTATGCTGGCATATTGGTTAATCTACTCACCCGGTGAGACATCCAGCATTTAGTTTGGTGACGAAGACGACCAACGGTTGTCGTGAATATAAATTTGGTGATGTACATCGCCTGGTGTGACTTAGTAGTCTCTGCCGCACTTGTGGCAGACAGAAGCAGTTTAACAAGATTTAACAAGATTGCCATCCAGAGAATTAACTCTAGATGGCAGGTGGACAAGGAAGCCCTTTGGCTTATCGAGAGTCCAACCCTTTTATCTACATATATCCAGCCCTTCTGACGTATGTGTCGATTTTATTTTTAAACATATTCACACTACTAGCACCCACACAATCATCAGATAATCTGTTCCATTCATTCACAGTCCTTTGTGAAAATGAGAACTTTCTCACGTCTAATCTACACTGCTCCTTTACTAATGTAACTTCATGTCCTCTAGTCTTTCTATCTTTCTTAACTGAAAAAAACATATTTCTATCAATATTTTCATAACCATTCAATATTTTAAACACTTCTATCTGATCTCCTCTCAATCTCCTGGTCTCTAGTGTTGTTAAACCACATTCTTTTAGGCGTTTTTCATAACTAAGATCCCTCAGTTTTTGTATCATTTTAGTCGCTCTCCTCTGTACTCTTTCTAGCATATCTATGTCCTTCTTGCGGTATGGCCTCCACGCTTGTATACAATATTCTAAATGGGGCCTAACTATTGTTTTGTACAGCGGTATTATTAGTTCTTTTTCTTTATATGCTATATTTCGCCTAATCAATCCAAGGATTTGATTTCCCCTTGAAGCTGCAATTCCACACTGCTCTGAAACCTTCATGTCAGCACTAATTGTCAGCCCTAAGTCTTTTTCTTTTACAGTAGTACTTAGTAAAGTTCCCCCCATTGTATATTCTACATATTCGTTCCCATGTCCTGTGTGAAGGCATTTACATTTCCCAAAATTGAACAACATTTGCCACTTTTTAGACCATTTGATCAACCTGTCAAGATCATCTTGTAAATGCTGTCTATCCCCATCACTTTTAATCCTTCTAAACACTTGTGTATCATCTGCAAATTTCAACACCTTGCTAGCTATATCATCGTCCAAATCGTTTATATATATTAAGAATAATATAGGTCCCAGTACTGATCCCTGTGGAACCCCACTCAAAACTGATTTCCAGTTTGAAGCCTCCCCATCAACAACTACCCGTTGTCTTCTGTCAATCAGCCATTTTTCTATCCAGTTAATTATACCATTTCCTATGCCATGGGCTTTTAGTTTAAGCAGTAATCTCTGATGTGGCACTTTGTCGAAAGCTTTTTGAAAATCTAAGTAAATGATATCTTCCCAAAAACATAACATATTTGTTAAGCATGACCTCGCTTTTAGAAACCCATGTTGAGATGGGTTTATCAAGTTATGTTTAACAAGAAAATCCACCATGTGATCTGTAATTAGTCTTTCTAATAATTTACAAATCACTGATGTTAAACTCACTGGTCTATAGTTCTCTGACTTGTTTCTCGAACCTTTTTTAAATAACGGTATAATGTTTGCTTTGGCTGAGAAGAGGATGCAGAGGATGATGCACATCTTTGTTTTCGGTGGTCTTACTTCTCAGCCAGTTATGTTGTTCTTTTATATTCTCTTCTTCTCGTGCCCGTCTTAACAATCGACCTCCAATGACCGCGATCGTCGACGGCTGTCCAAGATAGGTTATACATAACATACCAGTGCTACATTACACAGGGTGTATCTACAGTGTTCCATGCACATTCACACTGGTTATTTACACACACGGTTCATCCACATAATAACACGTTTATTGCTAAGCAATGATCTCTGTTTCTGGTCGTTGTCTGGAGCTGCCCGCTACGTCGTGTCCACAGATACGCTGCCACAGAGATGATTCGGATCAATATGACAGACTTCGATAGCGCCACGGTCGGCACGCTGCTACAGTTCCTGTACACGGTTGAGATCGACATCAACACGGAGAATATCTCCTCGCTACTGCGGTGTGCCATGGAGCTGGGGATCGACATTGTCGTGCAGGTATAACCCTCTCCCGGCTCTCCCTGTCAAATGTCGCAGTCCCGCCGTTGTTTAGAACCGATGACGTATTTCATCTCACATGAGCACTGCCCTTTCTTCGTAATCATTGCCCGCAAGTCTTGCTGACAACTCGGTTCAAACGCGTTCTATAAGACACTGGAGTTGTGACAAAGCCCCTTCCTCTTCGTATGTGTCGTACAATATATTTACATTGACGATACGTTGTACAGTGTTTACCTCCTTTCTAAATCCTTTATGTTTCTTTTCTAATAACCTTTCTTATATTGACCAGTAAACAAACGTAATAACTTCATGTGAGACGTCTGATGAATTTTGTGTTTCTCTTGTCTTTGTAGTGTTTGAAGATTCCCGTTATTAGTAAAACAAACGCTTGACGTGATTTGACATGGTCTAGCTTATGTATTAATGGGCTACTTTTCGGAGCGGAAGATTTCATGTAAACCTTTGGTTGAAACCTTGCAAGTTAGTTTACAGCAATGTTTTATATGTTTTATTAAAAGGTCTCTTTATTATAATTATCAGTGTCTTGAGATTTAACAGTCGTCAATATGTATATTTGATTCACGAGTAACTGAAAGTCCAAATCGTGTATTACAAAATACTACCAGACGGACAATACGAGCGCCATACTATGTGGATGTAACCAAATCATTGTGAATTATTACCAAATGATTTTCATAACTGGTTTCACAAAATAGTCAAAGGCCAACGACGTGACCTACGTACATAGACCTCGCACTGAGTCTGTCGACGTCTGTGTGATCTCAGCTGTGCCGTGAGTACGTGCAGCACTCTAACATCCGCACGGCGCTCGTTTGTTACGGCGTGTCTGAGATGGCGGGCTGGCAGGACCTCGTCACGCAAATCCACCGACTTATCCTCGACAACTTCGCCGAGCTGGCGGCCACCGACGACTTCCCCAAGATCAGCGCCGAGCTGTTCGCTAAGCTGATCGGCGACGACACGCTCAGGGTGAGAGACGGGTCGCTGTTGACGGCGACTATAAGGTAGCACAAACATAATGTGTAGCATTCCGTATTTGTGTGCAGTATTTCATTTTCTATTACATCATAATGCCAGTTAACGTAACGCGCTGTGTTTCGCAGAGCTGGTGGGTGCGTGAGTGCGTGTGTGTGTATGTATGTGTGAGGGGGGCGTACGTGTATGCGTGCGTGCGTGCATGTATGTGCGTGCGTTCGCGCGTGCATGAGTGTCACGAACGAATTACATGTTTAGTTGTACTGTGCCAATGCCTTAGATAATAATAATACTAATAATAATAAACTTTATTTATACACCATCAAATCTGGGACTAATGACCCGTTCACGGGTGTTTACAAATCGGCAATCATCTAAGAAGCATAACAAATTAATAAAGTTAGGAAGCAAAATCTCTCTCTCTCTCTCTCTCTCTCTCTCTCTATATATATATATATATATATATATATATATAGATAGATAGATATATATATATATATATATATATAGATAGATAGATAGATAGATATATATATATATAGATAGATAGATAGATAGATAGATAGATAGATAGATAGATATATATATAGATAGATAGATAGATAGATATATAAACCTATGCATAGTAAAATTACAGGTAAACGCAATGATAATATAAACGATAAGCAAAAGTGCTGAACAGCTGAACATACCGGATAAAAAATAAGTAAAAGCCTAAATTACATTAAATAAGTTGATTAGATACTAACATGTGATTCTTAGATAAATAAGACTAAAAAATAATTGAAACTATATGCATGAATAATACAAAGATTAAATTATGTCTGATTACATTAGTTTGAGAACAGAAATGTCTTCAATAATTTTCCAAATTGCCTAGATGGGTTGTTGATTTAAATTCCGTGTGTGTGTGACGAACAAGCTACGTGTTTGAGAGAGTCCATTGCCTTTAACCAGTTCATAGTGACTGTTGAAGAGATGCATCATGATACTGTTGGATTTGTGTTTGAATCATCGTATAATTAGAGCAGCAGGTTCCGTTGGTTTGAAGTGTGAGTGCATTCTCCATAGGTCGCTATAGTGCAACGGTACTTCTGAGTTTTGGAAGGAGTTTGTGACATCGCTGAGAATACATCTTATGGTAACAGTAACGTCTATCAAGAAACTGTGCCCCTTTTAACCAGCCTGCTCGGTGCCCCTTCCTGTTCAGGTCGCCTGCGAGCTGGAGGTGTTTGCGGCGGTTGTGCGTTGGGTAGACCACGACAGACGAAGTCGCATGGTGCACACGCCGGCACTCATGCAGCTCGTGCGGCTGTCTCTCATCTCGCCCGACGACCTCGTAACCAAGGTCGAGGCCGTCGACTACATCTTCCAAGACCTCGAGTGTCAGCGCCGTCTGTCGGACGCATACAAGTAAGTCGCCATTTCTGTTGAGTAATCCATTACACTGATAGAAAGCAACCTATTCCTTCGAATTTGTTATTTAGTATTCATGAAACCGTCGGACAAACTACAGTGTAATGACTGTAGGCCTATAAGGTATGTTTACTGTTTAAGTTGGGTCACGCCTTTTCTCTTAGAGCTGCAGCAACACACTACTTGCAATTTCACCGAGGCTAGGCATCTTCGCAAGTTACCGATGTACAGATCATGCAATTGTGTGGATGATGTTATCATAGTTGTTTTTCGGAATTCGTCCGGGGTGGAGATCTTGGGGGGTAACAATTTAAAAATGGCACTTATCTCCGTTAGTTTTGCATGTTTGTGGATGGAATTTTGTGGTAGGTGATCTAGCGGGCCCGTTGGGGTGGTTCGTAGATTTTGATATTTTTGGGGGCGATGGCGATTTCGGGGGTCATATACATATGACTACCTTTTTCTCCGGGTAACGCCGGGTAACTCGGCTAGTAACTTATAATTAGGTTGTTCCTGGCCTGACAGAATTCGAATTCCGTGACACTTTACACTCGTGTTTGGCAGGTTCCACGCACTGCAGTGTTATGACAGTCAGCTGTCACAACGTTTCGCCCGTCTGGGCCCACGCCATCCCCGCACACCCCGGCCGCCGGCAGAGACACACAAGGCGAATGAACAGTTAAACGTGCAACGTAGAACGAAGGAGTTTCAGAAACCGGTCACTCACGACACGCCAGAGCCATCCTTACGACAAAAAGCATCACACCAATCGACAAACCAGTCGAACTCTTCGGCCCTCGTGGAGCCTTTGGTCTCGTCTGTTCCATACAAACGATCACACCAATCGACAAACTTTCCGTCAGGCTCTGGCTTTAGTGGCTCCGTGGAGCCCATGATCTTGTCTAATCACACACAACCCCTCGAGGCTAGACTTAGGGTGAGCGCCCATGTTATGTCCATGTCCACCCACAGCGTTCTCTGACGTAAGCACTCGAGGGAGAGAGAGAGAGAGAGAGAGAGAGAGAGAGAGAGAGAGAGAGAGAGAGAGAGAGAGAGAGAGAGAGAGAGAGAGAGAGAGAGAGAGAGAGAGAGAGACAGACAGACAGACAGACAGACAGAGAGACAGACAGACAGAGAGACAGAGACAAAGAGACAGAGAGACAGAGAAAGAGAGAGACAGAGAGTGCGTCGTGCATGTCTATTCAACAACATGACATCAACTAGCTTATCGTTCGTTTTCATTATAACATAATCATATGATTTACCTATAACGGTACTTCTCATCCCACGCATTTGAACTAATTCAATAAAATATATTAATTTGTAATATAATTACAAAGTTGTTACTGTAATGAACGCTGTGTAAGCATCAGGGTTTATGTAGACCCCAACCGTTATCAGTGTTCCCGATTCAGCACAACAATATTAATGTTGTGGGGGACTATAATCGTAAACGCGATTTATTATGAATACATGCTGGCAGTTTGACTGGAACGTGTCGAACAACAGCAAGGCCGTGGAAGATCGGAGCAAGGCCGTGGAAGGTCAGAACAAGGCGGTGGAAGGCCGGAGTAAGGCCGTGGAAGGCCGGAGCAAGACCGCGAGATGCCGGCGTGTCGCGTGTCCGACGGTCGTGTGCGTGGGCGGCGTCAACCTGCAGAACCTCGACTCGCACGCGCCGGGCCGTAGCGTGCTGCACCTGCACACGGGGACAGAGGAATGGAGGCCCATGACGACCCTCGACGGCTCCACCCACCACCACGGCGTCGCCGCTCTCAGCGACGGCAGACTTGTCGTCGTCGGTGAGTCCACCCGCCTCACTGCCTCTATACACCTTAGCTGAAAAGTTGGTGGTCAATCGGACCTTAACTTTTCAAAAATTGGTGGTCCCACACAAAAAGTGGTGGTCCAAATATTAACATAATTACACGAGTAGGCCTATATACATTTGCAGCTATAACGCATGGCAATTATTAATATACTAGTTCAGGCCAAGTCTGTTCTTATACTCCTGCATATTTACGATATTCACATTAATGAACCAGCGAATATAAAATAACAACAGAGGCAACCGTTTATTGTTGACAGAAAAACATCAATTTTGCAAATTACAACAAACACTACAACATGAATGTCTGCAGGGGTCTACTCTGAACTGTTGCCGTCATGTGCATGAGCGGCGGCACTGTCATGCTCTAAGAAACATTCGCTCCAGTCACTGACAGTGACTCCAGCTAAATCCGAATTGAACTCGGACAGTGACTCACTGTCCGAGTCCAACTCTGATTTGAAGTTGGGCATCCTTGAGCAAGATGTATTCCACAGGTGGATAGCGGATATGGATTTGAAGTCAGCCATGTCGGCTGAATCCAGCTGGACGGTGATGATAGCAGACACTGTGGATGGCTTCATGCGATTTCGAACTCTTCACTCGTTTCACTGTGCCAGCACTACGAAACTAAACTCAATCGATCTATCAGCAGAATCCAGATGTGGTCAGCTCGACCTTTCATTGTTTTCCAACGTGTTTTTGTACCATACTTACGTTAAATTTCCCGTTCGATAGTATACAAATTTCACTATTGTTGGCACTTGTCTAGTATCCGGGCCCACCTCGACTTCGTCATTATAACAACATTTTTGCCTAATTTTGATACCTCATCTGTTATTGCCATTATTCACCATCATTCCATGCATAGTTACAAAAATATCGCGTCTTAGCACACTTTTGAAGCCCATAGAGCAACCCGATTTGCAACAACATACGCTGTTATATCGCTCACTGTGGTAACGCGCGGCCGCAGCGGCGCAGACTGAAGCAAACCGGGTCGCTCTTTGGGCCTCAAAAGTGTGTTAAGACGCAATATTTTCGTAATATAAATATGCCTGGGATGATCTTGACTGATAGAACTAAACCACACTGAGGTATCAAATTTAGGCAAACGTGTAGTAATAATAACGAAATCGGGGTTGGCCCGGAATCTAGACAAATGTTCCATTATGTCTTTTAAAAATTCTGCCGGTCTTGCGGGCCGGCACTTTTTCAAAGTTACCGGCCCGACGAAATGTTTGACGGTCTCGGATCTCCGGGTCGGTCGTAATTTCGAACACTGCTCCTACACCGCCTCAGCGCGTCACTAACATAATGAGCCCATCAGCAGAATCCAGCATTAAAAAGAATCTGTTGTTAAATCTAAGGAGGTTCCAAGAAGCAAAAAGAATCAATGAGGAGACTATTTGAGTGACACCTGTGAAAGTGTTCCGGTGGCACGTCCGGGTGGCTCGTCCCGGTGGCACGTCCCGGTGGCACGTACCGGTCACTCGTCCTCGTGTTGACAGTTTTCAGTGTACAAATTCATCGTAAAGTAGCGAAATCGAGTTTAAAGAGCAAAATCGGGTTTATGAACTCACAAAAATCTTAGTGAACGCTTCCCTGCATATATCAGTTTGTTCCATAGATGGCCGACCTGTTGACGCCTTATGTTCCACAGACGGCCGACCTGTTGACGCCTTATGTTCCACAGACGGCCGACCTGTTGACGCCTTATGTTCCACAGACGGCCGACCTGTTGACGCCTTATGGTCCACAGACGGCCGACCTGTTGAAGCCTTATGTTCTACAGACGGCCGACCTGTTGACGCCTTATGTTACATAGACGGCCGACCTGTTGACACTTTATGTTCCACAGACGGACGACCTGTTGACACTTTATGTTCCACAGACGGCCGACCTGTTGACGCCTTATGTTCCACAGACGGCCGACCTGTTGACGCCTTATGTTCCACAGACAGCCGACCTGTTGAAGCCTTATGGTCCACAGACGGCCGACCTGTTGACGCCTTATGTTACATAGACGGACGACCTGTTGACACTTTATGTTCCACAGACGGCCGACCTGTTGACGCCTTATGTTCCACAGACGGCCGACCTGTTGACGCCTTATGTTCCACAGACGGCCGACCTGTTGACGCCTTATGGTCCACAGACGGCCGACCTGTTGACACTTTATGTTCCACAGACGGCCGACCTGTTGACGCCTTATGTTCCACAGACGGCCGACCTGTTGACGCCTTATGTTCCACAGACAGCCGACCTGTTGAAGCCTTATGGTCCACAGACGGCCGACCTGTTGACGCCTTATGTTCCACAGACGGCCGACCTGTTGACACCTTATGGTCCACAGACGGCCGACCTGTTGACACCTTATGTTCCACAGACGGCCGACCTGTTGACGCCTTATGTTCCACAGACAGCCGACCTGATGACGCCTTATGGTCCACAGACGGCCGACCTGTTGACGCCTTATGTTCCACAGACGGCCGACCTGTTGACGCCTTATGGTCCACAGACGGCCGACCTTTTGACGCCTTATGTTCCACAGACGGCCGACCTGTTGACGCCTTATGTTCCACAGACGGCCGACCTGTTGACGCCTTATGTTCCACAGACGGCCGACCTGTTGACGCCTTATTTTCCACAGACGGCCGACCTGTTGACGCCTTATGTTCCACAGACGGCCGACCTGTTGACGCCTTATGTTCCACAGACGGCCGACCTGTTGACACCTAATGTTCCACAGACGATCGACCTGCTGATGCATTATGTTACATAGACGGCCGATCTGTTGACGCCATATGTTCCACAGACGGCCGATCTATCGTTACCGGCCCGACGATATGTTTGACGGTCTCGGGCCTCCGGGTCGGCCGTAATTTCGAACACTGCTTCTACACCGCCTCAGCGCGTCACTTACATAATGAGCCCATCAGCAGAATCCAGCATTAAAAAGAATCTGTTGTTAAATCTAAGGAGGTTCCAAGAAGCAAAAAGCATCAGTGAGGAGACTATTTGTGTGACACCGGTGAAAGTGTTCCGGTGGCACGTCCGCGTGTCTCGTCCCGGTGGCACGTCCCGGTGGCACGTACCGGTCACTCGTCTTCGTGTTGACAGTTTTCAGTGTACAAATTCATCGTAAAGTAGCGAAATCGAGTTTAAAGAGCAAAATCGGGTTTATGAACTCACAAAAATCTTAGTGAACGCTTCCCTGCATATATCAGTTTGTTCCACAGAAGGCCGACCTGTTGACGCCTTATGTTCCACAGACGGCCGACCTGTTGACGCCTTATGTTCCACAGACGGCCGACCTGTTGACCCCTTATGTTCCACAAACGATCGACCTGTTGACGCCTTATGTTACATAGACGGTCGATCTGTTGACGCCTTATGTTCTACAGACGGCCGACCTGGTGACGCCTTATGTTACATAGACGGCCGACCTGATGACGCCTTATGCGCAAAACAAGGACTCAAATTATATTACAAGTGTTGTCGAGCAGCCACTCGCGGGTCGCTAGTTTCAACGCTGCGATGCCAGGCTCGCCGTTTGGAGCACCGTAGAGAGTGCAGTGGCTGATAATGTGGTCTGCTCGTTGTTGGTTCGCACCACATTCACATTCAATGCTTTCACATTGTCCCCAACTAGACACAGATGCTTTGAATCTTGAAACTCCCACTGTCGGTTCAGCTTTGTCCGTGCCTTTCATGGGAATTCGAAACCACCACTGTGCACAGATGGTTTTGGAATGAACTTATGTAGGGAGGTAGGTTTTAACAGCCACTTCTCTCTCCATTTTGCTGCTACCTGGTGTGCTGTTGTTTCACTTGGGCCCAAACATTTATATAAGTTCGTGTGCTTGGCTGTTGAAAGGGTGCCGTGACTTCAGGCGCTGTAGTAACTCAGCTTTTTCTGAGCAGATGCTGTTTATAAAGCAGATGGTCGAGTTTCCTGTACGCCTGGTCAGGGCCAGCACAGCTGCCTGTCTTCGTAGTGTCGGTTGCGCAGTGCCTGCGAGCGCAGATAGTTGTTCCACTCTGGCTGGTCTCAGGCATCCAGTGGCGACTCGTAGGGAGCTGTTATTGCGGGTGTCTACTGTTGATGTGTATGCACTCCTGCACCACACTGGTGCACAGTAGACTGCTGGCACATACACTAACGCCAAGGTAGAGGTGCATAGCGTCTTTGTACTTGCTCCCCAAGTGGTGCCAGCAAGTCAGCGTATCAGTACTCCACGTGATGCTACCTTTGCGCTTAAGTTTTTCCAGGTGTTGCTTGTAAGTCCGTGACCTGTCTAGTGTGATGCCCAGGTATGTAGAGGCTGCTCGACAGACGAGACGTGTATTGTTCACAAACACATCCATTTCACGTTTACCTTCTTTGTTGTACATATAGAAAACGGCAAAGACCGTTGTCTTCTCCTTGCATGAGTTCCTGTTGGCATTGTTTCAGGTAGGTGGAGAGGATGATCATGTATTGTGTGAGACAGCCTCAGAAGGTTTGCAACGTCATCCGCATATCCGTACTTCTGTGAAGTTGTTTCAGGCAGATCGTATATGTAGATATTAAAGAGAAGTGGTGCTAGGACAGAACCTTGTGAACACCATTCTTTAGTCGTCTGAGTCTGCTTCACTGTCCATCGCTGGTCTTCAGTACAAAGCTTCGGTTGGAAATCATTTGCATGATGAAGCTGACCATTCGTTTATCTGGTAGGGTCTGCAGTAGCTTGAGTTGCAGGCCTCGGTGCCATATAAGGTGTCATATGCAGCTGTTAGGTCTACGAATATGGCACCAGCTTTTTCGTTGGCTTGGAAACTGTCTTCTATGTCTTGTGTTAGAAGAGTCACTTGATCTGTTGTCGACCTTCCGCGTCTGAGGCCAGCTTGTTCGTTTGGTAGTTGCGGATCGACGATTGGCTCGATGCGGCCATATATGAGTCTTTCGAGGATCTTGTACGGAATGCAGAGGAGAGATATTGACATATAACTATTGGGGTCATCCTTGGGTTTGTTTAGCTTTGGGACAGCCACTACAGCCGCTCGTCTCCATAGCTTTAGTATCTTGTTTCTGGCCATGCACGT
Source organism: Paraescarpia echinospica (assembly GCA_020002185.1). NCBI lineage: Eukaryota > Metazoa > Annelida > Polychaeta > Sabellida > Siboglinidae > Paraescarpia > Paraescarpia echinospica. Next base: position 35,381,138 of record CM034531.1, read on the forward strand.
TGATAGGAATATTTTTAGCCAGTTGGTCGCTTTACTTCCAGCATTAATGATGAGCTTTGGGTATAGGCCATCAGGTCAGCCGGCTTTTCCGCTTTTCAGTTGCTTCAGTTTCGTTGCCATTTCTTCTTCAGTAAAGGTTCCTGACAGATTCATATCGGCACCTGCTGCTTTCTGTAATGCAGCTACTTCCACGATGTGTTCCCGACGGCGGTAACAATTAAAGCACGCATTTGGTGTCAGACTCGCCGAATTCGCGAAAGCTATCGAATCTGATAAGCGAGACTAGATCCCTACGAAGATGTTAGTTTGCTATGTATGTTTGTTTGCCAAGGTTGTTTCTTCGTCAGGTGGCTGCGTGTACGACAACACACACCCGGAGCAATTGGGCCATGTGACAAACTCCGTCAACATCTACGACCCCGCCGAGGACCTGTGGGTTCAGGCCACGTCAATGCTGCAGTGCCGGGCCTACTTCGTCCTGCTTGTCGACGGAGACCTTCTGTATGCCGTCGGCGGTGAGGACGAGAACAACAAGTAAGTTAGAAGGGACAGTTGTTGGGTTTACCGAACATGGAAGAGAGCCGTTGTGCCACTTGGGCCCTTGTCAGAGACGTTAGCATGTTTGACAATAAACTACCGAACACATCGTTCACTCACACATACCATAGGCTCCACGTGGGGAACTGAGGACACATGCCCCCTAGACCTTTGGAATTGGGTCGCGGTATGCCTGTGCTAGAGTGGCGGGCCCCCTAGACCTATTAAATGTGCCCTCGTTACGTGCCCCCAGACCATCTGAAATTGTGTACGTCGCCGCGCAAAATGTTCAACAGGACCTCCCGCCACCCACCGTTTTCTGATGATAGGATCCGACAGTGCGACGGCGGAGTGGTGCTAAAAATCAGGTGGAAAAATCTTAAACAGTCAGAATCCGACAGCGGAGTGATGCTGAAGCTCCGGCTCAGCCCACACAATATTAATTTGGTTCGGCCGCCAGTATTTTTTGGCGAACCTCAAGGGGTGGGTGCATTTGGGGTGGATTTGTGGATCCGTCCTTCCATACACACGCACATACACACATGCACACATGCACACATGCACACTTGCACACATGCACACCTGCACACGAACACGCACTCACGCACACACACACAGAAACACTCAGAAACACACACTCACGCGCGCACACACACACACGCACGCACGCACACGCCTACTGATTAATGCAAGAATGTATTTCGTTGTTTTTTGCAACCATGTACATCTACGTGTTCGTCCACCTAGACATTTGAGCATGATCGAGAGGTACGACAGTAGCAAGGACACGTGGTCGACGCTGACCTCCATGAGGTCCGGCGGTAGGACGGGCATCGCGGCGGCCGTCTACCACGACTACTTGTTCGTCGTTGGGGGCTACAAAAAGGACGACGCCCAGCCCGTACTGGACGATGTCGACTGTTTCGACCTGGCTCTATTGGGGTGAGTCTCACTTTTCCTATTTAATATACTCTCCTTTGGTGCGTCTTACTTTGTCTCTTGACTATCCTTGGATGATGTGTCACTTTATCTCTTGACTATCCTTGATTGATGTGTCGCTTTGTCTCTTGACTATCCGTGAGTGTGTGTCACTTTGTTTATTAACTATCCTTGAGTGTGTGTCACTTTGCCTCTTGACTATCCTTGGATGATGTGTCATTTTGCCTTTTGACTATCCTTGGATGATGTGTCGCTCTGTCTCTTGACTATCTTTGGATGATGTGTCGCTTTGTCTCTTGACTATCCTTGGATGATGAGTTGGTTTGTCTCTTGACTATCCTTGGATGATGTGCCACTTTGTATCTTGACTATCTTTGGATGAAGTGTCGCTTTGTCTCTTGACTATCCTTGGATGATGTGTCACTTTGTCTCTTGACTATTCTTGGATGATGTGTCACTTTGTCTCTTGACTATCCTTGGATGACGTGTCGCTTTGTTGTTTCCTCACTATCCTTGGATGATGTGTCACTCTGTCTCTTGACTATCCTTGGATGATGTGTCACTTTGTCTCTTGACTATCCTTGGATGATGTGTCGCTTTGTTTCCTCACTATCCTTGGATGATGTGTCATTATGTCTCTTGATTATCCTTGGATGATGTGTCGCTTTGTCTCTTGACTATCCTTGGATGAAGTGTCGCTTTGTTTCCTCACTATCCTTGGATGATGTGTCACTCTGTCTCTTGACTATCCTTGGATGATGTGTCGCTTTGTCTCTTGACTATCCTTGGATGATGTGTCGTTTTGTTTCCTCACTATCCTTGGATGATGTGTCACTCTGTCTCTTGACTATCCTTGGATGATGTGTCGCTTTGTCTCTTGACTATCCTTGGATGGTGTGTCGCTTTGTCTCTTGACTATCCTTGGATGATGTGTCGCTTTGTCTCTTGACTATCCTTGGGTGATGTGTCGCTTTGTCTCTTGACTAACCTTGGATGATGTGTCACTTTGTCTCTTGACTATCCTTGGATGATGTGTCGCTTTGTCTCTTGACTATCCTTGGATGGTGTATCGCATTGTTTCCTCACTATCCTTGGATGATGTGTCGCTTTGTTTCCTCACTATCCTTGGATGATGTGTCACTTTGTTTCCTCACTATCCTTGGATGATGTGTCACTCTGTCTCTTGACTATCCTTGGATGATGTGTCGCTTTGTCTCTTAACTATCCTTGGATGATGTGTCACTTTGTCTCTTGACTATCCTTGGATGACGTGTCACTTCGTCTTTTGATTCAGTTATCCTTAGGAGATTGTGATGCTGACTATTGACTCTCTTTGGGTGAGTGTCACTTTATTTATTGACTCTTCTTGGGTGTGTCATTTCGTCTCTTGACTCTGCTTGAGTGTGAGTGTCACTTCGTCTTTTGACTCTGCTTGGATGTGAGTGTCACTTTGTTTTTTGACTCTCCTTGGGTGTGAGTGTCACTTTGTCTTTTGACTCTCCTTGGGTGTGAGTGTCACTATGTCTCTTTGCTGAGTGTCATTTTATGTCTTTATTCAGCTCTCCTGATATGGTTGTTACGTTGTATTTTGGAGTGAGTTTCATGTTGTCTCTTAGCTCGTCTCTCCTTGGTAAAAACACGTTTTCCTTTTAACGAATGGCAACTTACATATCACCAGGTGGACGAAGAGGTCACCATTGTCTTTTCCTCGTTGCCATGCCAACCTTGTCGTGGCGAATGACAAGTTGTTTTTGATTGGTGGACGGTCCGAACACATGCAAGTGCCAAGTCTCGGCACCATTCACGTCTACTGCGAGAAGAGTGACTGCTGGGAACACGTGATCGACATGAAAATACCGCGTCATGACGCTGGCTGTGTCGTTGTAGGTAAGTTCTTCAAACGAAAATACAAAAATAGTTCCTGTCGTTCTTCATAAATCATGTTTAAACAGCGGAAGTAGGCACCGAAATGTCGTGTGTGGATGAAATGATGATGTTCTTGATCAAACTAGGTATTTCCGTAAATGTCCAGTTCATCGATAATTTCAACGTTAACAATAACCCTTCAACGTTAATAAAATGGTAATGCTACTTTAATCAGAGAACCTAAAATAATATATCTCAGTGAGATTATATTTCAATTGCAGACTCGTACATCTTTATTGTTGGCGGGATGATGGCGCCGTGTGCGACGTGCCTCGCTTCGGTCGAGTGCATTGACGCGGCGTCTGATGAATGGCTTTCAGTGCCGGATCTTCCGATTCCGGTAGCCGGAGTCGCCTGTTGCGTCATGAACATCGGGTGATGAGAAAACAGATTTTATGGTACAAACTAATGGCCCCTCAAGCTATATTGACTTTGACTGTGACACGCAAGGGTATATGACTGACATTTGTCACCGGTATATTTCAGAAACTGTGCCGCGACTTAGGATTGCGTTGGAAGTTCGGTGATTGTATAACGCAATTGGAAAGCCGTCCGAGTTGACATTATATAAGTGCATACGTCTCATTCGGAGTAGAAGGTGTGTGTGTGCATGTGTTTGCACGTAGATTGGCAACATGTGTTACCGACGACGAAGTAGAGAAAATTTGCAATTGTGTAGCAATGTTTGCCCCAGGCGAATGTGTGCATTGTGAACGACTGCAGATATTAACCATACAAACAAAAAACCATGCTGTTCTGCGAATTGTTACATTGCATTCGTTGTATACGCCAACCGAAGATCAAAGGTATAATGTGAAATAATATCAAATTATGCTTAACAGAATTGGCATAGCGTACATGACAACTGCAAAGCTACACCACATAAATATTGCGTGGTACCTGTTATTCTGTTCGCTACTCCAAAGACGCGTCATCTTCCATCGAATAGGTGTGATATATTTCACAGATGTGAAGTAGTATATCGCACACAACTATCAGAAGACAGTAACTACGTCATGTACGCCATTATTACATGACAACAACCTGGTTGATGGTGGGTAAAACATTAGGGTAGACTGGGGCAGCACGGCCCCTATGGGTAATACGGCCCCCGTCATGTACGCCATTATTACATGACAACAACCTGGTTGATGGTGGGTAAAACATTAGGGTAGACTGGGGCAGCACGGCCCCTATGGGTAATACGCCCCCCGTCATGTACGCCATTATTACATGACAACAACCTGGTTGGTGGTGGGTAAAACATTAGGGTAGACTGGGGCAGCACGGCCTCTATGGGTAATACGCCCCCCGTCATGTACGCCATTATTACATGACAACAACCTGGTTGGTGGTGGGTAAAACATTAGGGTAGATTGGAGTAACACGGCCCCTGGGGGTAATATGTCATGTACGCCACTATTACATGACAAAAACCTGGTTGGTGGTGGATAAAACATTAGGGTAGATTGGAGCGGCATGGCCCCTGGGGTAATACGTCATGTACGCCACTATTACATAACAAAAACCTGGTTGATGGTGGGTAAAAACATTAGGGTAGACTAGGGTAGCAATTTTACGTTTAATTTTGTCTGTGACACTAGTGTAGAATTAGTGTCAACGTATTGCACTGTTTGCTTAAACAAACATTTTATAAATTGTCACCACCAACGCTGTTAAATCATGTACTTAAAATTATTTGGGCGATAATACAGGTCGATTTGATTTTCGCGCTAGCAGGCTTACGTACACAACATACTAAGGCAGGGGCAGTCCCCTTATAAACTATATACTAAAAGGCCTTTTCAACAAGACGTTCTTTTATACCCAGAATCGCCCTGGGGTGAAGACCTCTGACTTTTCTTTGCACGGGCACTAAACGCCTTGTTACTTTGCACAGGCCTGCTGAGCGCGAATAATCATACGACCTGTAATATTGCCATTGATTATCGCCAACCCACTCTTTAATAACCTAGAAATTTACATTATTTTTAGTACAATTATACAGTTTAGAATATTTTATTATTTTCAATTATTTATTATTTTTATGAGACATTATCATTTTATTCTTCACCATTTTGAGGAAAGACAATGTCACCAACATTTTTATTGTGTGTTTTATTTTTATCCTGTTCTGCTGCTTCGAGAGGTCACGATTTTACGCTGTGCAAGCCACTTAGTCCCCAACGGTCGGCTGTCATTTTAACAGTTTCTCAGTACATGAGAACACAACATTTCTTGTCACATCTTCACAGTTTGCCATGTCTTAAGCTTTGCTTTAATAGAAAGTTACTGCCAATCCCCCGCTCTAAGCCAACGTTTAAATTGGCAATTATTTTACTACTAGCAGGAGATGTAAGTCTTAATCCTGGACCTGCTATCAGGCGCAATATTCGAGTAGCCACCACTAACGTTCGATCTATTCGAGACAAAACAGCCTCGCTTACCGATTTATTAACTTCCAAGAAAATAGACATCCTTGCAGTCACTGAGACCTTGCTCAGAACACATGACACAGCTGCATGCATTGCTGACATTTCTCCTTCCAGTTTCACCTTCCATCATCGCCCACGTTCAGTTGGACGAGGTGGTGGTGTTGGATTTCTCGTCTCAAAACAGTTCAAAGTTAATTTGCGTTCAAACCCTGATTACTCCAGCTTTGAGGCCATCTGTGCCGAAATTTCCGATTCATCTTTCTCTGCTTATTTTGTGTGCATTTATCGCCCTCCAGGACAGCCTGCCCATTTCTTTGAAGAATTCCAGGATCTACTTGAAAATCTGGCAACTATTTATTCAGAATTTTATATACTCGGTGATTTTAGTCTTCATCTGGACACACCTTCATCAACAACAAGTACATTTAATGACATTCTGGCATCCTATGACATGAAACAACATGTTACCTTCTCAACACATATACATGGCCACTGGCTCGATCTCTTAATCACCCGTTCAGATTGTAACAATTATCAGACCACCACACTGTCATTGCTGATCTCAAAGTTTATAGAATTCCCGTAGAGTCCAAACACGATATTCTAAACAGTGTCACTACTGCAACAGACAAATGGCCAAAGCTAAATCAAATTATTACACAAACATGGTCTCGAGTAACTCTGATAACCCACGTCAGCTATGGAACTGCATAAATCATATTTTACACAGACGGCCGCCAGTAGTATGCTCGCACATTTGGAGGGGTAGTTTGAGGAGTTTAAGCGATATTCGGGAGGTTTCGAAAGCCTCCCCCCTGAGCAAAGTGAGTAGTCACGTGACCTGCGCCACCTAGCGGAAAGAAGTGTACCTAAGCGCCCGTAGTGCCACCTAGCGACTCGGACTTTAAAACATGTGATGTATGTATGTATGAAGAATTAGTACTAAGGGAATAACTATTAAAACTCACAGTTTGAAAGTTGATTAGGTTGTTAATGATAACGAGGAGTGTAGAGAGGTATTAGTTGTGTATGAATGCACGTGTATGTGAGGGGTGTGTATGAATGTGCGTGTATGAAAGAACTAACGAAACACAAGAGTATACGAAAACACCAGAAGAGATAAGACAACCTCAAGCACAGTACACACTAGCTGAGAAGGAGGTAAAGAAAGCCACCAAAAGAGATTAGAGAAGCTCAAGCACAGAAGGGAGACAGAGGATGATAGGAAGGCAGAGAAGGCGAGGAAAGAGAGGAGAGGGAGACAGAGGAGGATAGGAAGGCAGAGGAGGCGAGGAAACAGAGGAGGATAGGAAGGCAGAGAAGGCGAGGAGAGAGAGGAGAGGGAGACAGAGGATGATAGGAAGGCAGAGAAGGCGAGGAAAGAGAGGAGAACGAGACAGAGGAGGATAGGAAGGCAGAGGAGGCGAGGAAAGAGAGGAGAGGGAAACAGAGGAGGATAGGAAGGCAGAGAAGGCGAGGAAAGGGAGGAGAGGGAGACAGAGGAGGATAGGAAGGCAGAAAAGGCGAGGAAAGAGAGGAGAGGGAGACAGAGGAGGATAGGAAGGCAGAGAAGGCGAGGAGAGAGAGGAGAAGGAGATAGAGGAGGATAGGAAGGCAGAGAAGGCGAGGAGAGAGAGGAGAGGGAGACAGAGGAGGATATGAAGACAGAGAAGGCGAGGAAATACTTGGGAGGTCAATCGTATGTCAAGCGATAAAATACAAAGTTTGCAGCACTTACTTGTTGGAAACATATAATATTCATCTTGTCCTCGGGACATGCCTTGTCGTGAGCGCTCGCCATCTTCAGCAGTCGGAGTGAAGTTGCGTTGTTCGAAGTCGGTAGAAAGTAATATGCTCCACTAGAGTTTTGTTAGGTTTATATACACAAACCCGATAGAGGCGTTAAGTTTTTTCAATCACGAGACTGTACAAACAATGGAGTCACGAGTTGAACTCCGCTCTCTGCCCGTACTCGTTAGCGGGTGCAGTATGAGATAAGCCGCGTGACTCGACACTCACGAGAAGCCACTACGCTACGTCCATCCATACACGTGTTCCAACTTCCAACAGTTTACTTACCACAATTCTCATTCTTCAAACTGTCATATACATCTTGTGTCACAGGTGCTCGTTAGCGGGTGCATTCCGTACATGGTCTAGCCTGTTACATGTTTGCCTTCCATACATGGTCTAGCTTGTTACATGTCTGCCTTCCATACATGGTCTAGCTTGTTACATGTTTGCCTTCCATACATGGTCTAGCTTGTTACATGTTTGCCTTCCATACATGGTCTAGCCTGGTACATGTTTGCCTTTCGTACATGGTCTAGCTTGTTACATGTCTGCCTTCCATACATGGTCTAGCTTGTTACATGTTTGCCTTCCATACATGGTCTAGCTTGTTACATGTTTGCCTTCCATACATGGTCTAGCTTGTTACATGTTTGCCTTCCATACATGGTCTAGCTTGTTACATGTTTGCCGTCCATACATGGTCTAGCCTGGTACATGTTTGCCTTTCGTACATGGTCTAGCTTGTTACATGTCTGCCTTCCATACATGGTATAGCTTGTTACATGTTTGCCTTCCATACATGGTCTAGCCTGGTACATGTTTGCCTTTCGTACATGGACTAGCATGTTATATGTTTGCCTTCCATACACGGACTAGCTTGTTACATGTTTGCCTTCCATACATGGTCTAGCTTGTTACATGTTTACCTTTCGTACATGGTCTAGCTTGTTACATGTTGACCTTCCATACATGGACTAGCATGTTATATGTTTGCCTTCCATGCACGGTCTACCTTGTTACATATTTGCCTTTCATACATGGACTAGCTTGTTACATGTTTGCCTTCCATACACGGACTAGCTTGTTACATGTTTGCCTTCCGTACATGGACTAGCTTGTTACCTGTTTGCCTTCCATACATGGTCTAGCTTGTTACATATTTGCCTTCCATACACGGACTAGCTTGTTACATGTTTGCCTTCCATACATGGTCTAGCTTGTTACATGTCTGCCTTCCATATATGGTCTAGCTTGTTACATGTTTGCCTTTCATACATGGTCTAGCCTGTTACATGTCTGCCTTCCGTACATGGACTAGCTTGTTACATGTTGGCCTTCCGTACATGGTCTAGCTTGTTACATGTTTGCCTTCCGTACATGGATTAGCTTGTTACATGTTTGCCTTCCGTACATGGACTAGCTTGTTACATGTTTGCCTTCCATACATGGACTAGCTTGTTACAGGTCTGCCTTTCATACATGGTCTAGCTTGTTACATGTTTGCCTTCCGTACATGGACTAGCTTGTTACATGTTTGCCTTCCATACATGGTCTAGCTTGGCGGAAAGTGAAGGAGCTAGTGTCTGCTGCTGAGGGGGAATTAGCCTGTCACGGGACCGACCTCCTAGTGGAAGTAGTACCACCTGGCGGGTAATGAAGGAGTAATGAGGGAATATTAAAGGCTAATTGACGTAGACTGTGTCTGCTGATATATATATATCACTCTGGGCTGGAGCACTCATGGGGAAATTCTAAGATGGTGCCCGCCTCCACGTGACCTACCCCCTGGAGGAAAGAAGTGTAAGTAGTAAGGATATTTTATTTGCTATTTTGTTTGTATGACTGCCAGTTTAAATGGTTATTTATTATGATGCCTAAAAATTGAAATTGATGGCACATTCATTCTGTCATGCATTGTCCGACATGTCCTGTCTCCCTTGTAACACTTTGTCGTGATTGCCCAAAGACACACAACTCCCATGTAACACTTTGTGTCACTATTGCCCAAAGACCCCCACTCCAATATAACACTTTGTGTCACTATTGCCCAAAGACCCCACTCCCATGTAACCTTTGTGACTATTGCCCAAAGTCCCCCACTCGAATGTAACACTTTGTGTCACTATTGCCCAAAGACCCCCACTCCCATGTAACCTTTGTCACTATTGCCCCAAAACCCCCACTCCCGTGTAACACTTTGTCACTATTGCCCAAAGACTCCACCCCCATGTAACACTATCACTATTGCCCAAAGACCCACACTCCCATGTAACACGTTGTCACTATTGCCCAAAGACCCCACTCCCATGTACCACTTTGTCACGATTGCCCAAAGACCCCCACTCCCCCTTGTCACTATTGCCCAAAGACCCCCACTCCCATGTAACACTGTCACTATTGCCCAAAGACCCACACTCCCATATAACACTTTGTTACAAGTCCCCCACTCCCATGTACCACTATGTCACTATTGCCCAAAGACCCCAACTCCCAAGTAACACCGTGTCACTATTGCCAAAAGACCCCACTCCCATGTAACACGTTGTCACTATTGCCCAAAGACCCCCACTCGAATGTAACACTTTGTGTAACTATTGTCCAAAGACCCCCACTCCCATCTAACCTTTGTCACTATTGCCCAAAACCCCCCACTCCCATGTAACACTTTGTCACTATTGCCCAAAGACTCCACCCCCATGTAACACTGTCACTATTGCCCAAAGACCCACACTCCCATGTAACACGTTGTCACTATTGCCCAAAGACCCCACTCCCATGTACCACTTTGTCACGATTGCCCAAAGACCCCCACTCCCCCTTGTCACTATTGCCCAAAGACCCCAACTCCCAAGTAACACCTTGTCACTATTGCCAAAATACCCCACCCCTATGTAACACGTTGTCACTATTGCCCAAAGACCCCCACTCCCATGTACCACTTTGTCACTATTGCCCAAAGACCCCCACTCCCATGTAACACTTTGTCACAAGACCCCCACTCCCATGTACCACTATGTCACTATTGCTCAAAGACCCCCAATTCCATGTAACACTTTGTTACAAGACCCCCACACAGCTCCATAACAGTCTCACACAGCTTCCTGACAGTCCCACATAGTTCCTGACAGTCCCACACAGCTCCCGGACAGTACCACACAGTTCGTTCCCTGTCAGTCCCACAGAGCTCCCTGACAGTCTCACACAGCTCCCTGACAGTCCCATACAGCTCCTGACAGTCACACACAGCTCCCTGACAATCACACACAGCTCCTGACAGTCCAAAACAGCTCCCTGACAGTACCACACAGCTACCTGACAGTCCCACACAGCTCCTGGCAGTCCCACACAGCTTCCTGACAGTCCCACACAACTGCATAACAGTCTCACACAGCTTCCTGACAGTCCCACACAGTTCCTGACAATCCCACACAGCTCCCTGACAGTACCACACAGCTCACTTACAGTCCCACACAGCTCCCTGACAGTCACAAACAGCTCCTGACAGTCACACACACACAGCTCCTGACAGTCCCACACAGTTCCCTGACTGTCCCATCCCTGACAGTCCCACACAGCTCCCTGACAGTCATACACAACTCCCTGACATTCTCATACAGCTCATGACAGTCAGGCACAACTCCTGACAGTCACACACAGCTCCCTGACAGTCCCACACAGCTTCCGACAGTCACACGCAGTTCC
>CM034531.1:35393470-35710970 GCA_020002185.1 Paraescarpia echinospica
CAAACTAATCTGTTCTAGCTTACACCCAACCACGCAGCAACAAACTAATCTGTTCTAGCTTACACCCACCCACGCAGCAACAAACTAATCTTTTGTAGCTTACACCCACCCATGCAGCAACAAACTAATCTGTACTAGCTTACACCCATCCACGCAGCAACAAACTAAGTTGTACTAGCTTACACCCACCCACGCAGCAACAAACTAATCTGTTGTGGCTTACACCCATCCACGCAGCAACAAACTAATCTGTTCTAGCTTACACCTACCCATGCAGCAACAAACTAATCTGTACTAGCTTACACCCACCCACGCAGCAACAAACTAAGTTGTACTAGCTTACACCCACCCACGCAGCAACAAACTAATCTGTACTAGCTTACACCCATCCACGCAGCAACAAACTAAGTTGTACTAGCTTACACCCACCCACGCAGCAGCAAACTAATCTGTTCTAGCTGACACCCACCCACGCAGCAACAAACTAGTCTGTTCTAGCTTACACCCACCCACGCAGCAACAAACTAATCTGTTCTAGCTTACACCCACCCACGCAGCAACAAACTAATCTGTTCTAGCTTACACCCACCCACGCAGCAACAAACTAATCTGTTCTAGCTTACACCCACCCATGCAACAACAAATTAAGTTGTACTAACTTACACCCACCCACGCAGAAACAAACTAAGTTGTACTAGCTTACACCCACCCATGCAGCAACAAACTAAGTTGTACTAGCTTCCACCCACCCACGCAGAAACAAACTAAGTTGTAATAGCTTACACCCACCCATGCAGCAACAAACTAATTTGTACTAGCTTACACCCACCCACGCAGCAACAAACTAATCTATACTAGCTTACACCCATCCATGCAGCAACAAACTAACCTGTACTAGCTTACACCAACCCACGCAGCAACAAACTAATCTGTTCTAGCTTACACCCACCCACGCAGCAACAAACTAATCTGTTCTAGCTTACACCCACCCACGCAGCAACAAACTAATCTTTTGTAGCTTACACCCACCCACGCAGCAACAAACTAATCTGTACTAGCTTACACCCATCCACGCAGCAACAAACTAAGTTGTACTAGCTTACACCCACCCACGCAGCAACAAACTAATCTGTTCTAGCTTACACCCATCCACGCAGCAACAAACTAATCTGTTCTAGCTTACACCCACCCATGCAGCAACAAACTAATCTGTACTAGCTTACACCCACCCACGCAGCAACAAACTAAGTTGTACTAGCTTACACCCACCCTCGCAGCAACAAACTAATCTGTACTAGCTTACACCCATCCACGCAGCAACAAACTAAGTTGTACTAGCTTACACCCACCCACGCAGCAACAAACTAATCTGTTCTAGCTTACACCCACCCACGCAGCAACAAACTAATCTGTTCTAGCTTACACCCACCCACGCAGCAACAAACTAATCTGTTCTAGCTTACACCCACCCATGCAGCAACAAACTAATCTGTACTAGCTTACACCCACCCACGCAGCAACAAACTAATCTGTTCTAGCTTACACCCACCCACGCAGCAACAAACTAATCTGTCCTAGCTTACACCCACCCACGCAGCAACAAACTAAGTTGTACTAGCTTATACCCACCCACGCAGCAACAAACTAATCTGTACTAGCTTACACCCATCCACGCAGCAACAAACTAAGTTGTACTAGCTTACACCCACCCACGCAGCAACAAACTAATCTGTTCTAGCTTACACCCACCCACGCAGCAACAAACTAATCTGTTCTAGCTTACACCCACCCACGCAGCAACAAACTAATCTGTTCTAGCATACACCCACCCACGCAGCAACAAACTAATCTGTTCTAGCTTACACCCACCCACGCAGCAACAAACTAATCTGTTCTAGCTTACACCCACCCACGCAGCAACAAACTAATCTGTTCTAGCATACACCCACCCACGCAGCAACAAACTAATCTGTTCTAGCTTACACCAACCCACGCAGCAACAAACAAATCTGTTCTAGCTTACACCCACCCATGCAGCAACAAACTAATCTGTACAAGCTTACACCCACCCACGCAGCAACAAACTAAGTTGTACTAGCTTACACCCACCCACGTAGCAACAAACTAATCTGTACTAGCTTACACCCATCCACGCAGCAACAAACTAAGTTGTACTAGCTTACACCCACCCACGCAGCAGCAAACTAATCTGTTCTAGCTGACACCCACCCACGCAGCAACAAACTAGTCTGTTCTAGCTTACACCCACCCACGCAGCAACAAACTAGTCTGTTCTAGCGCAGCAACAAACTAATCTGTTCTAGCTTACACCCACCCACGCAGCAACAAACTAATCTGTACTAGCTTACGCCAACCCACACAGCAACAAACTAATCTGTTCTAGCCTACACCCACCCACGCAGCAACAAACTAATCTGTTCTAGCTTACACCAACCCACGCAGCAACAAACTAATCTGTACTAGCTTACATCCACCCACGCAGCAACAAACTAAGTTGAACTAGCTTACATCCACCCACGCAGCAACAAACTAAGTTGTACTAGCCTACACCCACCCACGCAGCAACAAACTAATCTGTTCTAGCTTACACCTACCCATGCAGCAACAAACTACGTTGTACTAGCTTACACCCACCCACGCAGAAACAAACTAAGTTGTACTAGCTTACACCCACCCACGCAGAAACAAACTAAGTTGTACTAGCTTACACCCACCCATGCAGCAACAAACTAATTTGTACTAGCTTACACCCACCCACGCAGCAACAAACTAATCTATACTAGCTTACACCCACCCATGCAGCAACAAACTAACCTGTACTAGCTTACACCAACCCACGAAGCAACAAACTAATCTGTTCTAGCTTACACCCACCCACGCAGCAACAAACTAATCTGTTCTAGCTCACACCCATCCACGCAGCAACAAACTAATCTTTTCTAGCTTACACCCACCCATGCAGCAACAAACTAATCTGTACTAGCTTACACCCATCCACACAGCAACAAACTAAGTTGTACTAGCTTACACCCACCCACGCAGCAACAAACTAATCTGTTCTAGCTTACACCCACCCATGCAGCAACAAACTAATCTGTTCTAGCTTACACCCACCCACGCAGCAACAAACTAATCTGTTCTAGCTTACACCCACCCACGCAGCAACAAACTAATCTGTTCTAGCTTACACCCACCCACGCAGCAACAAACTAATCTGTTCTAGCTTACACCCACCCACGCAGCAACAAACTAAGTACTGTACCACCCACGCAGCAACAAACTAAGTTGTACTAGCTTACACCCACCCATGCAGCAACAAACTAATCTGTTCTAGCTTACACCCATCCACGCAGCAACAAACTAATATGTTCTAGCTTACACCCACCCAAGCAGCAACAAACTAATCTGTACTAGCTTACACCCACCCACGCAGCAACAAACTAAGTTGTACTAGCTTACACCCACCCACGCAGCAACAAACTAATCTGTACTAGCTTACACCCACCCACGCAGCAACAAACTAAGTTGTACTAGCTTACACCCACCCAAGCAGCAACAAACTAAGTTGTACTAGCTTACACCCACCCACGCAGCAACAAACTAATCTGTACTAGCTTACACCCATCCACGCAGCAACAAACTAAGTTATACTAGCTTACACCCACCCACGCAGCAACAAACTAATCTGTTCTAGCTAACACCCACCCACGCAGCAACAAACTAATCTGTTCTAGCTTACACCCACCCACGCAGCAACAAACTAATCTGTTCTAGCTTACACCCACCCACGCAGCAACAAACTAATCTGTACTAGCTTACGCCCACCCACACTGCAACAAACAAATCTGTTCTAGCTTACACCCACCCACGCAGCAACAAACTAATCTGTTCTAGCTTACACCCACCCACGCAGCAACAAACTAATCTGTTCTAGCTTACACCCACCCACGCAGCAACAAACTAATCTTTTCTAGCTTACACCCACCCATGCAGCAACAAACTAATCTGTACTAGCTTACACCCATCCACGCAGCAACAAACTAAGTTGTACTAGCTTACACCCACCCACGCAGCAACAAACTAATCTGTACTAGCTTACACCCATCCATGCAGCAACAAACCAACTCGTGCCTAGCTTACACCAACTCCACGAAGCAACAAACTAATCTGTTCTAGCTTACACCCACCCACGCAGCAACAAACTAATCTGTTCTAGCTTACACCAACCCACGCAGCAACAAACTAATCTGTACTAGCTTACATCCACCCACGCAGCAACAAACTAAGTTGTACTAGCTTACCCCACCCACGCAGCAACAAACTAAGTTGTACTAGCTTACACCCACCCACGCAGCAACACACTAATCTGTTCTAGCTTACACCCACCCATGCAGCAACAAACTAAGTTGTACTAGCTTACACCCACCCACGCAGAAACAAACTAAGTTGTACTAGCTTACACCCACCCATGCAGCAACAAACTAAGTTGTACTAGCTTACACCCACCCACGCAGAAACAAACTAAGTTGTACTAGCTTACACCCACCCATGCAGCAACAAACTAATTTGTACTAGCTTACACCCACCCATGCAGCAACAAACTAATCTGTATTAGCTTACACCCATCCATGCAGCAACAAACTAAGTTGTACTAGCTTACACCCACCCATGCAGCAACAAACTAATCTGTCCTAGCTTACACCCACCCACGCAGCAACAAACTAATCTGTACTAGCTTACACCCACCCACGCTGCAACAAACTAATCTGTACTAGCTTACACCCACCCACGCAGCAACAAACTAATCTGTACTAGCTTACACCCACCCACGCAGCAACAAATTAATCTGTACTAGCTTACACCCACCCACGCAGCAACAAACTAATCTGTACTAGCTTACACCCATCCACGCAGCAACAAACTAAGTTGTACTAGCTTACACCCACCCACGCAGCAACAAACTAATCTGTTCTAGCTTACACCCACCCACGCAGCAACAAACTAATCTGTTCTAGCTTACACCCACCCACGCAGCAACAAACTAATCTGTACTAACAACCCACACTGCAACAAACTAATCTGTTCTAGCTTACACCCACCCACGCAGCAACAAACTAATCTGTTCTAGCTTACACCCACCCACGCAGCAACAAACTAATCTGTTCTAGCTTACACCCACCCACGCAGCAACAAACTAATCTTTTCTAGCTTACACCCACCCATGCAGCAACAAACTAATCTGTACTAGCTTACACCCATCCACGCAGCAACAAACTAAGTTGTACTAGCTTACACCCACCCACGCAGCAACAAACTAATCTGTTCTAGCTTACACCCACCCATGCAGCAACAAACTAACCTGTACTAGCTTACACCAACCCACGAAGCAACAAACTAATCTGTTCTAGCTTACACCCACCCACGCAGCAACAAACTAATCTGTTCTAGCTTACACCAACCCACGCAGCAACAAACTAATCTGTACTAGCTTACATCCACCCACGCAGCAACAAACTAAGTTGTACTAGCATTCGCCCACCCACGCAGCAACAAACTAAGTTGTACTAGCTTACACCCACCCACGCAGCAACAAACTAATCTGTTCTAGCTTACACCCACCCACGCAGCAACAAACTAATCTGTTCTAGCTTACACCCACCCACGCAGAAACAAACTAAGCTGTACTAGCTTACACCCACCCATGCAGCAACAAACTAAGTTGTACTAGCTTACACCCACCCACGCAGAAACAAACTAAGTTGTACTAGCTTACACCCACCCATGCAGCAACAAACTAATTTGTACTAGCTTACACCCACCCACGCAGCAACAAACTAATCTGTATTAGCTTACACCCATCCATGCAGCAACAAACTAAGTTGTACTAGCTTACACCCACCCATGCAGCAACAAACTAATCTGTCCTAGCTTACACCCACCCACGCAGCAACAAACTAATCTGTACTAGCTTACACCCACCCACGCAGCAACAAACTAATCTGTACTAGCTTACACCACCCACCCAAACTAATCTGTACTAGCACACAAACTAATCTGTACTAGCTTACACCTACCCACGCAGCAACAAACTAATCTGTACTAGCTTACACCCACCCACGCAGCAACAAACTAATCTGTACTAGCTTACACCCACCCATGCTAGCTTACACCCACCCACGCAGCAACAAACTAATCTGTTCTAGCTTACACCCACCCACGCAGCAACAAACTAAGTTGTACTAGCTTACACCCACCCACGCAGCAACAAACTAATCTGTACTAGCTTACACCCACCCACGCAGCAACAAACTAATCTGTACTAGCTTACACCCACCCATGCAGCAACAAACTAATCTGTACTAGCTTACACCCACCCACGCAACAGCAACAAACTAATCTGTACTAGGTTACTAGCTTACACCCACCCATGCAGCAACAAACTAATCTGTTCTAGCTTACACCAACCCACGCAGCAACAAACTAATATGTACTAGCTTACATCCAGCAGCAACAAACAAAGTTGTACTAGCTTACACCCACCCACGCAGCAACAAACTAGTTGTACTAGCTTACACCCACCCACGCAGCAACAAACTAATCTGTTCTAGCTTACACCCATGCAGCAACAAACTAATTGTACTAGCTTACACCCACCCACGCAAAACAAATAAGTTGTACTAGCTTACACCCACCCATGCAGCAACAAACTAATTGTACTAGCTTCACCCACCCACGCAGAAACAAACTAATTGTAATAGCTTACACCCACCCATGCAGCAACAAACTAATTTGTACTAGCTTACACCACCCACGCAGCAACAAACTAATATACTAGCTTACACCCACCCAGCAACAAACTGTACTAGCTTACACCAACCCACGCAGCAACAAACTAATCTGTTCTAGCTACTGTTCTAGCTTACACCCACCCATGCAGCAACAAACTACGTTGTACTAGCTTACACCCACCCACGCAGAAACAAACTAAGTTGTACTAGCTTACACCCACCCATGCAGCAACAAATTAAGTTGTACTAGCTTCCACCCACCCACGCAGAAACAAACTAAGTTGTACTAGCTTACACACACCCATGCAGCAACAAACTAATTTGTACTACCTTACACCCACCCACGTAGCAACAAACTAATCTATACTAGCTTACACCCACCCATGCAGCAACAAACTAATCTGTACTAGCTTACACCCACCCACGCAGCAACAAACTAATCTGTTCTAGCTTACACCCACCCACGCAGCAACAAACTAATCTGTTCTAGCTTACACCCACCCACGCAGCAACAAACTAATCTGTACTAGCTTACACCCACCCATGCAGCAACAAACTAATCTGTACTAGCTTACACCCATCCACGCAGCAACAAACTAAGCTGTACTAGCTTACACCCACCCACGCAGCAACAAACTAATCTGTACTAGCTTACACCCACCCATGCAGCAACAAACTAATCTGTACTAGCTTACACCCACCCATGCAGCAACAAACTAATCTGTACTAGCTTACACCCACCCACGCAGCAACAAACTAATCTGTTCTAGCTTACACCCACCCACGCAGCAACAAACTAATCTGTTCTAGCTTACACCCACCCACGCAGCAACAAACTACTCTTTTCTAGCTTACACCCACCCATGCAGCAACAAACTAATCTGTACTAGCTTACACCCATCCACGCAGCAACAAACTAAGTTGTACTAGCTTACACCCACCCACGCAGCAACAAACTAATCTGTTCTAGCTTACACCCATCCGCGCAGCAACAAACTAATCTGTTCTAGCTTACACCCACCCATGCAGCAACAAACTAATCTGTACTAGCTTACACCCACCCACGCAGCAACAAACTAAGTTGTACTAGCTTACACCCACCCACGCAGCAACAAACTAATCTGTTCTAGCTTACACCCATCCACGCATCAACAAACTAATCTGTTCTAGCTTACACCCACCCACGCAGCAACAAACTAATCTGTTCTAGCTTACACCCACCCACGCAGCAACAAACTAATCTGTTCTAGCTTACACCCACCCACGCAGCAACAAACTAATCTGTTCTAGCTTACACCCACCAACGCAGCAACAAACTAATCTGTACTAGCTTACGCCCACCCACACAGCAACAAACTAATCTGTTCTAGCTTACACCCACCCACGCAGCAACAAACTAATCTGTTCTAGCTTACACCCACCCACGCAGCAACAAACTAATCTGTTCTAGCTTACACCCACCCACGCAGCAACAAACTAATCTGTTCTAGCTTACACCCACCCACGTTGTATTAGCTTACACCCACCCATGCAGCAACAAACTAAGTTGTACTAGCTTACACCCACCCACGCAGAAACAAACTAAGTTGTACTAGCTTACACCCACCCATGCAGCAACAAACTAATTTGTACTAGCTTACACCCACCCACGCAGCAACAAACTAATCTGTACTAGCTTACACCCACCCATGCAGCAACAAACTAATCTGTACTAGCTTACACCCATCCATGCAGCAACAAACTAAGTTGTACTAGCTTACACCCACCCATGCAGCAACAAACTAATCTGTACTAGCTTACACCCACCCACGCAGCAACAAACTAATCTGTACTAGCTTACACCCACCCACGCAGCAACAAACTAATCTGTACTAGCTTACACCCACCCACGCAGCAACAAACTAAGCTGTACTAGCTTACACCCACCCACGCAGCAACAAACTAATCTGTTCTAGCTTACACCCACCCATGCAGCAACAAACTAATCTGTACTAGGTTACACCCACCCACGCAGCAACAAACTAAGTTGTACTAGCTTACACCCACCCACAAACTAATCTGTACTAGCTTACACCCATCCACGCAGCAACAAACTAAGTTGTACTAGCTTACACCCACCCACGCAGCAACAAACTAATATGTTCTAGCTTACACCCACCCACGCAGCAACAAACTAATCTGTTCTAGCTTACACCAACCCACGCAGCAACAAACTAATCTGTTCTAGCTTACACCCACCCACGCAGCAACAAACTAATCTGTTCTAGCTTACACCCACCCATGGAGCAACAAACTAATCTGTACTAGCTTACGCCCACCCACACAGCAACAAACTAATCTGTTCTAGCTTACACCCACCCACGCAGCAACAAACTAATCTGTTCTAGCTTACACCAACCCACGCAGCAACAAACTGATCTGTACTAGCTTACATCCACCCACGCAGCAACAAACTAAGTTGTACTAGCTTACACCCACCCACGCAGCAACAAACTAAGTTGTACTAGCTTACACCCACCCACGCAGCAACAAACTAATCTGTTCTAGCTGACACCCACCCATGCAGCAACAAACTAAGTTGTACTAGCTTACACCCACCCACGCAGAAACAAACTAAGTTGTACTAGCTTACACCCACCCATGCAGCAACAAACTAATTTGTACTAGGTTACACCCACCCACGCAGCAACAAACTAATCTATAGTAGCTTACACCCACACATGCAGCAACAAACTAATCTGTACTAGCTTACACCCATCCATGCAGCAACAAACTAAGTTGTACTAGCTTACATCCACCCACGCAGCAACAAACTAATCTGTACTAGCTTACACCCACCCACGCAGCAACAAACTAATCTGTACTAGCTTACACCCACCCACGCAGCAACAAACTAAGCTGTACTAGCTTACACCCACCCACGCAGCAACAAACTAATCTGTACTAGCTTACACGCACCCATGCAGCAACAGACTAATCTGTACTAGCTTACACCCACCCATGCAGCAACAAACTAAGCTGTACTAGCTTACACCCAACCACGCAGCAACAAACTAATATGTACTAGCTTACATCCACCCATGCAGAAACATACTAATGTGTACTAGCTTACACCCACCCATGCAGCAACAAACTAATCTGTTCTAGCTTACACCCACCCACGCAGCAAAAAACTAATTTGTACTAGCTTACACCCACCCACGCAGCAACAAACTAATATGTACTAGCTTACGCCCACCCACGCAGCAACAAACTAATCTGTTCTAGCTTACACCCACCCATGCAGCAACAAACTAAGTTGTACTAGCTTACACCCACCCACACAGAAACAAACTAAGTTGTACTAGCTTACACCCACCCATGCAGCAACAAACTAAGTTGTACTAGCTTCCACCCACCCACGCAGAAACAAACTAAGTTGTACTAGCTTACACCCACCCATGCAGCAACAAACTAATTTGTACTAGCTTACACCCACCCACGCAGCAACAAACTAATCTATACTAGCTTACACCCACCCATGCAGCAACAAACTAATCTGTACTAGCTTACACCAACCCACGCAGCAACAAATTAATCTGTTCTAGCTTACACCCACCCACGCAGCAACAAACTAATCTTTTCTAGCTTACACCCACCCATGCAGCAACAAACTAATCTGTACTAGCTTACACCCATCCACGCAGCAACAAACTAAGTTGTACTAGCTTACACCCACCCACGCAGCAACAAACTAATCTGTTCTAGCTTACACACATCCACGCAGCAACAAACTAATCTGTTCTAGCTTACACCCACCCATGCAGCAACAAACTAATCTGTACTAGCTTACACCCACCCACGCAGCAACAAACTAAGTTGTACTAGCTTACACCCACCCACGCAGCAACAAATTAATCTGTACTAGCTTACACCCATCCACGCAGCAACAAACTAAGTTGTACTAGCTTACACCCACCCACGCAGCAACAAACTAATCTGTTCTAGCTTACACCCACCCACGCAGCAACAAACTAATCTGTTCTAGCTTACACCCACCCACGCAGCAACAAACTAATCTGTTCTAGCTTACACCCACCCACGCAGCAACAAACTAATCTGTTCTAGCTTACACCCACCCACGCAGCAACAAACTAATCTGTTCTAGCTTACACCCACCCATGCAGCAACAAACTAATCTGTACTAGCTTACACCCACCCACGCAGCAACAAACTAATCTGTTCTAGCTTACACCCACCCACGCAGCAACAAACTACGTTGTACTAGCTTACACCCACCCACGCAGAAACAAACTAAGTTGTACTAGCTTACACCCACCCATGCAGCAACAAACTAATTTGTACTACCTTACACCCACCCACGCAGCAACAAACTAATCTATACTAGCTTACACCCACCTATGCAGCAACAAACTAATCTGTACTAGCTTACACCCATCCATGCAGCAACAAACTAATTTGTACTAGCTTACATCCACCCACGCAGCAACAAACTAATCTGTACTAGCTTACACCCACCCACGCAGCAACAAACTAATCTGTACTAGCTTACACCCACCCACGCAGCAACAAACTAATCTGTACTAGCTTACACCCACCCACGCAGCAACAAACTAAGCTGTACTAGCTTACACCCACCCACGCAGCAACAAACTAATCTGTACTAGCTTACACCAACCCATGCAGCAACAAATTAATCTGCTCTAGCTTACACCCACCCACGCAGCAACAAACTAATCTTTTCTAGCTTACACCCACCCATGCAGCAACAAACTAATCTGTACTAGCTTACACCCATCCACGCAGCAACAAACTAAGTTGTACTAGCTTACACCCACCCACGCAGCAACAAACTAATCTGTTTTAGCTTACACCCATCCACGCAGCAACAAACTAATCTGTTCTAGCTTACACCCACCCATGCAGCAACAAACTAATCTGTACTAGCTTACACCCACCCACGCAGCAACAAACTAAGTTGTACTAGCTTACACCCACCCACTCAGCAACAAACTAATCTGTACTAGCTTACACCCATCCACGCAGCAACAAACTAAGTTGTACTAGCTTACACCCACCCACACAGCAACAAACTAATCTGTTCTAGCTTACACCCACCCACGCAGCAACAAACTAATCTGTTCTAGCTTACACCCACCCACGCAGCAACAAACTAATCTGTTCTAGCTTACACCCACCCACGCAGCAACAAACTAATCTGTTCTAGCTTACACCCACCCATGCAGCAACAAACTAATCTGTACGAGCTTACATCCACCCACGCAGCAACAAACTAAGTTGTACTAGCTTACACCCACCCACGCAGCAACAAACTAAGTTGTACTAGCTTACACCCACCCACGCAGCAACAAACTAATCTGTTCTAGCTAACACCCACCCATGCAGCAACAAACTAAGTTGTACTAGCTTACACCCACCCACGCAGAAACAAACTAAGTTGTACTAGCTTACACCCACCCATGCAGCAACAAACTAATTTGTACTAGCTTACACCCACCCACGCAGCAACAAACTAATCTATACTAGCTTACACCCACCCACGCAGCAACAAACTAAGTTGTACTAGCTTACACCTACCCATGCAGCAACAAACTAATCTGTACTAGCTTACACCCATCCATGCAGCAACAAACTAAGTTGTACTAGCTTACACCCACCCATGCAGCAACAAACTAATCTGTTCTAGCTTACACCCACCCACGCAGCAACAAACTAATCTGTTCTAGCTTACACCAACCCACGCAGCAACAAACTAATCTGTACTAGCTTACATCCACCCACGCAGCAACAAACTAAGTTGTACTAGCTTACACCCACCCACGCAGCAACAAACTAATCTGTTCTAGCTTACACCCACCCATGCAGCAACAAACTAAGTTGTACTAGCTTACACCCACCCACGCAGAAACAAACTAAGTTGTACTAGCTTACACCCACCCATGCAGCAACAAACTAAGTTGTACTAGCTTACACCCACCCACGCAGAAACAAACTAAGTTGTACTAGCTTACACCCACCCATGCAGCAACAAACTAATTTGTACTAGCTTACACCCACCCACGCAGCAACAAACTAATCTATGCTAGCTTACACCCACCCATGCAGCAACAAACTAATCTGTACTAGCTTACACCCACCCATGCAGCAACAAACTAAGCTGTACTAGCTTACACCCACCCACGCAGCAACAAACTAATCTGTACTAGCTTACACCCACCCATGCAGCAACAAACTAATCTGTACTAGCTTACACCCACCCATGCAGCAACAAACTAAGATGTACTAGCTTACACCCACCCACGCAGCAACAAACTAATCTGTACTAGCTTACACCCACCCACACAGCAACAAACTAATCTGTACTAGCTTACACCCACCCACGCAGCAACAAACTAAGCTGTACTAGCTTACACCCACCCATGCAGCAACAAACTAATCTGTACTAGCTTACACCCACCCATGCAGCAACAAACTAAGCTGTACTAGCTTACAACCACCCACGCAGCAACAAACTAAGCTGTACTAGCTGACACCCAACCACGCAGCAACAAACTAATATGTACTAGCTTACACCCACCCATGCAGAAACATTGGTAGATGAGAGGTCAGTGGTCAGTGGTCCAAGGAAGGGAATGAATGTAGAAAGAGGCGAGTGGACCTCAGTGACTGAGGAGATTGATCAGTGACTGAGGAGATAGATCAGTGACTGAGGAGATATATCAGTGACTGAGGAGATAGATCATGACTGAGGAGATAGATCGGTGACCGAGGTGATAGATCAATGACCGAGGAGATAGATCAGTGACTGAGGAAATACATCAGTGACTGAGTAGATAGATCAGTGACTGAGTAGATAGATCAGTGACTGAGGAGATAGATCAGTGACCGAGGAGATAGATCAGTGAGAGAGGAGACAGATCAGTGACCGAGGAGATAGATCAGTGAGTGAGGAGATAGATCAGTGAGAGAGGAGACAGATCAGTGACCGAGGAGATAGATCAGTGACCGAGGAGATAGATCGGTGACCGAGGAGATAGATCAGTGACCGAGGAGATAGATCAGTGACCAAGGAGATAGATCACTGACCGAGGAGATAGATCAGTGACCCAGGAGATAGATCAGTGACTGAGGAGATAGATCAGTGACTGAGTAGATAGATCAGTAACTGAGGAGATAAATCAGAGACTGAGTAGATATATCAGTGACTAAGTAGATAGATCAGTGACTGAGGAGATAGATCAGTGACTGAGGAGATAGATCAGTGACTGAGGAGATAGACTTACAATGCTCCAAAGTGAGCTTATATAATATAGATATAAAATGGTACAGTTGAAGTGTGTGTCTGTAAGAAGAAATGGAATCCACAGTCTAAAAACAACACAGGCTTTTACTTCATGTGTGTATTCCCAATACGATCACATAGGAAAAGTGAGATCTTTTAAATATATTCATCAGTGCAAATTTCAACTAAAAACAGTTTAGCTTGTTTACATATTGATTATGAAACTATGCTCACTAGCACTGCAAACATTATGAGATCTTTTAAATATATTCATCAGTGCAAATTTCAACTAAAAACAGTTTAGCTTGTTTACATATTGATTATGAAACTATGCTCACTAGCACTGCAAACATTATTCTTAACTGGAATGTCAAGGATACATCAATCGCACACTTATGATAGCTAATGCACTGTACTAGGTGGTGATACACCCAGCTCACCATACCTGGTGGTGATACACCGACCATACCAGGTGGTGATACACCCAGTTGCATACCAGGTGGTGATACACCAAACCAAGTGGTGATACACCAAATACACCATACCAGGTAGTGATACACCCAGCTGCATACCAGTTGGTGATAGGCCCAATGCACCATACCAGGTGGTGATACACACAACACAGCATACCAGGTGGTGATATACACAACACACCCTACCAGTTAGTGATACACCCAGCACACCATACCAGTTAGTGATACACCCAACACACCATGCCATATCGTGCTACACCCAACACACCATACCAGTTAGTGATACACCTAACACACCATACCAAATGGTGTTACAACCAACACACCATACCAGTTAGTGATACACCCAACACATCATACAAGTTAGTGATACATCCAACACACCATACCATGTGGTGATACACCTAACATACCATACCAGGTGGTGATACACCCAACATACCATACCAGGTGGTCATACACCCAACACACCATACCAGTTAGTGATACATCCAACACACCATACCATGTGGTGATACACCTAACATACCGTACCAGGTGGTGATACACCCAACACACCATACCAGGTGGTGATACACCCAACATACCATACCAGGTGGTGATACACCCAACACACCATACATGGTGATGATACACCCAATACACCATACCAGGTGGCGATATACTCAACACGTCGTACCATACCAGATGGTGATACACCCAATACATCCTACCTACACCCAAACACCATAACAGGTGGTGATACATCCAATACACCATACCAGGTGGTGATACACTGCACAGACCGTTACAGGTGTGTACCAGGTGGTGACATGTTCAACACACTGTACCAGGAAGTAATATGCTGATGGGTGGTCATAGAACTTCGCAGAATCTCCAAAAACAGATGTGTAAGTGGGTGATGGCTTACTTTCTGACTTGACGGTAATTTGATTGGCCTTATCTCAAGTCCCACACCTCATGTTGCTATTCAACAAATACTTAAAACAATATGTTTCTGGACTTTGGCAACTCATGAGACCACGACTTAACACAATTCTGTTTGTGTTGCTGATCCAAAGAGGAAACTATCTATCATCATAATTTGATTGTACAATAGCAGACATTTTGTATATGACACCTATGGTGACACCAGTTCATGACAGCAGCAGTAAACCTTGGCACTCCTGGCTCCTAAGACACAGATTAGAGCAAACTATGCAGGTGCTGATAAACAAACTATGTAGAATATAACACTAATAGACCCAAATAACCTCGCAACTTGAACAGAGTATCACAGCTTAGCACCAACATGTACCGTACACAAGTTGGTTGTCAATATCACATAATCACTGCACCTACCTGACAGCCATTATGTTCAACATCAGTGCTGTAATCTACACAATCTCTTCCAACACGGATTGTACACTTCACAACACTGGTGTTATGCATAATGATCACACATTGAATGATCTCTACATCAGAAAGGTGTAATTCACTACTTGTAATCTTAATGATTTAGTAATAATACATTGTAGGTTAGATAACAAAAACAACATGGACTTGACTGTACATGCCCAGTTATCAAACCAATACAAGGGTTTACCCAAGCTGACAACCTCACAGAAAGTACTGAAACTTCTGCATAGCTGAATGAATATGTGAAATTTCAGCATACGTATGAGTAATACCCAAAACACCCGAATCACTGATTACCAAAATACACATTTCAAACCCTTGAATTGTTGCTATTCTGGAATTAGTGGGCTCAATTTTGTAAAATGTCGCATTTAATTAAACACTTTTAACACGTTTCTTATGTGGGAGGCTGTTTGACATATATATGTATGAAAGGAATCTTATACCATTGGATATTCTATGGACATGTTCTTGGTTGGATGCTGTATAATAAAGTAACACTTACATTGGGAGAGAGCTAACAAGGTTACATGGTTTATCAGTCAGTTTATTTGTTTGACTATTGCAATGCTGGCCTTGGCTGACAGAATCAGTGATACATTAATTTTGCATCAAAGGTAACGTGATACAAACATCAGGATGAATTTTATACACAGTTATGCTAAATATAATCATAAATGTTCTCATTGTCACTGGAGTTCATTTATAATTAAAAATGTCATATCAAATAGAATCACAACCAGTGCATCAAAACATTATAAAAATTGTTAATTTATTTCATTTCAGGAGGCAATAAAATGAATTTATTTACTGATGGATTTAAGGTTCAACTTTGTGACTAAACGCTGTAAAAAATATTTTTTTTTACTTTGATTCGAATATTATAGTAAATATCAAAATAGCATCAATCTAATGACCGGTTAAAATACTAACAATACCAAGAGTGTGCGTAATAATTCGTGTGCTGATGATGTTGGCATCTGGTAAACATTATCATTTATTATGCTATCAATAAAAGTACTGTTAAAATAATCCACAACGCGAGATCGCCGAAAATCAGATGTGCCCTCTAGCGATTAATACTGCAGTTAATTTCGGTTGCGACTTACTTAATCGTCGCCGTCAGATACAACTCGACTGTTATTGCACATGCTTACATTGTGCTAAATAGAACATGCACTTTTATCAACATATGTCTCCATAATTCAGTCGCAGGCAGGAGACGATCACCAACTCGACATTAGACGTGAACATCAAACGCGGGCGCTGACGTCGTGTTCACTGTATGGTCGCTTGGTGTTGCCACCGCCGTTCGAACTGGCGTGCGGAGGAACTGTCTCCAGCGCCTCGGATGACGTACGTCGTACATCAACGTTCTGCAAACAATAAACATCAGCCATTTAGGGGGGGTTGCCTACGTTCGCAACGTCCACAATACGCACAGCATTACATTACATATAATCGTTTAATCGTCACCATGTTTTGCACACGCAAACGATTCAGTGGCGCCGCCTAACGAGTGGAACTAGTATTAATGCACGTTGACGTTATTGTGGAAGTTAGAACCGGGTAGCGCGTAGTCGGTAATGTAACTAGTGTCTTAGTAGCCATGTCACTTCAGCTAAATCATACCTAGCTGCCCATTTGTATTGCTCATTTTGTCACAGCGAACCATTATGATGGTTTTGCATGTGCTGATAATTCACTGCAGCTAGGACTGGTTGCCCGAGAGCTGCCTTTTGTCCGTGTCAGTTCAGTGTTACATATAAATTAATTATGGAGTATCATGACTATATTTCAATTTTTAAATATGTGCATTATATCAACTTCCACACCACATATTGAGAGGGCAGGGCGGGGCTAGTGCAATAAACTACGTTTTTATGGACTGTGAGAACAGGCGAGATGACCCCTTACATTACCAGGTACTGTCGTCTTTATGGACTGAGAACTGGCGAGACGACCCCTTACATTATCAGGTACTGTCGTCTTTATGGACTGTGAGAACTGGTGAGACGACCCCTTACATTACCAGGTACTCTTTATGGACTGTGAGAACTGGTGAGACGACCTCTAACATTACCAGGTACTGTCGTCTTTATGGACAGTGAGAACTGGCGAGACGACCCCTTACATTACCAGGTACTGTCGTCTTTATGGACTGTGAGAACTGGTGAGACAACCCCTTACATTACCAGGTACTGTCGTCTTTATGAACTGTGAGAACTGGTGAGACAACCCCTTACATTACCAGGTACTCTTTATGGACTGTGAGAACTGGTGAGACGACCCCTTACATTACCAGGTACTCTTTATGGACTGTGAGAACTGGTGAGACGACCTCTTACATTACCAGGTACTGTCGTCTTTATGGACTGTGAGAACTGGCGAGATGACCCCATACATTACCAGGTACTGTCGTCTTTATGGACTGTGAGAACTAGTGAGACGACCTCTTACATTACCAGGTACTGTCGTCTTTATGGACTGTGAGAACTGGCGAGACCACCCCTTACATTACCAGGTATTGTCGTCTTTATGGACTGTGAGAACTGGTGGGACGACCCCTTACATTACCAGGTACTGTCGTATTTATGGACTGTGAGAACTGGTGAGATGACCCCTTACATTACCAGGTACTGTCGTCTTTATGGACTGAGAACTGGTGAGACAACCCCTTACATTACCAGGTACTGTCGTCTTTATGAACTGTGAGAACTGGAGAGACAACCCCTTACATTACCAGGTACTCTTTATGGACTGTGAGAACTGGTGAGACGACCTCTTACATTACCAGGTACTGTCGTCTTTATGGACTGTGAGAACTGGCGAGACGACTCCTTACATTACCAGGTACTGTCGTCTTTATGGACTGTGAGAACTGGTGAGACGACCTCTTACATTACCAGGTACTGTCGTCTTTATGGACTGTGAGAACTGGCGGGACGACCCCTTACATTACCAGGTACTGTCGTCTTTATGGACTGTGAGAACTGGTGGGACAACCTCTTACATTACCAGGTACTCTTTATAGACTGTGAGAACTGGTGAGACGACCCCTTACATTACCGGGTACTCTTTATGGACTGTGAGAACTGGTGAGACGACCTCTTACATTACCAGGTACTGTCGTCTTTATGGACTGTGAGAACTGGCGAGACGACCCCTTACATTACCAGTTACTGTCGTCTTTATGGAATATGAGAACTGGTGAGACGACCTCTTACATTACCAGGTACTGTCGTCTTTATGGACTGAGAACTGGCGAGACCACCCCTTACATTACCAGGTACTGTTGTCTTTTTGGACTGAGAGAACTGTCGAGACGACCCCTTACATTACCAGGTACTGTCGTCTTTATGGACTGTGAGAACTGGCAGGACGACCCCTTACATTACCAGGTACTGTCGTCTTTATGGACTGAGAGAACTGTCGAGACGACCCCTTACATTACCAGGTACTGTCGTCTTTATGGACTGTGAGAACTGGCGAGACCACCCCTTACATTACCAGGTACTGTCGTCTTTATGGACTGTGAGAACTGGTGAGACGACCCCTTACATTATCAGGTACCGTCGTCTTTATGGACTGTGAGAACTGGTGAGACGACCTCTTACTTTACCAGGTACTCTTTATGGACTGTGAGAACTGGTGAGACGACCTCTTACATTACCAGGTACTGTCGTCTTTATGGACTGTGAGAACTGGCGAGATGACCCCTTACATTACCAGGTACTGTTGTCTTTATGGACTGTGAGAACTGGCGGGACGACCCCTTACATTACCAGGTACTGTCGACTTTACGGACTGTTAGAACTGGCGAGACGACCCCTTACATTACCAGGTACTGTCGTCTTTATGGACTGTGAGAACTGGCGGGACGACCCCTTACATTACCAGGTACTGTCGTCTTTATGGACTGTGAGAACTGGTGAGACGACCACTTACATTATCAGGTACTGTCGTCTTTATGGACTGTGAGAACTGGCGGGACGACCCCTTACATTACCAGGTACCGTCGTCTTTTTGGACTGAGAGAACTGTCGAGATGACCCCTTAAATTACCAGGTATGTCATCTTTATGGACTGTGAGAACTGGTGAGACAACCCCTTACATTACCAGGTACTGTTTAAGGACTGTGAGAAATGGTGAGATGACCTCTTACATTACCAGGTACTCTTTATGGACTGTGAGAACTGGTGAGACGACCTCTTACATTACCAGGTACTGTCGTATTTATGGACTGTGAGAACTGGAGAAACGACCCCTTACATTACCAGGTACTCTCGTATTTATGGACTTTGAGAACTGGCGAAACGACCCCTTACATTACCAGGTACTGTCGTATTTATGGACTGTGAGAACTGGAGAAACGACCCCTTACATTACCAGGTACTGTCGTCTTTATGGACTGTGAGAACTGGTGAGATAACCAATTACATTACCATGTACTCATAATGGACTGTGAGAACTGGTGAGACGACCCCTTACATTACCAGGTACTCTATATGGACTGTGAGAACTGGTGAGACGACCCCTTACATTACCAGGTACTGTCGTCTTGATGGACTGTGAGAACTGGTGAGACGACCCCTTACATTACCAGGTACTGTCGTATTTATGGACTTTGAGATCTGGCAAGATGACCCCTTACATTACCAAGTACTGTCGTCTTCATGGACTTTGAGAACTGGCGAGACGACCCCTTACATTACCAGGTACTGTCGTATTTATGGACTGTGAGAACTGGAGAAACGACCCCTTACATTACCAGGTACTGTCGTCTTTATGGACTTTGAGAACTGGCGAGACGACGCCTTACATTACCAGGTACTGTCGCCTTTATGGACTGTGAGAACTGGCGAGACAACCCCTTACATTACCAGGTACTGTCATATTTATGGACTGTGAGAACTGGCGAGACGACCCCTTACATTACCAGGTACTGTCGTCTTTATGGACTGTGAGAACTGGAGAAACGACCTCTTACATTACCAGGTACTGTCGTATTTATGGACTGTGAGAACTGGTGAGACGACCTCTTACATTACCAGGTACTGTCGTCTTTATGGGCTGTGAGAACTGGTGAGACAACCCCTTACATTACCAGGTATTCTTTATGGACTGTGAGAACTGGTGAGACGACCCCTTACATTACCAGGTACTCTTTATGGACTGTGAGAACTGGTGAGACGACCCCTTACATTACCAGGTACTGTCGTCTTGATGGACTGTGAGAACTGGTGAGACGACCCCTTACATTACCAGGTACTGTCGTATTTATGGACTTTGAGATCTGGCGAGATGACCCCTTACATTACCAAGTACTGTCGTCTTCATGGACTTTGAGAACTGGCGAGACGACCCCTTACATTACCAGGTACTGTCGTATTTATGGACTGTGAGAACTGGAGAAACGACCCCTTACATTACCAGGTACTGTCGTCTTTATGGACTTTGAGAACTGGCGAGACGACCCCTTACATTACCAGGTACTGTCGCCTTTATGGACTGTGAGAACTGGCGAGACGACCCCTTACATAACCAGGTACTGTCATATTTATGGACTGTGAGAACTGGCGAGACGACCCCTTACATTACCAGGTACTGTCGTCTTTATGGACTGTGAGAACTGGTGAGACGACCCCTTACATTACCAGGTACTGTCGTATTTATGGACTGTGAGAACTGGAGAGACAACCCCTTACATTACCAGGTACTGTCATCTTGATGGACTGTGAGAACTGGCGAGACAACCCCTTACATTACCAGGTTCTATCGTCCCTAACAATCTTGATGTTAATTATAAAACCAGGTAGATATAAAACCTTAGAGATTATTGAAAGATTATTCAACCATAAGATTGTATAATTAGGTAATAAATAATAAAGTGAATGGAGTTGCAATGACACAAAGAAATTCTTCTTAATAAGGTTATTAAGTTACCTGTCGGAATCTTTTGTTGTTCTCAACAGGGGTCAGCACCTTCATGGTGGCTTTATCAGTGTTAGTATGTGATTCCCTCGGCTGTCATGTGACATTGTTGGTAATGGTCACATGACACAACAACGGATTCTGACAGGTATCTTAACAAACTTATTAAATATGAATAATTATAACAGAATCCAGTATCAAAATACATGTTGAAAAGAAATTAACTTTAGTCATGATTATATAAACATGTGCATATATTTTCCATATCTCCAGCTAGAGTCTGGCAAGTAGAACCAAGACCACTTAGAGACAGGCCTCAATACGCAGATCCACGTTTATGTAGTGAAGACACCTTACCATAAGCAAGGCTGCATGAAAAGCTGACTCAACAAGTGCATGGAAGGAGCATTGATTCAATAAGCACTGTACACAGTCATGACTCTAAGCACAGTCATGACTCTAAGCACAGTCTTGACTCTAAGCACAGCCATGACTCAAAACACACAGTAGTCACAACTGTATACTTGGTAAACATATTTAACACATAAACTCATATAGCCATGGATCGATAAGCACATAGACCCATGACAGTAAATTCTTTTTTGCACATCAATTAAATCTATATAAATACTTTCCTGCATTTCTGTCAGATATTATATTGCTATTTTATAACAACTAAGTTAACAGTACTTGTTTATTTGATAATTTCATTTTGTTATGTTTATCATAGATCAGACGTAGGCCTATTAATGCGAGGCTTCTGTTGTCACCCAAGTCCAGTAAATATTGGCTCTCACACCTGTCCACATTCCTGCACATACACTGTACATGTATGTCACAACACAAGTGCATTTAGAAACATAATAGCTGATTGGAGAACCTATGGGAACATTGAACAATTTATATATTTAAAAATTCATACCTCAGGAAGATACGTTATATGGTTGTTACCGGTAGTTACAGAATTCGGCATAATATGTACAATTACAATAAATGGTGTACTTTTTACTTGTGCATGAATGCCCGTTAGTGAGAACAAGATATCATCGTATGAAATGACCACAGAACATTGGCTATGGAAACAAAGTTAAACCAATGGACCAGGGATTTGGATCATTTTCCCCCACCTGGGCATGATTTGAGTTCCAAATTTGCATTAGTTTATCAATTTACACACTTGTATTATTATTTATATTGTTGATGGGACATTAATTGATCAGATATAACAGGTCCTTTGTACTCCATGTGTAAACATACTGCTAAACGAATCACTAAACTAGAGGCAAAATACCTTAAATTCCTACCACAATTTATGAGTTGGATATGAATCTAGCTGGCAGGCTTTATATTTATTACATCATCAAATTTGCAGTTATTACTTCTATACATGTGCACTATGGTAATATTATTTGTTAGAGGCAGTAACACAGTTCCAAGATTCACGCTAGCAGGGCAAGGGAAGACGGGGAGACAGAAGAAAAACTGAAGCCCTGTATAACATCCAAGTGGACCTGTGTAGGCTAGCTGACCCTGCTGTACACCACAGAACACAGACCAGACTGGTGCAGACCGACAATGGACGTGGCTCCCCTGCGACTATCCCAATAAAGGGATGAGTGAGTGAGTAAAAAGTGGTATTTTGTACATATATTTATTTATTTATTATGATAGTTTATGTGAGCGCATGAGTGTGCGCGTATATACGTGCGAGCCTGTGTTGAAAATAAAACGAATGCTACATGACATGTTTTAATAGTAAATCTTTATTTGGAATACAGAACAAATTCCAGACCTACACACATTGTCAATCCTTACCAGTCAATTGATGCAGTTAATTCCTGTCGTATGCCGACAACCAAAATATACATATTACGAACAATCATCATAAATGTGGCTTAACAAAATATAATTATGCAGCCAGCAACATGAGTCTTTCGAGACGTCAATACAAACCTGGTTAATAATACTATGGTATAGCACACATAACCTCCATCAGGAGTTTCTCAATAGGTAATACATGAGTTGTATGTAAAGAATTTCTCTACACAAGCTCCAAGCAAACAATGCATGTAAACATGAATACACCAACATGTAGTGTAAGCCATGGTGTCAACCATGTGTCATTCACTACTGTAATACAAACAATGTTCTACATATCGACACGCACATTCCCATGTATTTCATATTATTCACAAAAACAATGCTTCACATACTGACTGCACATTCCTGTGTATTTCATGTTACTCACCAATACAAACAAACAATGCTTCATAATATCTGAAGAATCTAAACACTACAGGAATATTTAAATACAAATTATCAGACGGCAATTTTCTAGACATTTTGACATGTATTAATTTCATCATTAACAAACTGTTCTGTACATAATGTAAATTTAACCAATAATGTCATAAATGAAACTTATACAACACTAGATATATCACAGAACTGACCTACGACCTCAGTTTACCAACTTTTGAGATGTTCCAACAATGCACGAAGACATATACACAACGTGTTATTGTGAAATATGAGAACAGCTTGATAACAATTCAAAACAATCTAAATAAATGGTAAAGATGTAAAAGGTGCTTTGTGTTTCACTGACGATGAAACAGGCAACATCTCAACCAGTCATACATCCTACACATTCATATGAATGCTGATAAAATTATAGTTTTAACTTAAATCAATTCATCACAAATTCATGTCATGTCCAGGTGTGCTATTTTGTGCAACCGTCTATGTAGTGACTGTCTAGCCATCTGTGTAATGACACACTAGCCGTGTGTGTAACAACAGATTAGCCATCTGTGTAGTGACTGTCTAGTGACTGTTGAGCTGTCTGTGTAATGATAGCCTAGCCATCTGTGTAGTAACTGTCTAGCCGTTTGTGTAATGACAGTCTAGCTGTTTGTGTAGCGACTGTCTAGCCGTCTGTGTAGTAACTGTCTAGCCGTTTGTGTAATGACAGTCTAGCCGTCTGTGTAGTGACAATCTAGCCGTCTGTGTAATGATAGCCTAGCCATCTGTGTAGTAACTGTCTAGCCGTTTGTGTAATGACAGTCTAGCCGTCTGTGTACCGACTGTCCAACCATCTGTATAATAACATAATAGCTGTTTGTGTACCAACTGTTTAACCATCTCTGTAGTCACTGTCTTTCCGTCTGTATAGTGAGGCTATTTCACTGTAGTTGTAGGTTTCTTGTGAAATGTGTCTGTCTGTGTATGTGCCTATGCCGTTACTGATGTATTGCCTGTCAGAAGTGTACACTGTTTCTACCCACGGCTCCTGAAGCAGACCGCTAAGTAGCACCATCTCTACTTTCTGTTCCTTCTCCTAACATTAAGACGATGTCACACTGAACTAGGCACTTGGAAGGTCTCACTCAAATATTTATCTACAAGTCTCATATGATGTTGATTTCTGCCGTTACTGCACTACCTTTTATTGCATAATAACAACATGTTATTGACTGTACATTCCACTACACCAGCTGCTACTGCATAATAACATCTTTTGCACAACAAAATAATAGCCTGTTAACATCATCTTAGCATGTTTCGTATAATTTTCCCATTACTTTCCTAATCAACTAATTACTACAGATTTAGTCAACACGAGCACCTCCTAGAATACAACCAGTTTATAAAAGCTCTAAGTGAACTGTATTTATACAACACGACATGTTTCATAATTTACAATTCGAGAATACGTTTTACTACACATTCCAGAAATAACACCTTGTGACATATCATTAATTAAATTCAACAAAAAACATTCCATAAATGGGGACGTAAGCCCATAAAATGGCTGTAACAACAAAATAAACTGATATATGACAAGTGTGCATTGTTAAGTCTGTTTTGTCCTGAATAACGTTCACTGATATCAACATTATATCACCGACTCAGATGTTCTTTTACCACCCCATGTTTGGTTTTGAAGACCCATGTTTGGTTTTGATGGTCCTTGTATTTGCAGGTTTGTTTTGATGATCCATGTTTGGTTTTGATTGTCCTTGTGGTTGCAGGTTTGGTTTTGATTTTCTTGAGTTTGTAGATTGCAGAATACCTTGCGTTCACATACTGAGATGGTCACCGTGTTTGTAAGTTATGCTGCTACTCATGTATGCATGATTTACGGGAGTTAGTCCTCAAATTTGTGAGTCTGAAGCTCTGGTGGCTCTGGCATCTCTTGTTGTACATCTATCATAAGTCCCATCACGATTCAACAAGACACACGGTCACCATAAACACAACGAAGCTAGTTGTAGCAGTAATAACAGAAGAAACGAGATATTTCATCAAAGGAATGTGCGTTACATCAGCTGAACCTCCCACACATAATCTTAGGCCAACAATACTGGCAACTGTACAATTTCCTAACATACATGGCAACGTTGCTGTCCAAGAAGCACCTTCATTAGTTTCTGCGATTCCGTTAAGTTGTGCATCGCATAAGAAAAACGTTCTATGTTTTTTCAATATCTGCGTTATATTTTCCTAACAGTGTTCAAGTGTTTATAGTTGATGACATACTTAACTGATCAAAAATGAAAATATATAACTAGCATGCCCATGGATCAGGCATGGTTTAGGGTGGATCGGGCATCACCATAAGGGTGCACTTGATGATCTACACTTAAGATAATGCGTTGTGAACAGTAGTGACAGTGTGGTGACAACATGGTGACATCCACTTAGGAGCATCAGCTGAGAAACACTTCTGAGAACCGACTCTTGCATTCACTCCTTGCCAATAAATTAGGGGCTGTTTAGACATTGGTAAGTGTATTTGTGAATGGATCAGACTAGACCGTATGCACTAACTTTGGTATTGTGAACGTTAGCAAATCATTGCTGATGTGCCTACCATGAATGTAATGCATAGCTATCACAACAATAAGATTTGAGATTCTGTAGCAACTGTCACCCTTTGTACGATGGTCAGATTTACGTAGAGTTGGCAACGAACACCCAGAGTTCAGC
Organism: Paraescarpia echinospica; assembly: GCA_020002185.1. Classification (NCBI taxonomy): domain Eukaryota; kingdom Metazoa; phylum Annelida; class Polychaeta; order Sabellida; family Siboglinidae; genus Paraescarpia; species Paraescarpia echinospica. The sequence goes on from CM034531.1 coordinate 35,420,381, forward strand.
AGGATTGAGACACGTCGACACATAGTACACACACTGACCAGTGCAATCAACAGGTGTTCACATTGTGCTGGGGCACTGGCCCAGTGGACAGGAGCTGGCAGTCAGTTCACTCACTGCCTTCATGCGAGGATCATACGTACGGCCCTCGCATGGTATCTGTGGCTAGAGAAACAACTCAATGATCACAAGTCAACAACTGGTTGTGCGTTGCAAGTATCATTCATTAGCAAAGAGTCCATGTGTGCCCGTAAACTGACTCTCTGTCGGTGTCGTGGAAGCCATGTGATGCTGATATGATATGGCGGTGATGCTACGGTCATCAGCAGCACCCCCTAGTTAATGGTGCCGCTGCACATGTCACCACTGGTGAGGCTCTCTACAGACCCATTGCAGCCGGTCACAGTCGAGCCGTTGCAGTGGTTCTCTGCAGGACCACTGCATTGGCTATCTGAATTGCCTTTACTCAAGCCATCCGCCAGTATACTGCTGTGCACAGTGTGGGGGTCGGATAGCAGAGCCTTGCATGCAACCTTCGATGCCTGCCTCTGTTTCTTCGCCACCTAAAACAGACACCTCACCGCTGAAACATCACTTCAACACCACTGACCATACGTCAGATGTTTAGCAGATCAATGTGTTTTATCTCAGATAGTTTCCATCAAACTGTTACCGTATAACTGACAAGGTGTGCTACATGCCTATTTTAAGACTATTTAAAATGAGCTCTCTTTTTAGCAAATGCAAAATCGCCTATTTTTAATGTTTCCAGTGCCAGTTAAGTATTACACTGTCACCACATAGCTCACTTGCTATCATCTATCACGAATCAAACAACAAAGGTAACTATAGCTTTAGATTTCAATAACATGTTTTATTAGGAATTTGTTTGTTTTTTAGACAACTATCTTTTACTGATAATCTGCCATGCACTAAGTACTTTCTTTACTTTTGGTTTGTGAAACTGGAAAGTGTTTAAAAGCAGCAGTCACTTTGAATATGGCTGCAGAGATTTAACAGTTGCAAAGACAGAGCTCTGCACTGGGTGGTTTCATGTTTCACTCTGTGCCATTCACGTAAATATTTCATCTTTCACAGTCTATTGTTTTACTTTTGATTTAAAGATTTAGTTTTAAGTAGACTCAAAGAAATAATTTACAATTGGATATAAGATTTCTCATGCAGCAGACTTAAAGAAAGAATAACTTAGTCAATTCTTATTCACTCCACTAATACTGTACAACTACAGAATGTCTTAAAGGGGCTTTCACATTCGATTTAACCGCCTGAGAATCTGGTTGGTTGATGATGTTCAGATCTGTAGAGTGCGAATAGTGTAAGTAATATGCACAGTCAGATTATCAAATAATTAATAGTGTAAGTAATATGCAGTCAGATTATCAAATAATTAAAAGTGTAAGTAATATGTACAGTCAGATTATCAAATAATTAATAGTGTAAGTAATATGTAGTCAGATTATCAAATAATTAATAGTGTAAGTAATATGTACAATCAGATTATCAAATAATTAAAAATGTAAGTAATATGTACAATCAGATTATCAAATAATTAAAAGTGTAAGTAATATGTACAGTCAGTTTATTAAATAATTAAAAGTGTAAGTAATATGTACAGTCAGATTATAAAATAATTAAAAGTGTAAGTAATATGTAGTCAGATTATAAAATAATTAAAAGTGTAAGTAATATGTACAGTCAGATTATCAAATAATTAAAAGTGTAAGTAATATGTAGTCAGATTATCAAATAATTAAAAGTGTAAGTAATATGTAGTCAGATTATCAAATAATAAAAAATGTAAGTAATATGTAGTCAGATTATCAAATAATTAAAAGTGTAAGTAATATGTAGTCAGTTTATTAAATAATTAAAAAGTGTAAGTAATATGTACAGTCAGTTTATTAAATAATTAAAAGTGTAAGTAATATGTTGTCAGATTATCAAATAATTAAAAGTGTAAGTAATATGTAGTCAGTTTATTAAATAATTAAAAGTGTAAGTAATATGTAGTCAGTTTATTAAATAATTAAAAGTGTAAGTAATATGTACAGTCAGTTTATTAAATAATTAAAAGTAAGTATTATGTACAGTTTAAATAATTAAAAGTGTAAGTAATATGTAGTCAGATTATCAAATAATTAATAGTGTAAGTAATATGTACAGTCAGATTATCAAATAATTAAGTGTAAGTAATATGTACAGTCAGTTTATTAAATAATTAAAAGTGTAAGTAATATGTACAGTCAGTTTATTAAATAATTAAAAGTAAGTAATATGTACAGCCAGTTTATTAAATAATTAATAGTGTAAGTAATATGTAGTCAGATTATCAAATAATTAATAGTGTAAGTAATATGTACAGTCAGATTATCAAATAATTAAGTGTAAGTAATATGTACAGTCAGTTTATTAAATAATTAAAAGTGTAAGTAATATGTAGTCAGTTTATTAAATAATTAAAAGTAAGTAATATGTACAGCCAGTTTATTAAATAATTAAAAGTGTAAGTAATATGTAGTCAGTTTATTAAATAATTAAAAGTAAGTAATATGTACAGCCAGTTTATTAAATAATTAGTAGAGTAAGTAATATGTACAGTCAGTTTATTAAATAATTAATAGTGTATGAAATATGTAGTCAGTTTATTAATGGGTGCATACCTTTATTGAAATTGTTGAAAGAATTGACATTGGCAGTTAGATCAGATAACTAGCAAAACTGGAAATAACATATGTTATTGTAAACAGAGGCAGACTCCAAACAGCCACTTTTGCCTTTTTTATAACGTTTTGTTTGGCCAAGCCAAAAACAAATTTAGTAGTATGTCAGAAGATTTTATCAAAACTAAACATATTTGCATAAGACAAGCTGGCATCTCATAGTCGATACTACATACGTTTGATGTTTTGCAAACTGAGTTTGAAACAAGACTAGTGGAACAATCGAAGGGCGAAAGCAGGTTTAACATACACGTTTTTTAATTGTACTTTGTCATTTATCAGAATAACAGAAAGAAACATGGCAGAGTAAGACATGAGACAAGAGTCAGAGCACACTGGAGTGGCATCAAGAACTCATTTAGTGTTTATTTACTCATTTATGCACAACTTATACATTACTGGAAAAATATAGCCAGCAGAAATCAATAGATTCTTATTCATTTTATGCATGACAAAATGTAAGAAATTGCATGTTTTCTTTTATCTAAACACATCTTTCTATGTAGCACACCATCTTTCTACATAGCACACCATTCTCATTTCATTGACACAGTTAATCGATAGAATGCAAAACTGGTAACCATGGAAACAGTACCATGAGACAATGCTTACCCCTCAATCCCCTCAAGCGGGACCGAGGTCGTCGGGTCGCCCGCAAGACGCCCCGCAGCAAGCACTGTGGTTGGTTGAATGTGGAGGGTGGGATTTAGCCTAATTTAAGGTGTAGTGGGTGCCACCCTTGCCGCCCCAGCGCAGCGGTTGCGTCGCCCTTGCTAGGGTGGTAGGGGGTGCCAAAACATGTGATGTTGATAGAAACGACTGCACTGAGATGGAGACGCCTGCCTAGCTGTATCAACACAGTAACAAAAGGAAAGAGATTCAACACACAAAGCTATGACCGTGACATCATAACGGGAACTGCAGGACAATTTAGAGAGAGAGCAGTAAACAAATTCATCAGACCTTCCAAATCTTCCGATATAGCGAGAGATCTCCGGGGGTTTAAGTCATTTGTACCACCTCCCGATCTTTAAACATCCTTGTCACTTCAAACAAAATTCTCCTACTTTTGTCCTACTTACTACATTTTAATTTGTTGTCAATTTTTGAGTTTTACGTTATTTACATACGATTATATAATATAACTGAATGAGTTACAGATGAAGATACACTTAATAACCACTTCCCTTTCACACATTTACGTTCTTTCACTGCTGCCCAGATGCAAAAGGACATCACAGCTCAGGTAAAAAAATCTGTAGGTGACATGACCAATGGAAAATACTTCTTAAACATCCTTGAACAAACGTCCCGCCATAAGATCCAAAGTGAGGGGAAGATCTCACACTATCTGCTTGTGTCTACTTGGAAGGTCTGGTTCGTATTGAATGGCTAATTAGTACACTAAAGTTTAAGGGGCAAGCAACTGAATCCTAAAAATCGAAACATACAACACGGTAGTGTAATATTTAAAATAATTATCAAAGTAAAATGCACAATAGACCGAGATGCAATTTTAGATTTTGTAACGGGTAACTGTGATAGTGGCAATACTGACATTAAGCAAATAGGTAGTCAGGTCACATTTGCGTACTGAATATGATCTTTCCTGGAAAATAAACAAGACGACTACTACTCAACTAATGCACACAACCTCCAGTTATCTGGATCTGAAGATGTTTGTAAATAACCAGTGGAAGTATCCAAAATACAAACAATACAGCAACATGTTTATGTGGGCCTCAAAGTACAGTGCATAAATATAATACATGCACAGCACGCACACAGTCTCAGTGAATAAAACAGTGACAGGTAGTGGAAGTACTGTGATTGCTTCATGATCATACCACACAGTGGTTCATACATGCAACAGATAATATTGTCCATAAAACTACAGACTATTTTGTTGAACCAATAATACAACGGAATCAGTAGGACCTTGATTTTTGAACCTATAAATTTTGTTCAAAGAAACATTAAGAACTGACTGATTACGTACATTGAAGGCCACCAAACATTGCTGTATTGTGTACAAGTTACAAAGATTGTGACAAGAAACATTGTCCAACACACTGCCATCTGCATTACATTTACAGCAGTCGACATATTACTGGAGTGACACTCACTAGGGGGCGTGCTAGTATCATTTCCACCAGTGCACACTTGCAGTCGGTCTTCTCTTTCATAGTGTATGTGATATTATGACAATCACCATTTTACACTAATCAACTTGTCATTTTTCATGCATCAGCCGAACTGATATTGATGATATGTTTTATTCGGTGTATCTGTGCTGTTGTCAAAAAATAGTGAAGCATAGCGACTGTGTGGAAAGGCATCACATTGTGAGTTGAAGCAACAGATCTGACAAGTGATCAACTGCCTGACATGCCATCTAGTGAGTGAGTAGAGAGAATGTCGATCTGACGACACCATCAGTCTACTTGGACTGCATAACCAAGCCTTTGAAACTAACTTTGGCCTATTATGATCAAGTCAGTTACCATGGCTGATCATTGAGAAACCAATCAACATTCACAACGTCACAATGAACATGACTTCAAAAAACTTGTCAAATGAGTAGTTACCTGTGGTTTTGGCCTGAACGTGTCGACGCATTCGACATGCAGTGAGATGTATTCTACGAGACAGCCGTATGCGACAGGTGTGAGTTTGACGACCGTGTGCAGTGGCACTTTCAGGTAGGGCAGTTCAACTAGATGTGACAGAAAAAGAAACACGTCATTCTCTCGTCCAAACTACATGAACAAACTGTAGTCTTCTTGTTGTGGTGAACAAGGGAAGGGCACGTATATATGTGTAACAGCAACTCTATTATAAAATGCCACGATGTGAGCTCATTTCGGTTTAGAAGTTTTTTAACTCGTAATGTCAAATAAATGATGCTGCCATGTTACTTGTCATGTCTCATATTATTTGTCATATCACATGAATGACATTGTCATGTCACATGAATGATACTGTCATGTTACTTCTCATGTCACATGAATGACACTGTCATGTCACTTGTCATGTCAACCTCTTACCGTGGTCCTTGTCAGCAAAGTATGCAAGCAGACACCTGGCGACGGCCTGGTGACACACGACCATAACGTTCTCTTGTCTCTCCAACTCCTGGGGACACAGGACAATGAGATTTGATGGCTAACATCACATAGATATGTGCAAAAGTAAATAACACTCGCTTTCAAATAAAATGCATCTTTCCACAGTATTCTAGACTTCAAATTGATATGTGAGTGCAATATTTACCTTAAACAAACAATAAATTCAGCTTAATTTTATTTTAAAAATTCAAAACCTGTCTTGTTGTGTTAGCTGGAATGTATGCATGTTGCATCCACATTTGTTGCAATCACGTATGTGTGTACACGTGTACAACCTGCTTGAAAACCTACCAATTACCTAGTTAATTACTGTCCAAACAATGTGTACACAAAATACATGTTTGTTTTAATGGGGGACATCGTACAGTAGGGCACAATGGGACACTGTCCTCCCCCTGTGACAGTAGGACACAATGGGACACTGTCCTCCCCCTGTGATAGTAGGACACAATGGGACACTGTCCTCCCCCGTGACAGTAGGACACAATGGGACACTCTCCTCCCCCTGTGACAGTAGGACACAATGGGACACTGTCCTCCCCCGTGACAGTAGGACACAATGGGACACTGTCCTCCCCCTATGACAGTAGGACACAATGGGACACTGTCCTCCCCTCCGTGACAGTAGGACATAATGGGACACTGTCCTCCCCCGTGACAGTAGGACACAATGGGACACTGTCCTCCCCCGTGACAGTAGGACACAATGGGACACTGTCCTCCCCCCGTGACATACATCGAGAGAAGAAACACTGTCATACATACCATGATGACAGGCTCGAGACGGGCCACCAAGTCCTGGTACGACTGCAACAACAACAACAGACATCATCACGAAGAGTAAACACAACTACATCAGTGTGTGTGTGTATGTGTGTGGGTGAGCGTGTGCGTTTATGTGTGTTCATGTGTGCATGCGTGTGTGTGTATTTATGAGTACAGCTGTATAACATAATGATGTAACTTTGAAGCATCACCATCAAGTGTATTCTTGTTGTGTTTACTACTGAGTTGCTGTCTTAACTTTCTTAGCGATATCATTCATATTAACACACAAACCATAAATCATATTTAAATACCAACATTAAAAAGGCATGTGATGATAGCATCATGTGATGCAGCATGCCATACTCAGTGAGCAGTGTCTCACCTCTCCACCTGGGTATCTGTAGTGATACTTGTCAGCATCTCGCAATGCAAACTCCTCTGGATGTTTGCTCTGGATCTCTGCGTAGGTCATGCCCTCACACACGCCCTGTAAGAGAAAGGTATCCTAAGTTGTTGGAGGCAAATGGCACTAACTGTACCACTGTTGACAAACATGGCTGTATCTTGTTCCACAATTTCTCAACACCACATGTCGAAAATGTCACACACAATGCCAGCAGACAAATGGCCCAGAGATCCTTAGCTGCACAACCACCCAACTGAGTCCACTACAGACACCAGCCTCATGTCAAACTACACAACACTACAGGGTGATGATGTACCACAGAAATGTCTGTGAACACGTCTAGTTGAAACTAAACACAGAGACAACTGATGAATGACAAACCATCATACGACACAGTTGAAGCATCAATTGTGGTGGTGCCACTCACCGCGTCTATCTCATTGAGGGCCTTCCAGTGTTCCTTCGGTGCATCGATGCCGACGGTTGTCTGCACGGTGCGCTTGAGCAGACTCGTCCACACACGCAGGTTGTCTAGCTTCTCCTCCGCCACATAGTTCGCTAAGGCACTCGCAAACTGCAACAGGGGCAGCACTGTCAGCACATTGTCTACCAGATGACAACACTGTCATCACTGTCTAACAGATGACACCACTGTCTATACAATGTCTAACAGGTGACAGCACTGTCTACACAATGTCTAACAGATGACAGCACTGTTTACACAATGTCTAACAGATGACAGCACTGTTTACACAATGTCTAACAGATGACAGTGCTGTTTACACAATGTCTAACAGATGATAGCGCTGTCTATACAATGGCTAACAGATGACAGCACTGTCTACACAATGTCTAACAGATGACACCACTGTCTATACAATGTCTAACAGGTGACAGCACTGTCTACACAATGTCTAACAGATGACAGCACTGTTTACACAATGTCTAACAGATGACAGTGCTGTTTACACAATGTCTAACAGATGATAGCGCTGTCTATACAATGGCTAACAGATGACAGCACTGTCTACACAATGTCTAACAGATGACATCACTGTCTACACAATGTCTAACCTAACAGATGACATCACTGTCTATACAATGTCTAACAGATGACAGTACTGTCTACACAATGTCTAACAGATGACATCACTGTCTAAACAAAATACTTTTTTTAACTGCTTTATAACAGGGCAGTACTGTTTCACTACTTTATAACAGAGTAGCGCTGCTTCATCTCACCACACCAGAAATAAATGAACAGCACATTAAATATTTAACACTTATACAAGGTAAGTGTGCATGCAGCCTCACCTACCATGTATAATATAACATTTAAATGTATTCTAGTAGTGTTTGTATCGTGAACCTACTACGCACCTGTTCCCCTCTCTGTGAGAGGTCACCGTCCCCACCAATCCTCCCCATCCGGTTCATGTCTGTCTCCCCGTGCTGCAAGAAAGACCACACAACATGTACTTCACCCCACCACACCCTTAGCCAGGGTAACAACACAGGGTGTACATCACACATTACATCCATGGTATTCAGGGCCTCACCCAGGATCATATTTTTGCCAGTCCAAATTTTTCTAGACATGCTATGAAGTGCGGTCGGGCACGCGATTGAACGCGCGATCGGTTGCACGATAGGACACGCAACTATGAGTATATATATATATATACTCATATATATATACTCATGTATATATATATATATACACCAGCATGGTAAATTTTGGTAATCATACTTAGTGTGTCCAATCATAAAATATAAAAATAAACTAAAAGTACAGTGTACATATTACCATTTATGAAGGCAAGGCAGATAACATGGCTGAATGCACATCTCACGAATGATCAGAACAGTAAGTAGCATTTTTCATGTCAAATGATGCATTTTCTGTTTAAACGTGAAAAAAGCCCATTTCTGTTTATTTCAAAGTTAACTTTGAAAAATAATACATTCTGTCAAATATTTAAAATACCACAACGTTATGATCTCTGCATCTAAATAATACTGTTAATGTGTAGTTAACTTTTCTAATGACATTTATTTGCGAAATATTTGCAACACAATAACAACCGTACATAATAAATTTAGATAACACAAGCAATCATATTAAGAATTATGAATGTTCAAATCACTGATGCCGTTTCATTTTAGCTAGCGCTATATATGACGCCATCCAATGGAATTTGTTAAAACTACAAAACGCGGGCTATATCACTTTGAGCCAGCGTAACCTGGGCTTTTGTTAATCCTTCGAGTTTTGTGTTCGAAACCGGAATATGTACACTTATGCGTGTTATAACGATGTGACAATTACATTTAATTAGCAACATGTCTTCAATGCGCTTAGCGGACAGCCAGACAACGATCGCAAAACGGTTTATGTTAGCGCCTTCCACCCGCATCCCTGTTTACGTCGGTTGATACCAAGGTCAAGGAGCCTATATTTAGACACTGAGTGAAATCATGGCAGTCTACAATTTGGGAGGCTACCACGTGCGTCAATGCATATGTTCTGGCTTGGCGTGCCTCCAGAATGGCGGACTAACCCCTCCACTTACGTACTTTGAATAATGGAAATAGTGCATGCTGCACCATCTTATATTGATACACGGTCTTTGCCTTTGGTTGACACGACTCACGAGGTAGCACCTGCGCCATCACACTCGTAACGTTTTGCCATGCGCGTTTTAAAAATCATCATAAATTCACCAAAATAAACGAATACCGTTGCATAGTAATCATGTTTGTTTCAAAATATCGCCAATAAAGACAGTATCATTTACGGTGTTGGTGATTCTACTCTTAGCGTTTACCGAGTTTCCGTTCAAAAACACAAATCCAGTTTAGAAACGTAGATTACACAGAATTCCATTCGTTTTCCAAGAATGCGTCGTAATCAGCAAGTGCTTATTGTAAAAAAATGTATCTCCCTGCCCTGACCTCACATAGAATTATTTAGTCTACGTAGACATAGGCAAATGTCGGCTGCCTTTCAAGGAACCACCTCTAGCGGGTAGGTGACAATTCCCCTAGCAAGTCACCGCTAGCGGGTAGGTGACAATTCCCCTAGAAAGACGCCGCTAGCGGGTAGGTGACAATTCCCCTAGCAAGTCACCTCTAGCGGGTAGGTGACAATTCCCCTAGCAAGTCGCCACTAGCGGGTAGGTGACAATTACCCTAGCAAGTCGCCACTAGCGGGTAGGTGACAATTACCCTAGCAAGTCGCCGCTAGCGGGTAGGTGACAATTCCCCTAGCAAGTCGCCACTAGCGGGTAGGTGACAATTACCCTAGCAAGTCGCCACTAGCGGGTAGGTGACAATTACCCTAGCAAGTCGCCACTAGCTAGCGGGTAGGTGACAATTACCCTAGCAAGTCGCCACTAGCGGGTAGGTGACAATTACCCTAGCAAGTCGCCGCTAGCGGGTAGGTGACAATTACCCTAGCAAGTCGCCGCTAGCGGGTAGGTGACAATTATCCTAGCAAGTCACCGCTAGCGGGTAGGTGACAATTACCCTAGCAAGTCGCCGCTAGCGGGTAGGTGACAATTACCCTAGCAAGTCACCGCTAGCGGGTAGGTGACAGTTCCCCTAGCAAGTCGCCATTAGCGGGTAGGTTACAATTCCCCTAGCAAGTCGCCACTAGCGGGTAGGTGACAATTCCCCTAGCAAGTCGCCCCTAGCTGGTAGGTAACAATTACCCTAGCAAGTCACCGCTAGCGGGTAGCTGACAATTACCCTAGCAAGTCACCGCTAGCGGGTAGGTGACAATTACCCTAGCAAGTCACCGCTAGCGGGTAGGTGACAATTACCCTAGCAAGTCACCGCTAGCGGGTAGGTAACAATTACCCTAGTAAGTCACCGCTGGCAGGTAGGTGACAATTCCCCTTTCAAGTCACCTCTAGCAGGTAGATGACAATTCCCCTAGCAAGTCACCGTTAGCGGGTAGGTGACAATTACCCTAGTAAGTCACCGCTAGCAGGTAGGTGACAATTCCCCTAGCAAGTCACCGCTAGCAGGTAGATGACAATTCCCCTAGCAAGTCACCGCTAGCGGGTAGGTGATAATTACCCTAGCAAGTCGCCACTAGCGGGTAGGTGACAATTACCCTACAAGTCGCCACTAGCGGGTAGGTGACAATTATCCTAGCATGTCGAGGCCTGGCTTAATTGGTTTCTGACGTGTGTTGGGGTGCTGGCCAGGCGATCCGGGTAGGCGATTTTCAAAACCAGTCTCCGTAGATTTTGTAACTGGCTTTCCGGCAGTTTCAATGATGTCATAAAAATGGCATGGACGGGCTGAGCCGCGCAAAAAAACGACATGGACGGACCCCGTCCACAATCAATTTGAAAACGTACAAAAAACGCAATTTTTTTATATACCCGTCCGCAGGACAGGTGGATGGGTCTCTGGGTGAGGCCCTGATGGTACTATACATTACAGTGACATCCACTATGACATTACTGGCTGCAAGATCCGGCTACAGTCGTTACTAATCACTATGGGATGTAACGTTTCATATAAGCTCACCCGCACAACGTAAATCGTCCTCGGCAGCACATGAATATTCATGAGGTAGTAGACCACCCGGCTCTGGACATGGCCTGAGAAAGAAATATACACATGGTTACATAAATTACTACATTTAATTTAATGACAGTTATTTTTTATTATAATTTAAATCACTGAGATTTTAGTTTTGTCTTGGTGCCATATATTTAGAAATGTATATAGGATCAATACCATAAACCAACATAGCATAAAAATAAAATGAAAGAGAAGATGCCAATGTATGACAAACAACTGACCTCATTTAATAAAAATGACATGACAACAGTCTGAATTATGCTTTTAAATAAAAAAATTAATTGATATAATATGAACATTATGAAAAACAGTGATGTTATTCTAAAATCTCTGGCTAATTTTGTGTCAAGGATAGGTTTGCAGAAGACCAACTAATCACCTTGCACCCTGTTTACAAGGAACTTCTCTCCCTGATTGTAGATCCGGATGAAGGAGTAGTCCTTGTCGTGGTCCTCATCCAGAGGCTCGTAGAACTCTGCATAGTGCTGGATCCGGATCTTGAAGTCCCTCACTGCTTCCTCCTTGTTGATTCCAACGTAGTCCGGACTAGTCACCTTCACCTCCTGCAGGAGAGAGCTACATGTGATGGCGGAAATATTACCTCCTGCAGTGGAGAGCTACATATGATGTTGGAAATATTACCTCCTGCAATGGAAAGCTACATGTGGTGTCAGAAATATTACCTTATGCAGTAGAGGGCTATATGTGTATGCTGGAACTATTAATTCCGAGCTACATGTCTGTTGGAAATATTATCTCCTGCAGTAGAGAGCTACATGTCTATGTCAGAATTATTATCTCCTGTAACAGACAGCTACATATCTATGTCTCTTATGTGTGATGCTGCATAATATACAAATCTCCAGCTGTAGAGTTATGCAATGTTAGAAGTATGTATCTTCTGCAATAGAGAGCTGCGTGCGTGCGTGTGCATGCGTGAGCATGTTAGAAATATGTCATAATAATATCAGTGCATGGGAAAAACAGTTATGCATACACCACATTTTATTAAAACTGCAACCTTCAATGGAGTGGCAAAAAGGAACCTTCATGTCGCTTATGATTTGTTTACATAATTCTCTGCAGCATGACCTGATTAATGTATAACAGGCATATTATAGTACATGATAAACGTATGTATTTTCAAGGAGAAGGAAGCTAATGTAACCTTTGGCATTATAGACCCATTGAGAGACGATGCAACAACAGTGATACATCAACTGCGTCACACACAGGACCACGATGACACGCAGACTGAGGCAGTGTTAAAAATCAATACATCTGTCTGGCTGGTCGCTCTTTACACTGAAGATTGCATCTGCCAAGTGGCGCAGTGCCGTGTGATTCCTCCCACACTTGGCCCACACAACCTGACTGACAACACACTTCCATCTACGGATGGTGTTAACAACATCCAGTGATGTTACCATGTAAAGAATCTTGGTGGTTCTAATATTCCGTTACCATATCGCTGTGATTATGTTATTAAAGTTAAAATAAAATGGTAGCAATTTTAGTATGCACATTTATGTTTGATGTATATTTCTAATTTATAAAATGAACAATAGTAATGTTTTTATTAGACAACCAGTATGTCCATATATAAAAAATACATTGATAAAAACAGTATATCCATATAAAAAAATAAATACATCGATAAAAACAATATATTTAAAAATCATATAACATCTCTGAGAGTCTATTAAGTACTTTCTACAGGAAGAGTGTCAGACTGAAAAAGCTAACAAACTAGACTACAAACTAACATCGACGGTGGTTAAATAACATGTCTCGTTTTTAAATAATTTTGTCTGGTAGGTAAACATCGCTGTGTAATGATTCAATAACACTGTCTGGTGGCTAAATAACATTATTTGAACTACTGGATATGGGATTGTTTCCACCCTGAATTGGCTTTAAGGTAAACAGATTTGATGCCCATCACTGCACTGAAAACAAACTTCAGAAGAAAGAAGAAGCATCTACTTTACATAGTGGCCGGCTCAAAGAACACAACATATTGTAAGAGTTAAGGCTTCACTGCTGTCCACCGGGCTACATGCCTGACTACAAGACCCACCTTGATGTTGGCCTCAATGATGTGGGCATCCGTGCAGACAGACTCGACAAAGAATGTCTTGTAGGAATGGTTCACAGTAAGGAATTCGTAGATCAGTTGGCGCCGATTGCGCGTTGTGTTTGTGGCATCAAACACCTGCAAATCATAACACGACTCTTATTGTATAATCTAATATCCTCAAACAAAATAATGTAAAAATCAACCAATAATGTAATCATTATAATAACAGTGTGTTCTATGACACTAGGACAGGCCTGAGTGAAGAGAGAATGTTACTCACTGCTACCTCGCCGCCGCCGTCCAACCACTCACACACGTCCTCCAACGCGTCCCTCGCACACTTCCTACAACACACCAAGTTACACACTTCCTAAAACACACCGAGTTACATACTTCCTAAAACACACAGAGTTACACACTTCCTAAAACACACAGAGTTACACACTTCCTACAACACACACACTCCAGTTTACACACTTCCTACAACACACACTCCAGTTTACACACTTCCTACAACATAGCAAGTTACACACTTCCTACAACACACCAAGTTACACACTTCCTACAACACACCAAGTTACACATTTCCTACAACACACCAAGTTACACACTTCCTACAACACACCAAGTTACACACTTCCTACAACACACCAAGTTACACACTTCCTACAACACACCAAGTTACACACTTCCTACAACACACCAACTTACACATGTCACCGTTACAGACAGACAGACAGACAGACAGAGACAGACAGAGTCACTCACTCTCTGATCTCCATAGCCTCCTTGTTGTCTGCCCTGAAGAAGTCATGAGTCCTGTATTGTAGCGTGGCGCGGCGCCGATACTCCCCGACATTGAACACTGCAAACAACATTTAACTTAGTCACTCACGCACTACGCTATTAAATACAATTCAAATAACATCACTGATTTGCTTTGCAATCAAAATATCATTCCATATGCAGGCTGCGAAATAAGGCCGGTCCGATCGTCCCGGACGAGTAGTTTCAGTGATCGGACTAGTCCATGTTTAGTGGAGCAGTCCCATCGGACTAGCTGTTATTAGGTAAATTAATTTACGCTATGTATACGCTAGTTGGGTGTTGTGATGGAATAAAACAAAATCAGACAGTAAGATAGCATTTTATCACAGGCAGCTAAATATTCCGTACGACCGTCAGATGGGAAACTTGCTGAACGCAGTGAATGTAAATGGCGGCTATTTACATCCGGTTAGCATAGTAGTAGTGCCACCTAGCGACCATGAGTGGTGAGCGACATGGACAAACATACATGCGCGGGTTACAGACATCGTTACGTGCTATCCCGTCGTGATGGTAGTTGCGTTATTCCTGCATTGGGTGATTATTTTAGCAAGTTACCAAACGCCAGCAATGTTACTGATTGTTTAGTTGGCTTCGGGAAAGGAAACGCTAATGAAAAGTATAGGGCAAATGATGCAACTTAGTCCGACAATGTCGGTCCTTTGTCGCCGTCAGGCTTCAAATTCTGCTGGCATCGCCTTGTCCACGACTCCTGTTTGCTGCCCCAGATTAAACTAGTCATTTCTTCTGATAACTTTGTAATTGGATCTACGAAATCACATGTATTTGTTTCTATCAATGACACATTTATTCGAACATTTAATTGAAATGGGAAACGGCTTGTTTTCTTTATGAAATAAAGCCACTTTTATTATGTGCCATAACTGTCACACATATATGATACAACAATACGATTGATTTTTAAGGACTAGTAAAACAATATGAGGACTAGTTGTTTCTGAGAGTGAGTGACTCTGTTTCTGAGTCAGCTAGTCCGACGGACTACCTGTCAACTAAATCCACTGTGCACCCTGCATATGTAAATAAAAAACATACACAGAAGCAGGCTACTAAAATTGTAAAGTATAACACAGATCCAAGATTTTTATGCTACAAAATTAGTTATATCAAAACTCTTGTCGCTGAATGGAAGAAGACATATGAGGGAGGAAAGATGACAAAAGAATAAGCAGAATTACATAACAGTTATGAATAGATACAAAAATAGCACTTCTGTGGGCAGATTTAATAAATCGAGCCTGACTTGACAGAGATGCACGACTGTGTGACTGTATGAACACTGTGCACCGACCTCTTGTATTGATTCCGATCCAGTTGAGATAGCGAGTCAGCTTCTTAGCAATGTATGTTTTGCCTCGAGCTGGCAGACCCACCATTATAATGACACATGGTGCTATAGCCACATTCGCTATGTCTGGACATAGTGCTGAAAGAAAGGAGAAACATCTGTTAAGAATGCACAAACTCTACTTAATATTCTATGCTGAAAGTACAAACTCTACTTAACATTCATTGCTGAAAGTACAATATGCAATGCTGAAAAAACACAAGCTGCATTTAATAATAAGAATCAGAGAAAGAAAGCAAACATTCTACTTAATATTCATCACTAAAAAGTCAAATAAACTCTACTTAATAATCACTACTGGAAGAGTGCACAAACCCAATGTAACTTAAATTACATAACTGAAACAAACCACACTCAATATAGAATTTAACAAAACTAAAACTTACTATCTCATAGACAGGACCAAATACATGGACATGCAATAGAACAACAAATATAATGTATCTAAATTACTTACTGTGACATTGAAAGGTTATGATTCAGTTTTAGATGTTTTTCATTTACACAATGTATTGCATTAAAAATTACACAATATGTAATATTTATTTCACTGGACACTTATAATATCACGTGTGTGAACATGTCCACAATATACACTTATAATATCGCATGTATGTGTGTCAATATGTCTACAATATACACTTATAATATCACACGTATGTGTCAACATTTCCACAATATGCACTTATAATATCACATGTATGTGTGTCAACATGTCCACAATATACACTTCTATAGTTATAATACAGACCTGCCTACCCCAAAAACTTCCTGTCAGTAATCCATCTTCCCATTTACACTGATTTTCAGGAATATAGGACTGATGTCAGTAATAGTTCAGAACCGTGCAGGAAAAGAACACCACTGTCAGTAATACTTTAATACTGTGACTATTATGATAGTTGCACCCAAAACATAATTATCTCTAATAAACTATGAGGTGTTTTGAAGCATTCAGTTAACAAGGTAAAGTAGATGTTCATAACCAGCCATTGGTGGAAATCAAATGTGAACAACCGTAACTGTAATGCAAATGCGTCTATACATATTGTAATTCTGATTTCATGTAAATTTCAAAAACAGCATGCCTACTACAAAAACATGAGAAATTATAACAATGCGTCACGTCACTGTCTATTTGTGGTGTCATTAGGATTATTATTAGTAGCTGGTATACCTAGGGCCTGGCTATAGACTACACAGTATAGTAGCTTAACTAGATCAAAGTCTCAATTTGGGACGTAAAAGAACCACTGAGGAAGACAAGCACCCTGGCAATGACCACCCTCAGTACCAGCATAGAAAGGTCGGTTTGGCAATAATGTTCTAAAAAAGGCTGACTAGTTGAATAAGACCTCATAAGACCATTATATTTTAACCACAATAATACAGACTAGTCAGTTAATAGAACGCTGCCGAGTGCTGGAAACAACTAAAACTAGAAAGTCAAAGTCGTGCCGGGGGACGGCAAAACCATTACGTTACGCTAGTCGTCGACATCGTCTAGTCTACTCAACTCTAGTACAGGGCTGTATATACGTCTATCCCTGTAAATGATGACTAAACTCAATAAATACACTAACTTAGACTCTTAGTCTTTGTACAGTCACTTGGCCTGACACTACAACATAGTCAGTACCTACAATTATCCCGGCCACCATCATGTGACCATCTCATGATTGATGATGTGAAATAGGAAAATAAATTTGGCGTATACGGCAGTATATAAAGCCGACCCCCTTCCTTAAACTTGACAATACGGGCCATGTTTGCGTGCATGCTGTTATAAACGTTTGCAGCATACGTTTCTTCTTGGCTGGTAGTGGTGCCGTTTCGATCCCGCCATCATTTCGTACCGCGTGAGTCGTGACTTCTTCTTGTTTGAGCGCCATGAGCGCGGATATGCGAATTTATCGTAACCATGTTTCCTATTAGTCAGATTACGATCAGAAGCAGCGAATGAAAAACGATGTCACAACAAGCAGCGTATATATGCTGCCACCTGTTGAATAAAGTGAAGCTAAATTTGAGGAGCACGGAAGTGATTGACGACGAAAGAATCCGTAACATTTTCATCCCTCGCCGTATACCGTAATTTGATGTGTATTTCCAGAATGATTCCGGACAATACAGATTGGTAGGCAGGTCTGATAATATCACATGCATGTGTGTCAACATGTCCACAATATGCACTTATAATATCACAGGTATGTGTGTCAACATTTCCACAATATGCACTTATAATATCACATGTATGTGTCAACATTTCCATAATATACACATTCGTTTTTGTAACTCACCCTGCATTAATTAACACTATGTTTTGATGACAACGTCACAGTTTGGGTAATGCGAGACATTCCAGCAATGGTCGGCATTAAGCTAAAACTGTGAGTTTCACTTCCTTGTGTCCAAATACAAGATGTGGGCGTCTTGATTTGGCACCATGAGCCACTTTGTTCCCAGACGTTCTGCGAGAGTTGCGCCTAAGTGTGGTATTTGTAGACAGGGGCTGTCCACCCTGTGTGAATGTGTCCAAGAATGATGTGGGCGGTGTTTCCTTGTTAACATGCAACACTTGAATAGAAATAATCCCAAACACCTGTTTTTTTCTAGTGTGTACCTACACATTTTCCGATGGAAAAAAGAAAATCGGTCAACATTGCAAGAATTTCTCGGATAATCGGAGATAAAGGCAGGAGACCAGGCCAAGTTTCATGCTAATAGTAATAGCCAATTTTTAGGTGACATAAAACACTAAAGAAACACTTCTGTATTCAAAGCTGAAGTGGCAAAGTGCCATGCACATTGTTCGCAAGGCAGTTAGAGGGCCAATACCAATAATAACATACTTATATTCTTTTGTATAACTAGTGACATGTTCCCACAATTTATATTTGACCTGCTGATTTGTCCAACAAACCATTTATTACTGACACAAAGAACATGACATCAGTGCACCCAATGTTGTGTGAACAATTAACAATGTCCCCTCATAACGCCATGTACACTGCGATTCTAAGCATCCTAACATCAAGCTGATTATGCAAATAATAATTTATTCACTGCATGTTGATTCAATAATTACAGTGATTCTGTGCATGTGAATCTCCACCTGCCTACATGGAACGAACACCTACATTTATTAACGGAGAGGAGCTAATCGAGGTGACATGTGAGCCGTGGGAAGTCGCTATGTATTAATAGGAACATCACATTGGTATGGCTGACTACAGCCGGATGAGGCAGGCATATATACAGATGGCCTGCCAAGGTCAACTTACACTGTTACAGGTGGCACATGTCATTTCCTGGAAGGTCCCATTTACATCTAGCGCTGGACAGGTGGCTCAGTACACACCAGAGTTGGGGTCAAATACATAGTTCTACTTAAACACAGATGATTC
Source organism: Paraescarpia echinospica (assembly GCA_020002185.1). Taxonomy (NCBI): domain Eukaryota; kingdom Metazoa; phylum Annelida; class Polychaeta; order Sabellida; family Siboglinidae; genus Paraescarpia; species Paraescarpia echinospica. The sequence continues at coordinate 35,439,704 of CM034531.1, forward strand.
TACATGTTGACATTGATCCCAGATCTAATTTGGAAATTGTGAGGACAAAGTTGCTACATTTATGCCCAATAATGAGACTTGCTGCCAAGAATGAAGATGCCTATATAAACATCTAGCCAGAGTGTGTATAGAACTTATTAGAAGCAGATGCATTAGCACTACTATGAGCCAAAGCTATTTTCCTGGCTGTACTGCCTTCAACCAATTACATTTATTTCCACTTAACGTAGTAGGCCTGCAAGATTATTAGCAGTTCACAATATTGTCCTAATAAACAATCACCACATTAGGAAAACATTTACTGGACAATTATATGCACAGTTATTTAGGGATTATCTCAGAACATCTGAATATGATACTAAATGAAACTGATTAGCAACTATTTTGTTTAATGTCACATAATGAACAAAAAAACATTTATCCTGATCGCAGTTCATAAGGATACTGACTGTGAGCACATGCAGGTCATTTTATATTATAAATTAAATCATCACGGATATCCATGGGTAAATATTTTTATTTTCATGTAGCAGGGAAGGGGTGAGATATGAGCTTAAATTACATAGGTTTAGAGATCATCGCTGATAATAGGTGTTTTTCAGGTGCCATGTAGTAGTTGATCTATTGTCCTACGTTAGAAGAAACTACCAGTTCGTAGCATTTATCCCGTAGTCACATATCTGTGATAACACACCTACTCATTATGCCTGATCACATGACAATGGACAATTAATATTCAAGGTGAAAAGCTAATGCCCAGGCCAGACCAACTCACTTTTGCATAACCAGACAATTAACGCGTTAATGTAGAAATACAAAGATGTGTTCTGCATAGTAACATAATTATTTGATGTGCAACAAGATAGGAATGCTGTGTCGACATTGATGACATCACACACACAAGACTGTCTCCATCTGCTGTATTACTGCACTATTTCATGTTGTTAGACCCTCAACGATAAGCAGCCCATCACCTTCAACATCTTCCTGGTGGCCTTCGTTAAGTGTACACCAACTTCACCAAGAATACCACAAAGGGGAGACCTCAAAATATTGATACAAACGCGTACTGCGTAAAAATAGTTCCAAGGGGAGAGAGATTAGCAACTATTTCAATCAGCATCATACATTAATATTTCCCCCCAAAAATAATTCATTTTCTGATCACAGTTCATAAGAGTGTCATTCACCAATATATTGAGGGCACAAGGAAGTAACACCTGACAGTGTTGAACCCTTTTGTTTATACGTACATACATCAACTGCTGAATGTATATCACGATGACCTGCGACCCCATCTAGGGTCACTGTGGTACCGGTACATACAATCACCCCACTGTGGGTACACCCATACCTTCCAGCCATAGCAGCATGGCGGACACAATCACCAATGTACCATCTGAATATGGATTATCTGCAAGATTACAATGCATTTATTTATCTTAATTAACACAAGCTGTTGTGTCCATCCACCATAATGTAACCAACAGTATCAACATCTGTCAAGGAATTAATGGCAATTCTGACAGAAATATAAGTAACAAATTATAAAACAAAATTAAAAGATGTGTGACTCATAAGAATCCGTAACTCATTAGTTTCTTCCTATTCAAAAGTCCAAAAACAAGCACATCTAGCCATCCTTTGTAATGAAGCAAAAGTCCTAAAACAAGCACATCTAGCCATCCTTTGTAATGAAGCAAAAGTCCAAAAACAAGCACATCTAGCCATCCTTTGTAATGAAGCAAATATCGCGGAAGGCCTACTAATAAGACCCTACTTGGAGTGGGAGGGGGTCTAATAATACCCTGCTGGGAGTGGGGGGGTCTAATAAGACCCTGCTGGGAGTGGGGGGGTCTGGGGGCAATAAATGAAACACTATCCAATATGGTCGGAGTAACATCTTACTGACGATGACACATAAACAGCACAAATGCCACTATGCAGAAAAGAACCATTAACACAATTATTTCAAAGGTGGCACTAACAATGATGTTATGTGATCACATAGCATTTTTTCACAGGTTAAGGTTTTTTTTATATTAAATGAAATACATCTAGGTGGATGACTGAGCATGTGAAATGTTATGGTCAGGTATGTTTAATTTTAACAACAGATGCCCTGAGCCAGACTAATGTTTGAGTTTTCAGTACCAAGAAACAATACATGGCAGGTGATTCAACTCACACACGCCCACACGTTGTCCAAACACTGCCTATCTGTGTACATGTTGAATTGCAGACGCAGCAATCATCTCCTGTCAACTGTTATGGCGGTATGTTGGCATGGAGCCAACCCAGACCAGCGGATCCGGGAAGAATCACTCCCACCAGGACACGTGCTTCCTGGCTAGGCCCCACGCGCGCGTTGAAGTGCAAACTAGACCTCTGGAAGGCTGCCAATGACAACTGCAGGGAGACTGTTTGGATTTGGTTTAAAGGGAAAGCTTCGGGGCAAACAAGCCCAATAATAGCATCATCAAACGGCAGCACAAAACAACAATCATCCTGACTATCGCTATGCACAAATAGCTGTTTTCACATGGATGGTTTTTGCTACAATTAAATAATTTAAGATAGTTGTTTGACTATTAATGAAAGGAGGGATAATCTGAAATGCACTGTCATTTGTTTACAAAATTCTGACCTCATTGGACAGGACATTCAAAAAATTACTCAGCAAATTTTGCCATGATACTGAGAGGGGTGAATATGGGAGGGCAAATGATACTGAGAGGGGTGAATATGGGAGGGCAAATGATACCGAGAGGGCTGAATATGGGAGGGCAAATGATACCGAGAGGGGTGAATGTAGGATGGTAAATGATACTGAGAGGGGTGAATATGGGAGGGCAAATGACTGGATTCTGAACAAGGTCATCATTATTATTGGATGCCATTTCGTTAACAAAAGGAAGATGCACTGAAACTGGATTTGTGACAGACATCTCACTATAAAACACTGGTGACCTGATATTCACAATAAATAGTTACTCAACATCAATTCCAAGTCAAAGCAATGAAATATTACAAAATACTCTCAATAAAACACAAAAAGGCATTATTAAAGAAGTAGTATAGATTGAATCAGAAAGCATTTGTTAACAAAGGATGATAAACAAATCTAGTAAATTATCTACTGATTGTGTAATGATGTGATTTTTTTCAAAATAAAATTCATAAATACCTCTTAAGGGCAGATTAGACATAAATGAATAATCCCCGGATTCTTGCTATGCAAATCTGACTTCTTTATTTCCTTGTAGCCTAAGTTTTTGCTTTGGATAGTACCTTAATCTTCTGTGCTCTGAGCCACACATTATACAGGGGCTATAATTTCAGTAGAGATAAGAATCAACTGATAAGATTACAGACATCCATTCATCTAATTAGGTATGTTATTTAGTGGAACTGTTTCAACTATCATCCAGTCATGAGGTGCAAACATGTGGACATCTCTCTACTCCTAATGGTAGAGGTACTTTATTACACAGAGAGGTATCCAGTCTTTAGGACTGCTCAAAAGTACTTTATATTACACCTCTCCGGCACCAACATAACCTCTCTGGAAGCATTCAGCCAAGTTGTAATTACTGCACTATTCATTCACCACTGTTTATAGCCAGATATTCATCTATATACACGAATGAACTGAGGCAATGTGGAGTACACAAAATTGCCTAGATTTCAAGCTAGCAGCAGTGGGATATGAACCTTATGTTCTAACTACAGTTCTACTAATTAATAGTGTTTACAGGTAGAGATAGATCAGTATTCTGTGTCACCTAAACATTTTTTTTATGTCTCATGCAAAGACAGATTTCTAAACTATTCTCACATGCCAAACTGCTAGATTGTTAGGCAATTAATTACGTATACCAGGGTGGAAGACTGGACAGAGCTGACCCAAGGCCAGACTGTGGAGCTGTGACATGTCAGCACAAGACTGCCAATAAGGCTGGTATGAATTTATCAATGAATGATCCATCATTAACGATAATATGTAATTCCACAATTATGTTACAGACGTCCATCATGAAGTAGAGAGCGAGGCTAGTGTCAATGCTAAGACGTCAGACAGACAACCTTGGCTATCACTCTCCAGGGAGTGTACAAGCTACAGCCAGAAAATACCTACATCTATCATTTCATACAAAATACACGAAAGTGACACCAGAAGAACATAATGACACATCTAAATATCATGCAAACCTCAGTCATTCTTGACAAGAAGCCACAGTCCAAGGTTAATCCGAGTGAACTAATATTACAGCACATACGTAAACACATTTTCTGCATTCTTAATAAATGTATCTCGTGTAATAATTTGCACAAATACATTTCCTGAAACATTCCTTAGACTGTCACCTCATATTTATATAAAATGTCAATAATTCCCTTCACAGAAAGACAAAATATATCCTCAACCTTCAGCTAGCTGACACATGATTCAACCCAGACAGAGCATCAGCATAAAGTATTACAGTGAATACTGATATGGGGAATGACCTTTTCATATGAGACATCTCGGCAGCATGCAGGCATGGAATGTTGCTGTATTTCTACGATATACTCACTCAACAAGCTGTATGATTCTCTTCTGTTCGCCCGGGGTCCCATCCAACTATTGGCACAGAACCTTGATGTAGAAGTAATATAGAATGTAGTGAGCTGGCACTGGTGCTAGCCGTGTACTTGAGTATTTCTGCAGGCGGCAGTCACGTGCACCTTTTTCCTGGCAGGCTCTGCTCTTCTCAGTTCCTAATGAGATGGCACTTCAAAAACACACACAGTCCTCCCTTACAGCTTCTCTGTAAACTGTCAGCGACTGGCAGTTTTATATGCCGGACCAGTCCATTACAGCCACAGGGGTGGGCTTGTGAAATGTTGCATTTTTTTGGACCATAACACTACACGAAAGGGTGACAGCATTGTGCACCTTTAACTGATTACAAATGATAATCACTTTGTTATAATAAATTAGTAAACACGGTGTCATTGATAGGAATAGTAAGTCAATGATCATGTTGCCATGGAAACTGGTATGCTGATTAATTGTTATGCAGCCTATGTGCAGTATTCAATCACACTACTTCAGCGCACTCAGATCAGAATAACACAATGAATATTTACTGAACAGTTCTTTTTGTGAGGCGCGTTTGAGAGGCAGTCGTTGGAGTGATTTATTGCTACATCTTACCTGGGCCTGCACACCTTCCCCAGTGAAAGATCCTCCCCAACTGCTATCACTGCGGAAACATGCAATTTGCCCATTCTACTAGTGGTGAGGTCCACGTGTGATATGCATGCATAAATGGCTCAAGTAACATTGCCTGCAAAAAAGGAAGACTGCTTCGTGGTGAGGACTTCCACGTAACAGTAACACTTCTCACACAAAGATTGAGTTGAGAGAATATCAGCCAACATGCTGTCTTGCCATTATCATGTGGCCAGGCAAGTGCATATGTTCCCAGGCCTGTGTGCATGCTGCTATCACATGGCGATCACATGTACACACCCACGGCTGTGTGTGTGACTGTCATCCAGCAATGGGGTGCCACTACAGACAAACCCATGTCATAATACCTCACCACCTCTGTACTTTGTTCACACTCAGTCACACAATCTCTCCATGGCACCTGTCAGCCTGGTCTTCCTAGTAAAACACTGACACTAGCAGCAGCAAACTAGTAGGCTAACTATATTATCAGCATATCATCAGAGTTTAGGGGCAAGTGGCATGCTGTTTCTGGCAATTAAGGTCTTTATATGTATGTATTGAACAGTTTTTTTGCAAGAAACGGGGTACAAAATTAGATACTTTAATTTTTTTAGACTTCTTATAAATTGTCCTGACACTGGAACTGAGTAGGCAAACTCAACATAAATGTTACACATTTTGTCCCATGTGGGATATTTTACAGCCTTGGTTTATATGCTAGATATAATAAGGAACTAACAGCTTTTATTGTATAATCTAAGACACACGCATGCACACACACACACACACACACACACACACACACACACACACACACTTCCAACTTCCTTCCCCTAAACAGAATTCAAATGATCAATTAAATACAGTTTCATAGTAATAAAATATCATATTTAAATACTGGTATGCTTGTATTGAAAGAGAACGACATGGTTCTGTTGCATTGATCAGGGATACATTATCTATGGCCATGACAAGGTCAGCCACTCACATGAAAGATACAGTTACGAAACCACAACTAAAGCCACACACAGATTGAAAAAAATATACTTTCAGGGTTAAAAGGGCTTTCTGAAGTTTAATCCAATTGGTGTAAAAAAAGATGGGAAAAAATAGACCAGGTATGCTGGGTGGGTCGGCATGTTGCACCCAATGTTGATGGAATGGCCTTGTTGGCCTGGGGTTCATGTCCAGTACTTCCTGATCACAAGGCAGGCCACAACTGAAACACCCTGCCAATTAGCAAACACAAAAAATTTAGGTAAAAAGTTTGAAGTACCTATAAATAGAGAACAAAATAGAATGTTGTAATCTTCCAAGAATATGTTCAGTTTCTTTTTCCCAATCTTAATTCCACAGAAATTAGCTGAGAAATTACAATCAAACTTTTCAAAGGAGTTCCAGCTGATGACGCCAAGTTCTGTCAGTTGTGGTGGCCCATACACAGCAGAGTGTGGGATTGGTAGTCACTGCCAATTAAGACAAAGTTTTAGGTCCTTTGTACATGGGACAACCACTTACATAATGACTTATTTCTGGCAGGAGAGAATATGTATGACCGATGGAAGGACAACATGACCTGGTGCTTATAGGTCTGTCTTGAGATGACCCCTTCAGTTCAGTGCACATTTCAAAAATGCATGCATACCACTGCTATCTACACCTATGCATGGATGCATGCAGGCCAATGCACACACCCACTGGGAACAGTCAAGATAAGTACAGGTACCATAAAAATCTGACTCTTATTCAGGAAGTGGAGCAACTTTGTTACAGAATGTTTGTGTACCAGTCAACATTATACAATACATCCACTACTACACACTGAATTCAAGTGATCACACCATATGCACTGCTCCACACTGAATGCATGTGATCACATCACACTGAATGCATGCGATCACATCACAATGAATGCATGTGATCACATCACACTAAATGCATGTGATTTGATCACACTGAATGACTGTGAGATAACACTGCACTCTCCTCTTGACTGATTCCAAGATATCACAACATACAACCTTCTCCCAATTTAATTTGATCAAAATACACCCTTTTCCATCCTAGCTGCTCTATACTTGAGTGTATTTCTATGGATGGAAATGACCACAGGGTAAGTGACTGAGTGTAAGTGACCAGCACTGGAATAAGTGACTGAGTGTAGATGACCAAGGGTAAATGACCAGAGTTGGGGTAAGTGTCTGAGTGTAAGTGACCAAGGGTAAATGACCAGAGCTGGGATAAGTTACTGAGTGTACATGACCAAGGGTAAATGACCAGCACTGGGATAAGTGACGGAGTGGAAGTGACCAAGGGTAAATGACCAGCATTGGGATAAGTGACTGAGTGAAAGTGACCAGGCGTAAATGGACAGCACTGGGATATGTGACTGAGTGTAAGTGTCCAGGGGTAAATGATCAGAAGAAATTTCCCTATCTTTTAACATGACATTTTCCAGGTCAGTGGGCAAGGCTTATTATGCAAATGAGACCATCTCATTGATCCAAATAAGATCATTTATGCAAATGAAGCAAGCTCATTTGCATAGTCATTCTCTTGGTGCGGAGCAAGGAGCAAACCGGAACTACTTTCCCCATCTTTTAACATGGGATTGCACTTGCTCCGCGCCAGCGTACGTTGTAAACCATCTAGTTTAAATGACTGGCATCGGGATAAGTGACCGAGTGTAAGTGACCAGGTATAAATGACTACCACTGAGATATGTGACTGAGTGTAAGTGACCAGTGGTAAATGGACAGCACTAGGATATGTGACTAAGTGTAAGTGACCAGGGATAAATGACTAGCAGTGGGATAAGTGACTAGGGTAAAAGTGCAGGGTGTGCAACTGGGGGTTTCCCTCCAGCTTGGGCTGGGATGTGTGGCTGAGCTGCCATGGTGTGGTAAGTTGGGCTGGACTGGCGTGGGTCAGGGGGTAGTGTGTACTGGTTAGAATAAAGAATAAGATTGTGGAATGTTGTTCATTAGTCTGTCAGTAATTCTTTATAATCAGTACACCCCTCCCCCGTTGTAGTAGCGTGCGAGAGGACCACTACGACAATTAGATGAGCCGTTTCAGATAGTTTATTTAGGATAAAAAAGATTGTTTTCCGATATGGACCGGCCTGTTTGCAGGCCATAGTACACAAGACACAAAAGTGCAGACCCTGTTAAATGAGTAACAACACAGACAATGACAACTGTTGTTGTTGATTTATACATGATATGGTAGACTGGCTGAAACCAGTGTACCCTTCACCACCTAACTCCAGTTACACCCTCAAGCAGTTTCAGTCTGTCATTTGTTATTGCAGTATCAACAGGCTGTTGACAGTACAATAAAAAACAGACTGAAAGTACCTGAGGGTGTAACTGGAGGGTGTAGATAGGACATAAGGTGCTGAACTGTAGGTCTATCTGTTTGTGTGTGGGTCTGTAGGTATGCCTGTGTGTAGGTCTGTAGATCTATCTGTCTGTGTGGGTCTGTCAGTCTATGTGATGGTCTGTGGAGCAGAGTGGAGCAGTTACTAGAACTTCAGACTATTGACCGAGAAAGCCCGGGTTCGAATCCTGGGCTGCGGTGTCGAACCTTGGGCAAGTTTGTTCACTCTACGTTGCTCCAGTTCACTCAGCTGTATGAATGAGTACCTGGCTATAGACAGTGGTGGATATTTGTATATGAATAGTCTTTGCGCATTAATTGCAGTGTGGCTGGATGCTTCCCAGAGAACTCGAGATGGTGTTTGACTGAATGTCTGGCAGGGAGTAAAGTGTAAAGCGCTTTGTGCAGTCCAGAGGACTGGATACTGCATTATATAAGAACTTATCTTTTACTTTCTGTCTGTCTGTCCAGACTGCGAAATAAGGTCCGTCCGATCGTATCGAACGTGTAGTTTCAGTGACCGGACTAGTCCATGTTTACAGAAGCAGTCCCATCGGACTAACTGTGATTATGTAAATTAATTTACGCTGTATATATGTGCTAGTTGGGTGCTGTGATGGAATAAAACAAAATAAGACAATAAGGTAGAATTTTATCACACGCAGCTAAATATTCCATACGATCGTCGAATGGGAAACTTGCTGAACGCAGTGAATGTAAATGGTGGCTGCTTACATCCGGTGAGCATAGGATAGGTAGTGCCACCTAGCGACCATGAGTGATGAGCGACATGGACAAACACGATACATGCGCGGGTTACAGACATCGTTACGTGCTATCCCATCATGATCGTAGATGCGTTATTCCTGCATCGGATGATTATTTTAGCAAGTTACCAAACGCTAGCAATGTTACTGATTGTTCAGTCGTCTTCGGGGAAGGAAACGCTAATGAAGAAGTTTAGGCCAAATGATGCAACTTAGTCTGACGTCGGTCCTTCGTCGCCGTCAGGCTTCAAGTTCTGCTGGCATCACCTTGTCCACCACTACCGTTTGCTGCCCCTGATTAAACCAGTCATTTCTTCTGATGACTTTGCAATTGGATCTACGAAATCACATGTATTTGTTTCTATTAACGACACATTTAGTTGACCATTTAATTAAAATGAGAAACAGCTTGTTTTCTTTATGATATAAAAGCCACTTTTACTATGTGTCATAACTGTAAAACAATATCAGGACTAGTTGTTTCTGAGTCAGCTTGTCCGAAGATGGACTATCTGTCAGCTAAAGTCATCGTGCACCCTCGTATGCATCTGTAGGTCTGTCTATGTGTGGGTCTGTAGGTCTGTCTGTGAGTGGGTCTGTCTATGTATGAGCCTGTAGGTCTGTCTGTGTGTGGTTCTGTCTGTATGGGTCTGTAGGTCTGTCTGTGTGTGGGTCTGTCTATGTGTGGGTGTGTAGGTATGTCTATGTGTGGGTCTGTAGGTCTGTCTTTGTGTGGGTTTGTCTATGCGTGGGTCTGTAGGTATGTCTATGTGTGGGTCTGTTGGTCTGTCTGTGTGTGGGTCTGTCTATGTGTGGGTCTGTAGGTCTGTCTATGTGTGGGTTTGTAGGTCTGTCTATGTGTGGGTCTGTAGGTTTGTCTATGTGTGGGTCTGTAGGTCTGTCTATGTGTGGGTATGTAGGTCTGTCTATGTGTGGGTCTGTAGGTCTGTCTATGTGTGGGTCTGTATATGTGTGGGTTTGTGGGCCTGTATGTTTGTCTGTGTGTAGGTCTGTCGGTCTGTCTATGTGTGGGTCTGTAGGTCTGTCTATGTGTGGGTCTGTAGGTCTGTCTGTGTGGGTCTGTCTATGTGTGGGTCTGTATGTCTGTCTGTGTGTGGGTCTGTAGGTCTGTCTATGTGTGGGTGTGTAGATCTGTCTATGTGTGGGTCTGTAGGTCTGTCTGTGTGTGGGTCTGTCTATATGTGGGTCTGTAGGTCTGTCTACGTGTGGGTCTGTCTATGTGTGGGTCTGTAGGTCTGTCTATGTGTGGGTCTGTCTATGTGTGGGTCTGTAGGTCTGTCTATGTGCAGGTCTGTAGGTCTGTCTATGTGTGGGTCTGTAAGTCTGTCTATGTGTGGGTCTGTAGGTCTGTCTATGTGTGGGTCTGTAGGTCTGTCTGTGTGTGGGTCTGTAGGTCCATCCACATGTAAGGCTGTTATCGTGTTGTTCACTGCCGTAAGACACACACATGCATGCACAAACACACGTACGCACATACACCAATATACACGTACACATTTTAATATATGGGTACATACACACATATATCACACTGATACACCACCTATATGCACTAACAGTGTGGTACAGGTGTAGGTAGATCAGAAAGTGCTAGAAGGTGCAGTCTGACACTGATACTATCTGATCACATGACACACGCTACATGTGTCAAACTCAACTTCACACTATGACACTCTTGTCCGACTCACTTAAGAATTAAAGCCGGGTCTGCCTTAAGCTGCTAAAAACAGCTGTATAATGCGTGTGTATACACATTACACACTCACAACAATATGACACACTCTACATCAGACAACAACTACTTAGTTGTGTACAAAATCACAGCCACCTTAATGTCATTACAGTTAATTTCATGGACAGATGTTACCAGCAGGGCAAGTGATGTAGCTGTGAGGCCCTTGTGTTAATTGATTAACAAATGGGGTGAAATGCCCCTGGAAGCCTGGGGAAGTGGGAGATATGCAGTCAGGTGTCAGTTCTTGTAGAAATCATCTATCCAGTGATGAAACATGAGAAGACTGGGCTAACAAGTACTATTTGGTAACACAAGAGTGCTGCAGTTACCAACATATATTATCTGATACTGCAACAAGCCTGAAAGCAATCAAATTAAGGTCTACATTGTACATATAATATTATATAGACAAATTCCAACAGCAGCCTAACTATCAGATGCTAATATTTGTGTAAAGAAATCAGAAAATGTGGCTTCTAAGTGTTCACACGTCTTGCTACCCCCTAATGTCTCCTTCTGTTGAGGGTCTGGGATCTTTGTGAACATATAATATTGCCCTGTTTTACTGTTTACTAGTTCACGATAGGTTATGTTTACCCTGTGCAGGATCTCTTACTTCTCCTGGCACAAACACTATGTAGCAACAAACCAGCTGCTTTTTATGAAAGACAGTGGCAAGGTGGGATGAACGAAGACAGTGGCAAGGTGGGGTGAACAAAGACAGTGGCAAGGTGGGATGAACAAAGACAGTAGCAAGGTGGGGTGAACAAAGACAGTGGCAAGGTGGGGTGAACAAAGACAGTGGCAAGGTGGGATGAACAAAGACAGAGGCAAGGTGGGATGAACAAAGACAGTGGCAAGGTGGGATGAACAAAGACAGTGGCAAGGTGGGGTAAACGAAGACAGTGGCAAGGTGGGGTGAACGAAGACAGTGGCAAGGTGGGATGAACAAAGACAGTAGCAAGGTGGGATGAACGAAGACAGTAGTAAGGTGGGGTGAACAAAGACAGTGGCAAGGTGGGATGAACAAAGACAGTGGCAAGGTGGGATGAACAAAGACAGTAGCAAGGTGGGGTGAACGAAGACAGTGGCAAGGTGGGGTGAACAAAAACAGTGGCAAGGTGGGGTGAACAAAGACAGTGGCAAGGTGGGATGAACAAAGACAGTAGCAAGGTGGGGTGAACACAGACAGTGGCAAGGTGGGGTGAACAAAGACAGTGGCAAGGTGGGATGAACAAAGACAGAGGCAAGGTGGGATGAACAAAGACAGTGGCAAGGTGGGATGAACAAAGACAGTGGCAAGGTGGGATGAACGAAGACAGTGGCAAGGTGGGGTGAACGAAGACAGTGGCAAGGTGGGGTGAACGAAGACAGTGGCAAGGTGGGATGAACAAAGACAGTAGCAAGGTGGGGTGAACAAAGACAGTAGCAAGGTGGGGTGAACAAAGACAGTGGCAAGGTGGGATGAACAAAGACAGTGGCAAGGTGGGGTGAACAAAGACAGTGGCAAGGTGGGGTGAACAAAGACAGTAGCAAGGTGGGGTGAACAAAGACAGTGGCAAGGTGGGGTGAACAAAGACAGTAGCAAGGTGGGGTGAACAAAGACAGTGGCAAGGTGGGGTGAATAAAGACAGTGGCAACGTGGGGTGAACAAAGACAGTGGCAAGGTGGGGTGAACAAAGACAGTGGCAAGGTGGGGTGAACAAAGACAGTGGCAAGGTGGGGTGAACAAAGACAGTGGCAAGGTGCTACTCTGCTATTGTGCCTTATTACTAGTTTCAAAATTATGTATATTTTAAACTAGTAATAAAGATAAAATTGGTAATAGCTTATGCTGATGTTTATAGTTGATGTTTTGTTATCTTATCGATTTGTTAATTTATGTTCACTTTGAACCATCTGCCAACCTTTGAAATCCCCCAGTAATTTAATAATAACTCAGAAGTAAACAAATTCAGAAAATAGTCATAATATATAATGTATTCCAAAAATGTTTATTGTTTAATGCATACTTTGGCACGACAAACAAGAATGTTATTACAGGACTGTCTAGTTAATCTATCTGGGCCTCAAGCCAAGACAATGCCAAGAATGTGATAAAAACAACACATCTACTTCAATTTTGTTACCCAACATGTTAGTTTAAAAAAATGTGTGTATGGAATGAAATGCCAACTCTTATATTGGGTGCTTGGAGCAAGTCTCAATGTTTATCCAGTCAAACAGTTTTTTATTCAAGTATCTTAATAATCAAGAGGTAAATTCAGCTATATTATTAAAGTAGTTCCACAGTTGTGGTATTTTTTATACTTCTTAGTCGTTGTTATTCTGGTCAGAATCTATTTATATCAGTGCCATTACTGTCATATTTGTGATCTTTTCTAAGGACTGTGTATTTTAAATAGTTTGTGTTCACAGTTGATGTAAGCACAGGTTAGTTTTATATTGAATAAATCATCAAAATCACACACATACGTCTGCGTTTTTTTTTAGAAGTGTCCATCTTAATATTACAAAGAATACAATCTAACTTTGTGGTTAAACCATGGACTAACCTCACATAATCAGTGGTCCAAGTTACACTTATAAACTCTTAAAAACAATAAGAATCTGCCAAAATAAATTTGGGATAGCAGGCTATATAACTATGAGGCACCAGTTACAACAGGATCTGGATACATTGAATTGTTATTAGAATCTAAAGATCTGATCACTGAGGAACCAAACAGGATCTAGGCGTGGCAGCTCGGTGGTTAAAACACTGGACTAAAACTTTGAGGACCGGGATTCAAGTACTCCTGATATCATTAAAAACTTGAACAATTTAGTTCACCCCTCTTTGTCTTCTGACCGAGACAGCCACACCATAAGTCATTGGTTCCTTCTTCATAATGTCTTTTCCAGGTGAAGAAAAAGATCACACTTACAGGGCAGAAATGTGTAATCTGTAGTGAGCTTGCTAACTCAAGGATACTCTAAAAATCAGAGTTTTGTAAGCATTGCAGAGAGGGACAACTTGTAACATGAAGATGAGATGTAGACCTACAATCAGAGCCATCCTACAATCACCATGTGAGGTGATTACACATGCATGTGCCAGTGCCGATGTTTGCCCCACACTTCCTGTCTGTATGGAGATCAACCTGAGCCCATAGTTGCCTGATCTGCAGGAGGTGGTGGTGGAAAGTTTTGTTCCGTCACACAATACTCACTATTTACTCGGTCCATGGCCTGGCTTGATGTAACTGACTTGGTCACACAGTATTGGGACAGCTGCTGATCTGCACTGGGCATTCATTACCAAGTGTTTACTGACTTGTCACGGTTGACTGGTTTACACCTGCATGACCTGTCTCAGTGGGGATGGACCAGATCAGTGAAGTGTAATCATTATCCACTGTGACTGACTGCTTGGGGACACTGCTATAAGTGTTGACATTTACAAGACTGGAATAATCGATACAAAGTCCACATTGTGACGTACGTGTGAAATGTTTGACTGCTACCAAGAAAAATCTGATAAAATTCTAACACAACAGGATATATCACAAGTTCGATTCAAATAAATCAGGTGTATTTATCTCGTAGACAATTACCAAGTCAAAGAAACCTGTTTTGTTGCTTTGTAGGTAGTTCATTGTCCTTTTGTGTTAGTCCCTAACACAAGGCTAAGCGTGAGATAACATCTATCTATGGGTTGATGTAACCTAAGACTTGGCAACAAGCAGATGAAATCAGACTACAATTAAATGTGTTGTTTCTCTTGCAATGTTAGTATACATCAAATTAGGCTGATGTATTGTCCGACTACTGGAAACATCGCAATGTGTATATGTAGTGTGTGTACACAGAACATGTCAACTGTGTCGTTTATGTTTGTATGGTGTGTACATAGTACATGAATTTGTACACTGTCAATGTCTGTTGAGTGTGTACAGAGTACATGCGGACTGTGTCACTCACAAACATTGTAATGTTTGTGTCTGTACACAGTACATGTGAACTGTGTCACTTACAAGCACTGCAGTGTTTGTGTCTGTAGCAAGTGCTGAGTGTACATGTGGACTGTGTCACTTTATAAACACTGCAATGTTTGTGTACATAGGGTGTGTAGAGTGCATCTGTACTGTGTCACTTATAAACATTGCAGTGTTTATGTCTGTAGAGTGTGTAGAGATTACATGTGGACTGTCATTTATAAGCACTGCAATGGTTGTTTCTGTAGGATGTGTAGTGTTCAGCAATTTTCTGAGTTACTGGTCCATATGACTACCTACTTTTCCGGGAAAATTACAACGATTTACTGCAGTATAGGCCTACATCAGCTTATCGTCAAAATTGGCCATCAAAAGACGCTCCTTAAAAAATGTATTTTTGAATCCATTTTTTAAACTCAATCGGCACAACATAAGCACATGTCTATACTGTCAGGGTTGATCCAAGCCAGTGGTAAGTTACTGGTAACCCTACTGAGGGTTACATTATCTAGACCAGAGTAACTCAGGGAAAAGGTAGGATCACCTACGTCAAGGCGACTCCAACTAGATACACATGCACAGTACATTTGTTATTCACATTTCAATGCTCAATTAATCGAGATCTATGTAACTTGTGACGCTGGCCTGACCATATCATATTGCAGTCATATGCACTTGATACGTGATTACTTGCTTTATACTGGTTACCGGGAAAACAGAAAGATGCAGAAAAACCTCCAGAGTGCAGAAAAGGGGAATACCACTGCTGAAATGGGAGAACTGTGTGATATGAGAAGATCAGAGGAGGATAAAAAGATGGAGAGGGATGCTGATAGAAAACTATGGAAAGAAAGAACAGGAAGAATGGTTCAACAACATGCTGTACCTGACCCTTACCCCAGTACAGCAGTGATCGAGGAGAAAGAACATGCAGTGAAAACAGAAACCTATTATATTATTATAATAAATATATTAAAAATCAAATACTGTAAGTTTCATTTATTTTAAACATATGCTACAGAAGTGGACTTAAATCCCTCATCAAAGCGACAAAGGTATGCTAACACACCTGACAGATCCAGTCACCTGAGACGGTAGCAAGTTTCCTGCAACTTGAAACCTGTAACCACTGATGCTATGTGATGTCATGGAATAACACCAGGTAAACGACTTAATCCATCCTATTACTAATCTATTATTTATTCATACTAAACTGTCATGGAATAAATTCAAACAATTAATGTTCACTAATGTATTCTGTATGTGTGGAGTGTTATGCATGGAATAAAACTGAAGTGTTTAATCTCATTATTAACTTATTATTTACAGATGGAGCTGATGCCATTCTGCATTATGAAGACCTACTCACCTACCTCACAGTTTGGTGTTACAGAACTACTTTCCCTCTACATACAAATGTGACGCTGTCATAAGATTTTATATTTTAGCAGACTGCATGTTGTGCATGTCTGGGGTAATTAAATATGAAGCTTGGTCAACTAAAAATTATGTAGAGAATTTAAACAGCGAGTTCAGAATTAAAATCAAGCAAAATATTTACTGATGCATGTTTATGTTTGTAAGTCAAGAGATAGTCTGGGAGTCAGTTCTATTAAACTGGTCCGAACCTTGTTTTTAATATATAAAGTAGTTTTATTACTGCATTCTAGCAGTAGTTTGTCTGCTGATTTCACATGTCTGCAGCAATACACGAAAACATGAGCATTTTGTAAAATTTGCACTTTTAATATGCTAAGTACAAATAAGAAGAGCTGCCCAGCAGGTCATCGCTAGGAGGTCATCGGCACAGTCAAAAGTATGAAGTGAGAATAGCATTTTTTGAAACACAGTTGTTTTACCATAGCTGCACACAACTGATGATGATGTACTGTTCCTACGACATAAATAGTCTGGGGGACATCTTAATGTCGCAATCAGTCCCCCCAAAGTTTCCTCCATCCCTTGTGGTCTTCCACCAGCTCTCTCAGTCTTCATGTCATTACATGACCTCAGCCTGAAGCCGGTCACTCTGAGGTCTGTGCGCAGTAGGTTTAGCAGGCTGGTGGTGTGCCTGCCGACTCGGCCTCTACTGGCATGACTCGACAAAGGCAAACTGCAGGGCCAGTTATGCAGGGCTGTTTTCGGGTATGCGTAATATGTGGTCGAACACTTCTGCATTCTCCGTACTCACTGTGACAACGGTTCTGTCTCACTGCGCGTGTATAGATCTTCGTTTGAAATCATTCGGTTTGGCCACCACATGCCCAGTATCGAGTGCAGGTGGCGTCTGTGGCAGGCATCCAGTTTCTTCTGAAGTATCGTGGCTGGCACCACCCATCTGCCACAGTTATACAGCATTACAGATACGACCATGGCATCGTACACCAAAATTCGCTTGCTTAATGGGATTTTGGGCCCATGCATCCAAATCTTCCAGAACGCAATATTTCCCAGCAAGCACTGATGTCGCACATCTTTTGTGCTGCAGAGCAGGGATCCTAGCTTCTTGCTGGATCTCCACTGCTCATTTCCTCACAGCGTAGCTCTGGCATCACCGGTCTCGTTGGTGTTACCGAGGAATATGTGTACATGTTCCGTCTTCGCCTCGGTGACAAAGAGGTTCCAGAGAGCTCTGTGCAAGCGGTGGTCAGTACTGCGTCTAGTGGCTCTCGTTCTTCATCTAGGAAGTCCACATCGTCTGCATATTCCCACTCTAGTGTCATGCCCAGGGCCGAAATGGGTGGGTCAGGTCTAGTTGTGTTTTGTCGGACAGCGGCCAGTGCTGCAGCAAGGTAGCACATAAACAGCACAGGAGATAAACTGTTGCCTTGTGGGGAGCCAAGTGTCGTCTCGAACCAAGCTGACTGTGCAGATCCCACACGAACCATCAGGTGTGTCTCAGCGAGGAGGAGGCGTTCAAGTCGGAGGTCGTCATCGCTACTGCCAGCAAGATGAAGGATGTCTAGTATCCTGCGGCATTATATGGTGTCACACACAACTACGAGCGACAAATTATACAGGTGTATTCCAAAGCAAACATCTGAGAATACACAGCGATTAATTCTAGTCAAAATAATAGCCAGCTAACTTCTACATAAAGCTGACATCCCTTTGAAAAATGCAAAAATACATGCGTTCAAGTGACGCAGAAGACAGGGAGCAGTCACTTACATATCAGTCAGAGAGTTTCAGATCGGGATGCAATATTTAAACAGGCCGAACCTTGTTTTGCAATATAAAGTTGTTTTGTTCCTGCATTCTAACAGCATGTTACCAGCTTTTTTCAAATCCGGCTGCAGCCAGACTCAAAACGGTGGGCATTTTGTAAAATAAGCTTTTAACTGTACTGCTTCTATATTCTAGCAATTGTTTACCACAAAAATTGGTTCAGCCCAAAATATGAAGTGAATATAGCTTTGACAGCAATGGATTTGTTTTGCCCTAGTTGCACACTACTGCGTGTAACAACATTATAGTCAAACAAAAATATATCACTTTGTAATTCTGAGAACAGAAATAAATTAATATTATTCAAAATAACTAATATCAACAGAATGCCGACACCCAACTAAAAAATGACATATCCGAGCTATGCGGGAATATCGAATAAGTTTACTTAAATATTGACCTCAAGATAGCCTTGATTTAATAAAGTAAAACTGTTTGGAACGCATAAAAGACCACAGATGACCATATTAAAAGTTTAGCAAAATATATAAAATAGAAGAGGGTGAAATTCAAGATATACTGAGGAACTGTTGCAGAATGCCAGTCTCAGTATAAATGACTACTCCCAGTCAACACTGGTTGCACTTAATGCACGAGCGCCCATGCTGCAATAACTCACAAAACTTACTATTATTTACATGTGTGTCATTTTATATATTTACTAACATTATGGCTAATTTAATTAACGTTTTATGTCGCCTGACATGGCTCGATGACAATATATTCAAAGGTAGCATTTCGTGTTTTTTGATCATTTTTAAATTAAACATTTTTTTTCAATGTGTATCATCTGGCTGCCATCATATTTGGACTCAGTGCTCAAAAAATATTCAGAATCAATTAAAAAATGGGACAAGAGGCCATGAAGTCCTTTAGACAATATTGTGAGTTTGTAATTATTAATGAAATTTTTGTGTGTGAATCAGTTACAGATCATTAAGGGTTATGATGGAAGTAAAATGTTGACATGTTTAGTGGAGACTATGCATGCCGGTGAAGATACACCTGGAAATACAATATTCGAGGAGACCGTTTCATGAAGATTGTATATATTAGTTAATGTGTTATTAAAATACTGAATTTTATCATGATACTCTCTCTGCTAGTTAGGGCGATTTCCAGTGGTTGTAGAAACCTTGCAGGAGAGTTGGTGAGCAGCAATCTCGCATGTAGCACAGGTAAAGGTTGTTTAAGAAAATGTACATACATTTTCTGTTCTCATTTTGCCCCTACCACCCTCCCCCAGAATGTAAAGAAGAAAGAGATGAACTATGATAAAACTTTATTTGTTCACAAGGTACATATAAATAGCATACATTTTGACTTAAAAACAGCATCAATTAATGTCATAGTATTGGTTGAATTGGAGTGAAGTAATAGCTGCAACATGTATAGTAAAACATCTGAATAATATTCCTTATAATGTTGGCTAAATATGCTTTAACCTTTTTAAGTATACCTACAAGTTATTTTATTTTATATATTATTTTATACCTAAGTTATTTAATTTTAATCCTAGATCATATCTTTATATTGCATTGATAATTATGGCTATTGCAGTTTTAACGTTTCTCAGGTTCTGCCAGTGCAGTAGGGATTCCCATTACACATTGTAGTTACAGACTACATGAAGGCATTCTGTTTGACACTGGGACAATGGCAGGCAGTGAGCGGAGGCTGGTCCAATACACAGGCTTACAGCATAATCTCTGACAGCCAGGCTACTCTACTCAGCCACCCCAGTGATCAGAGATAGGGCAAAGTTTACTATCCAGTTATAAATAGAGATCAGTGCATGAGGCTGACAGCAGTAGGAAAACAGTACAACATTGATCATTTTTGGGGCCCCTGAGGTGCCCTTAGAATGATTCAATCAAATACAGATTTATTGTGTATAGTGGCACTACCACTTGAAATGTCTACGCAAAATCAGAAAAAAAAGAGTTTTTGAAAAAAAAATTGTAAAAATTTACCAGTTTTGGGGGCCCTTAGAATGATTCAATCAAATACAGATTTCTCGTGCATAGAGGCAGTACCCTAAGATACATCTACTGGTATACAAAATTAGAGAAAAAGTTGCTGAACTGTTTCTGAGATATATATAGCAGCTGACGGCAGACGCAGAGTGATGGCATAAGTCCATTGGACCTTTCTTTGACTCCCTGACTAAGAGCACAGAGAGCTCATTTGCGCAGTTTGGGGATGGTATAAGGATGAGCGGAAGAGATATGACCTGGGAAAGAGACAACCTGGGGAGGAGATGACCATGGGAAGACAACTCACAAAAAAGAGATGACCTAGGAAAGAGATATGACCTTGAGATGACCTGGGGAAGAGACAACCCATTGGAAAGGGGTCACCTGGGGAAAGAGATGACCTGGGGAAGAAATGACCCAGGGAGGAAATAACCCTGGGAATATAGATGACCTGGAGAAGAACTGAGCTTAGGAGGAGATTACCTTGGGAAGAGAACGGGCGCATCAGACATGAACACGGTGAGTCATATCTTGCACAGAGAATTAGTGAATGGTGGAACTGTTCTGCCAGGACACCAACTGTGTCTGCGGGTCGAGTTAGGGCAGTGTGAAGGTGACACATCTTACAAACAACACCCCACTTAGATCATGATCCATTGATCTTGACCCACTGATCTTGACCTACTTCCCTACTTGGAGCACGTGTCATGCTGTACCAAATATCAAGTGACAGCCGGTATCAAGTGACAGCCGTTGCGCTCCACTGCCAAGATCAAGTACCTTCAAATCAACTATTTTCACTAACCTGCTGGAAATAAAGATAAGAAAAAACTTTACAAGTTAGACAGACATATCAAATATTGGGATCTTGACAGGTTGAATTACTGTTTAGAATGTTTCTTATATTTGTCTGAGTGACTTAAAAAGGTTACAAATTATACATATAGCATTTTCATTAACTAGCATTAATTAACAAAATGATGTATACATGCAATGAACTTAAATTATTTATATAATGAAAGCATAATAATTTATTTACTATGAGTCCCATTGAACAGGTGTTCCGATAACGCAAGGCAACAACACTTTTAATCATCATTAGCTCGGATACCTGAGCCAAAATAGTAAGGTAATTGATGAAATAAGAGAAGTGAGCTAACTAAAGCATTTAGAGTCACAAAAAGCCACAAGTATGTCTAACTTTGTAACAACTGCACTTGCAATGTACAAAAATAAACCAGCATTCCTCACACACATCAAGTAGCCCACTTTAATTTCTTGTGGCACCAGATTACACTGGCCACCTAAGTGCCTGCCTCAGGATTGGTCAATGTCCGTTTTTCTGCTACTTTCTCCATCGCTGTAAACTGAGTTTACAAACAATTGTCATACAGATTCCTTCAAACTTCCATGTGTCGCCATGCTGTACTGCCAGTATTGTGTTCTAATAATCACGTTCAAGTGTATATTGTACCGTAATTGATATTGTTTATACATAGAAACTTTCAAGGTACAGAACCTGCATAAAAATAACAAAAGTATGACATTGTACATACGATGTGCAATGCAATAAATCACCAATCAATTTTTTTCATTGCACTACAGAATTTTATATATCATGCAATGTATAACAATAAAAAAAATGGGCCAAGTGGCCCTGAAGTCCTTTGGACTAATACGTCTATATGTGACCCCTGACCAAATGAGTGATAAGTCGGAAAAATTGTGAAGGTGAAGAACAGACAATGTTCAAATAAGGGTATTGGTTTAATTGTATTTGTCTCGACGCAAAAGGCTTTATTGTGCCTTCATCGATTATAAGAAAGCATTTGATTTAGTAGACCGGTCCTCACTGTGGTCCAAGATAATTTCATGCGGTATTAATGGTATTGTGTTGAAAGTTGTATACAACATGTACAAAAATGCTAAATCATGTATAAATCAGGGCCAGGCTGTGCCAGCCTTCTTCTCATGTGTAGAGGTATGGCAAGGAGAAAACTTGTATCCTTTGTTATTTGCTATTTACCTGAATCATTTTGAACACTGTTAGTCACAATTATAACGGACTTGACATGGCAGCTGGTGAAATTTACAACAACCTTAGTGATGATGATGTAGAAAATGTATGTTCTACTATATGCTGATGACACTAGAATGATTCAATTAAATACAGATTTCTTGCTTGTGTATAGCGGAACTATGTCAACTCTTCTAATGGTTGACATTTGGTTGTTTCAGGTGTCAACTATATTGTGAATCTGTAATTATTAGTCTATATCGATACAATTGATTTACACAGTACCATGTCTACATAAGGCATGGCAAGCGTAAACAGAACAGTAGAATGCATCTGATATCAATAAAGTGTAGGATATTTCACTCTATAGTTAATAATATTAATTTTCTATGTTTGTCACCTACAGGTGACAGAATATTATTTTTTTACATTTGTCACCTACAGGTTTCTACAGAAAATACATCTTTAACCAATAAACACCACAGACACACCATTTTATAATATTTAAATGAACATCAAAATAAACACAACTTGCAATTGTAGAAAATCAATAGTTTTGAAGATAAAAAGTGTTAGGCAACTGTTCAGTCTAACAGGGGTCAAGTGTGTCTACTCTGCCTGGGCACTGTGACCAATTAAACATTAGTCAAGGTCTCAATGGACAAGTAGCACTAGGCTGCAGAGTTTAGTCATGGTGTTGACTTTGTGGCACATTAAATACAATCTACTGTTGGGGGTGGTCTCAAGGGCCCTTCTCAAAACCACATCACTAGATAATATAAAACTTTTGCACTTTGGGGGCCCCTTAGGTGCCCTTAGAATGATTCAATCAAATACAGATTTCTTGTATATAGTGGCAGCACCATAAGATACATCTATGCAAAATTATAAAAAAAAGTTGCTGAACAGTTTTTGAAAAAATAGGCCAAATGTTACATTTTTACCAGTTTTGGGGTCCTTGGAGGCCCTAGGGAGCCCTTAAAATGATTCAATCAAATACATATTTCTCGTGCATAGTGGCAGTGCCCTAAGATATGTATATGCAAAATTAGAGAAAAAGTTGCTGAACGGTTTCTGAGATACGGCAGCTAACGGCGGACGGCGGACGCAGAGTGATGGCAATAGTCCCTTGGACCTTCGGCCAAAGGACTAAAAAAGTTTTCATCATCTACTATCCCTTGTCTAACCACATTCAAAAAACACAAATTGTTATTTGAAATTAATTTACTTACATGTTATTAATTATTTTTTGTTATCTCCACAACCCGAGAGTAAAATAATATTGGTGGGTTGTATGGTTTAACTGAACATACTATTATCCTGTTCCAAGCTGTTTTTATATTACAATGACGCCCAGTTAGAATCATAATCCTGTTTTCCATTGAGCCACTTCATGTAAGTTTCCATGGCTAAGACAGTATTATTTACATTTACTTGGTGTGATTTGTTCATACTTTGCCACTGGTACACTTGGAATGAGCCTGTTAGTGTCAAGCGCCTGTCACATCACAGCAGAGTGTGAATGACTATCCATTCTCACAGCTGGCCTTGCCAAAAATGTAGTCATGAGCGCAGCATCAGTGAAGCACATGACAGCTAAATTGGGAGAGCATAATAAATAAGTTTATGATGTATGTACAGTATCATTGCTGATGCGGTATTATGCAACAATACAAAAGATCGAGCATTATAAATAAGTCTACGTGTAACAACATTGTTACTGTTGTGCAACAATACAAATGCTTTGCTCAATGCTAACAGGGATAGGTCAAAATGTATTAATGCAGTGTTTATGTTTCTTCAATACGCACTTTCTCTGAAAAGCCAGATGTGTGTGTTTGTGCAAGCACGTGAGTCGACATTGTCAATCTGGCACAGTTAGAATGATGTGACGACACAGTTGTTGTTATTAAAAACAACTTTTTCATATTGGATATAATTCCTATATGTGGGATACCTTCACCAGACACTATGTCAGGCAGTAATACACTCAAACCTTTTACACCAGATTTGCCAATCATGCAGGGGTAAATCAAACAGAGATGTTTATCAGGCAGCTTTTTACAGAACGTATTCAGAGTTTACACAAAGCGCACTAACAGTGTTGCCCTTCAAAACACTTTTGTATATTGACAAAAGTGATGTGAAGTGTAGATGCCCTCAACACTTTTATACCTCATTTGCACACAATGCAGGTGTAAATAAAACAGTGACCTTTACCCAGCAGGCCCTCCCAGAACAAATTCAAAGCTTACACAAAGTTTACCTAATGCAATTCTTCTTAAAAATGTTTCATAGTGAAAATAATTCTTCAAAAGTGTAGACACTCAAAACCTTTACACATTTGTTAGCCATACACACGTCAATGGAATAGTGACCCATTGCAGCATTTGGCAAAACAAAGTCAAAATTGATTCAAAGTTCACTAATATTGTTGTCCTTTAAAACACCTTTTCCATTATGAAAGTACTTCTTCGAAGTGGGGATACCATCAAAACCTCTTCATCTCATTTGTACACCACCACAAAGGTGTAAATAAAATAGTGACCTTTCCCCTGGATCCTTTTGGAGAATAAAGTCAACATACTCTCAAAGGTCAATGTCACCTAACCCTGGATAAGAGACCCTCTACACAGGGACACTACAGGGGACATGTTACAGTGGCCAGTGGGACACAGGGCAATAATTTAACTCACTTGGATCTATTTTTGGAGGTGTACATTTTTTGTAAAGTGACCTCTTAAATCTCATTGACACAACAACAATGCCTGAGGCTGTGACAGTGATTGTCACATGTGTCACATCATATCCACTGCACAACACAGAGGCAGAGTCTTTATCACCTTTCCTTTAATCATAAGCCTTATTAAAGGTAATTATTTAAATAAAAGTACACCAACTAGTAAAAATAATAACTGTCATCACATTTCAAGATGTGAAGTTAAAAATACTGATGATTCTATTCCTACATGCTTCTTACTAAAACTGAATGACAAGGATAGAATGTTCGTAATTTTAATTAAAAAAACGTTAAATTCTGTTTCAGAAGAAGTAGTGTACTTCCATACTAAGAAAGTGCCTGATTGGCAAAATCACACCCACTTACTGGGAAATATAAAAATATCTCCTCCTACCAAACACTTTGTGACCTATAGTGTTGATGGAATCCACCAGGATGGAATGTGAAATACCGGAATGGCTACAGGAGTGTGCTGCTAAAATATTCTGCCAACAGGATTGCTTCCTGATAACATGACTAATCAAACTTGTTAACAGTATCTTGCAAAATCTTGTCAACAAAACCTTGCGTAACATCTACCAACTAAAATGTCCAGCACTTCTTAGAAATGTGTCACATATAGAACCAACAGGACATACAATACACTTAAAAAAATACTTCTTGTTGAATCACCGATTATGGTAAACAACTAGTGGCGCCTCCGGGTGGACAGTGATGTTCATAAGTCACGTCAACAACTGGTGACTGTCAACTATTTACGTGGACAGCGTTGACGTCCTGGGGAAAACCCTGACACCGCAGTTCCAATGAATTACTATTAGCTAGGGAATCAGGAAGTGTTCATTTGCCCCAAATACAGCACAAAAATAACTCATACAGAAACCATGTTAATATCACACAATATGTTGCTTTGTAAGACAAAATAAATAACCAAAGAAACTGTTAATATAAAAGTAATGTTTAATCTAAAACATTACAAGTCAATGTCATGAATGGGAAACTCTTACTAAGACCAAACTTAGTCTCCATTGTAGGAGAACAATTCAATTTTACTGTCTATGTTTCTTTAAAATTGGTTCGCAAATGTTACACATACTTTCCTTAATAATAGTATTGCATAATTACTACAAAATATAAATTATGTTATTCTAACGAAAGTACTAAAGATTATGTATCATTTAAAAGACAACATATTTTGAAAAATGAGCATTTGAATTTCCACAGTTCTCTTGATATGACTGCATGCAATGAAATGCATTTTGGCATACGTGACAACTCCATGAAGACTTGATCTTATTGTCCAGTATTGTTGGGTCGTACTGGTTGCAAGTAATCTCCAGAGTTCACTATGTATTCTCACTCTAGGATCTATATGCTAAAGGTAAGTTCTTATAACGCAGTATCCTGTTCTTAGGACTGCTCAAAGCGTTTTATACTTTACTACTGGAGGTTCGCTTTTGCTAAAAGTATTCTGTTGACCGACATATATAAATAGAACACAACTCATAAGTAGAGCAACTATCTGGGCCAACATATTTAGGGAAATATAATCAGCATCCCAGCAGGGCTGCTTATTCCTCTCAGCCGACGGAACTTTCCTACTATATATACAATCCAAGGAGACATCACTACAGTGGTATAACACACAACCAGGGGCAAAGTGGAAGGATATTTAGTCATGGGTCAAGAAGCTGTCCTGTGTGGGATAGGACCCAGCCACTCCTGTGAACAACTTTTACAACAGATATACAGTGTAAACATGAGTGTCTGCCAACAGACACAGGGTGTGACTGAGGTCTCACCATCCTACCTAGCTCCTCCCTGTTTCCAGTCCAATGTCCCATCCCAGCCATCTCAAACTTATTTTGGACCCAACATCACATCTCCCACCTGTTTTGGGGCCAACATCCCATCTCCCACCTGTTTTGGGGCCAACATCCCATCTCCCACCTGTTTTGGGCCAACATCCCACCTGTTTTGGAGCCAATGTCCCATCTCCCATATGCTTTGGGGCCAACGTCCCATCTCCCACCTGTTTTGGAGTCTATCTCCCCAGCTCCCACCAATATTTAGGACCAACTCCCACCTTCCACTTACTGCCACACCCGCTCAACAGAGCTAGTGTTTTAATTGTCGTAAAGCTTTAAATAACTGTTACTTGACACTTAGACTGTACTTACTGTTATTGTGGATGAAAACAACAACAGTTTAAGTAGTGTTATTTTATCACAATTGCTGGAGTATGGGGAAGAGCCCTGGTAGTCCTCACTGGACTCTGCGTAGACACTGCTAGAGTCAGTGTGAACCCCCCACTGTCTGACATTTCACCCTTCCAATTACATGACATTTTACCCTCCTCCACTATCTGACCTTTCTCCCAGCTCCTGTACGACATCTCAATGTCTCAACTGGTGGACTGTAGCCTCAACCTTTGCCTGATATTTTACCCCTCCCCCATTGTCTGACACCCAACAGGCCCCACAGAAATCTGGCACCTCACCCCTCTCCCTAAATCTGACACTTCACCCCTTCCCAGTCCTGGTCTCCCACCTGTGCCAACCGTCTGATATTTTACCCCTCCCCGAAATCTGGCACCTCACTCTGTCCCCTACATAGGCCTGTGAGCATCACCACTAGTGCCATCTAGTGATCAACTCTTCGGTGAATTCATGCTGTTCTTCACTACTGTATTTAAGATCCCATTCTGTCCACTGAACAAGTATTTGATACTGAGGCTGCCAGCCAGACATGTTAGTAGGTGCTCATTACATACATTGCTGAACTAATAACAATAAGCACCATCACTTGCAGTATACAGCGGATTCAGACAAATAAAATCACAGCAACAAAATAACATGAAAACCTAATGACTAGTGTCCGCAGCGTAAATGAATGTTTTATAATGAATTGGCCGGACCAGCTCCTACTGGGCCTGGTGAACTTGGCAGGTTACACACGACTGCTACATTCAAACTGTGTGGCTCATTAAACTTCACAAAGCTTTCAGAAAGAGTATAGAATGTGTGATGGGAGATACGGAGACGGAAAGCTGACACAGAATGCCACACCTGTGTGCACCTGACGACTTGCAGATAACCACACATTAATCACAGGTATCTTCTCCATGCCTTAACTGCACCCATCTGTGTCACAGGTGTCAACGTTCACAGGTAATACAAGCCAGGTTGGGCTCAATTACAACTATCAATTATACTTATGCAGCACTGTAAAAATTCAATTCAGCACTTCCAAAACATTATGTTACAATCAGTGCTTCAAGAAATGAACTACTATTATAATGCTTGAATGTGCCTCAGAAAATAATTATGGTGCTTTAAAAATCAATTACTACGTGATGACTTCCAAAATGATACTATTTAAAAGGCGTTGTCATTATTTAGAGTGTGTATGGCGCAAATCGCGCCCGCCTTTAGACAGGTTGCGCTATTCTAAGCAATGTAACCTTTGTACCAGACATATGGCCAAAGCTAAATCAGATTATTATACAAATATGGTCATAAATAAGTCTGATAACCCGCGTCAGTTATGGAACTGCATCAATAACATTCTACATAGACAGCCTATTCCATCGCTACTTGATCATGTGTCAATTAAGTCTCTATGTGATTCGTTATCTAGTCACTTTAAGAATAAAATCAGTATTATTTGTTCTGCTTTCCCACGTCATACTTTAAGTAATGTCAATGTGGACTTTCCACAAGTAAATTCTCTACTTGTACCATTTGAACCTGCAACAGTTGATAAAGTCAGGAAAATAATTATGTCCTCCCCAAATAAATCTTGTGCACTTGATCCATTTCCAACAATACTGCTAAAAGCATGTCTCGATACACTAATTGGACGTATAACAAATATTTTAAATGCATCACTTTGCTCTGAATGTTTTCCTGATGATTTCAAATACGCCCATGTCACACCACTTCTTAAGAAGTCATCTCTGCCTAAACAAGACCTAAACGGTTATAGACCTATTTCTAACCTCAGCTTTATTTCCAAAATACTACAAAAAATTGTAGCAAGTCGTCTAAGGTCTCACATTAACACAAATGTCTTAACTAATGTGTCACAATCAACATATAGTCAGTTTCATTCAACAGAGTCTGCCCTCTTAAAGGTTCATAATGACATTAACTTGAACATTAATAATGGTAAAGTGACTGCACTTACCTTATTAGATCTCTCTGTCGCTTTGACACGATTGATCACAACATTCTCATCGAACACATTTTAAAGTGGTACGGCATATCTGGCACAGCTCTAAGGTGGTTTTCCTCATATCTATCTGATAGATACCAAACTATAAAGATTGGGAACTGCTTTTCAGCTGCACTGCCGGCTTTATTTGGTGTTCCCCAGGGTTATGTTCTTGCAAATAAAACTGAATTGATCATTATTAGTACTCCAATGCAGCGTAGTAAACCTGATGGTTTTTTCAAACGCATATTTTGAATCAGTATATCACACCAGCAACCTCAGTGCAGAATCTGAGTGATCTTTGATAGTAATTTTTATGTCGTTGCTGTTTTTATCATATTCGTGATCTTCGCTTATTCGCTGATATTTGTAATTTTGTGTTGCTAAAACTATTACAACTGCGCTTGTTAGCAGCAGACTTGACTACTGGCATTCCCTCCTTTACAATATCGCTAGCAAGGATATCACAAAACTTCAGCATGTCCAAAATTGTCTAGCAAGAGTAGTTACAAGATCTCCTCGTTTTTTTCGCTCTGTACCACGTTTGAAGTCTTTGCATTGGCTTCCTGTACGATATCGTATCATATTTAAGATCTGTACCATTACATACCAGCCACTGTCCAGTAAGCAACCATCTTATTTGCATTCATTGCTTACTCCTGTAAGGAAACCTATCCAGCTTCGATCATTTAGTTCTGACCTACTTTTTGTTCCTAGAGTCAACACCAATATTGGAACTAAGGCGTTTTCTGTTGCTGCACCAACTCTTTGGAATATGCTCCCTCTTAGTGTTAGATCAGTTGAAAATATTACAAAATTCCGTCGTCATTTAAAAACTTATCTTTACAACCATAGCTCCATAGCCCCTTGACCCATCTGTTGATAACTGGAATACTGCTTATGGATTTTGAGATTGATCAATCCTTTTGTTTTGATGCGCCTCTGAGCTTGGTTTCCAAGGATTTAGGCGCAATAGAAGTTATCTTATTATTATTATAAAGAACCAATTGTTCATAAGTTGAGTACAACAACATATTCTAGGTAAATAAGTATCACAGAATACATGTATCATTATATATACTGCTCATTTTAAGAGGGTGTTGGGTGGATTCCTGCTTACAATTTCCAATTACTATTTCAGTAATACCAGGTTTCAATTACAATCATTACAAATTGTAGCTTTATTGTTTACACTGTACTGGTAATTATAGTAAATTTGTAATCAAACCAACCCTAGTCACCAGGATGTTGATACAAGAAACAAAGAGATGCCAAAGACAATAATTGGACTGCTACAGTGTATAGAGTAGTGAAGATATGAAGACCTTCAATAATAAAATTACTTTGTTTGCACCAATATCCTCAAAAATCGAGCTCGGTGGCGCAAAGTGTCAAGTTGGCAGGTGTCAACTTGACCCTTCATATGTGAGTCAACACAGACCTCACTAGAATGGGCGATGGGTACATAGAATTAACCGTCACAACAGGTTATTACAGCCAGGTGCACAGCTATAGCGCACACACATACACATGCACTCACGCACACAAACAATTCAACCTGCAACATTACAGAATCATACAGATTTATCAAAATCACTGTCACCTGATTGTGATATAAATGATCTGTTAACAATACATAGACAAGCCAAACATGGGCAATTTCCAAAAGAAGTCGGATAGGAGCATTTGAAATGTGGTATTTCAGGCGAATTACTAGTATATACACTGTATAAACATATATAGAAGCTCTAATAAGGGATGGAATGAAACACAAATTCTTCATTAAAAAGCAGAAACATAAACTAATATGTTTGGTCACACCATCAGACAAGGACTTAAATGGGAAATATTGGAGATATGATTGAGAGTTGAAAGGGCGCAGGAAGACCAAGAGCCACATGGGCAGACAACAGCAGAACATGGATTAAGAACACGAAACATGATGATCTTGTCAAAACAACACCACACAGACAGCAGTGTCAGTCCAACATAGCTGACCTTCTCAGAGAAGACGACATTACATAATGATGGAGTAAGCTGTGCAAGACCTTCCAAAACGGTGCTGCTTTAGTTATAAAGCAACAAAGACATGCAGTCGATGACTGGCACAGGTATGTCAAGTAAACAAGTAGCAAGACTGGTAGAATACCAAGAGCCTTCCACAGAGCATCATCCACACATGGATGCTGCCATGATGGTCTGTATCAGAGAGACAAGACAGGCTAGACAGTATGATAAGTCCTGTGTGACAATTAATGTTGTCGTTCCACCCTTGTCTGAAAACCATGACAACATGGTATTCATCTTAATATTCTTGTTTACAAATAACCTAGCTAAAAACTAAACTCAAATTTCACAGTATTAAACTTTATTACACAAATCCACAAATGATATTTTGTGTAATCTGACACATCTGCCAAGTGATCATATGACAAACTTCCAGGGGTGTCTCAGACAAACCTCTAGGGTTGCCTCACAGACAAACCTCTAGTGGTGCCTCACAGACAAACTTCCAGGGGTGCCTCACAGACAAACTTCCAGGGGTGCCTCACAAACAAACCTCTAGGGGTGCCTCACAGACAAACCTCTAGGGGTGCCTCACAGACAAACTTCCAGGGGTGCCTCACAGACAAACTTCCAGGGGTGCCTCACAGACAAACTTCCAGGGGTGTCTTACAGACAAACCTCTAGGGGTGCCTTACAGACAAACCTCTAGGGGTGCCTCACAGACAAACCTCTAGGGGTGCCTCACAGACAAACTTCCAGGGGTGCCTCACAGACAAACTTCCAGGGGTGCCTCACAGACAAACTTCCAGGGGTGTCTTACAGACAAACCTCTAGGGGTGCCTTACAGACAAACCTCTAGGGGTGCCTCACAGACAAACCTCTAGGGGTGCCTCACAGACAAACTTCCAGGGGTGCCTCACAGGGGTGCCTCACAGACAAACCTCTAGGGGTGCCTCACAGACAAACTTCCAGGGGTGCCTCACAGACAAACTTCCAGGGGTGCCTCACAGACAAACTTCCAGGGGTGTCTTACAGACAAACCTCTAGGGGTGCCTTACAGACAAACCTCTAGGGGTGCCTCACAGACAAACCTCTAGGGGTGCCTCACAGACAAACTTCCAGGGGTGCCTCACAGACAAACTTCCAGGGGTGCCTCACAGACAAACTTCCAGGGGTGTCTTACAGACAAACCTCTAGGGGTGCCTTACAGACAAACCTCTAGGGGTGCCTCACAGACAAACCTCTAGGGGTGCCTCACAGACAAACTTCCAGGGGTGCCTCACAGACAAACCTCTAGGGGTGCCTCACAGACAAACCTCTAGGGGTGCCTCACAGACAAACTTCCAGGGGTGCCTCACAGACAAACTTCCAGGGGTGCCTCACAGACAAACTTCCAGGGATGCCTCACAGACAAACCCTCAACTCTCTTTCAACTATCCTCAACTGTCGACTCAACTATCACCTTAACTGTTGACTCAACTGTCTCTCAATTGTTGACTAGACCGGCAACTCAACTGGTGACTCAACTGTCAACTTGCTTAGATACATCCTCAAGGTTTAGAGCTAAGCCCACTGGCAGCATATCTTTTTTAGTATGTGTGAACTGATAATTATACAACTTATTACATTATTTGTCACAATCCATATATAATAACATTACAAGTCCTACTACTACTACTACTACAAAATAGTCAGTACTTAGTCTTTGACATTGTAAATGTCATATAAGTTTACCAAAAACCTGCTTTACAACAAATAATACAATGTGGATCTATGTAAACCACCTGCCGTACATACATGGATGTGCTGTTTGCTTGTTGTCACTGTTTTAATTCTTCTTATTAAATATTTACTTATTTCTTTAAAGAATAACTGTTAATGTAAACATAAAATACAACCACATTCATGTGCTATAACTACTTACGTACATTCTAGCTAAACAGTAACACACCTGACACCTTAACTACACATCTACATGCTTTAACAATATATTTACATGCCTTAACTAAACATCCACATGCCTTAACTAAACACCTGCATGCTTAATTACATGTGTGCATGTCTTAACTACCTATTAACGTGTGTTTAGTAAATACAGTTTCCCTGCAGGCCTTCTTCTAATCATTTACAAATAATTCTGTAATCTCAGACACAGTGAAACATTGGACTTGGAGTAATGTTTGGCCGAATGCAATGCTCTCCCAGACCACAACAGCTTACTATCTAGAGATAACACACTACTTCAGCCAGAAAGAATTTTATTCCGAGTTGGATATAAATTTGCATGTTAATTTTAATGATACAAAGTCTGGTAATTTTTATTGCAAAATCATGTACAATCTAAACTATATAATGCTAACAGTAACATCACGATTGCCCAAATATTGTTTTAACAAACCACAATTATTTGTGAAACCACAATTTATCCCTGCTTATGGAATTACCAATGGTCAAATTAAATTTCTATTGTGATTTGCTAAAGCACATTTCAGCAGCCAACATGTTAGAAAAAACAATGATGTAACGATAAAAAATTGGCCAAAAGGCCCTGAAGTCCTTTGGACTACATTGTGAGTTTGTAATTATTAATGAAATGTTTTTTGGTGAATCATAGTTACAGATCATTAAGGGCTATGATGGAAGTAAAATGTTGACATGTTTAGTGGAGACAACATTTATATATGCATGCCAGTGAAGATGCACCTGGAAATAAAATATTCGAGTAGATCCGTTTTGTGAAGATTATATATATTAGTTAATGTGTTATTAAAACACTAGAATTTTATCCCGATACTCTGCTATTTAGGCCGATTTCCAGTGGTTGTAGAAACATTGCAGGAGAGTTGGTGAGTGGCAATCTCGCATGTAGCACAGTTAAAGGTTGTTTAAGAAATTGTGCATACATTTTCTGTTCTCGTTTTGCCTCAACCACCCTCCCCTAGTATATACGTAGCATGCATTTTGACTTAAAAACAGTAGCAATTAATGATATAATACTGATTAAATTGGAGTGAAGTAATAGCTGCAACATGTATAGTAAAACGTTTGAATAATATTCCTTATCATTTTGGTTAAATATGCTTTAACCTTTTCGAGTATACCTAAGTTATTTTATTTTAATCCTAGATCATATCTTTATATTGCATTGATAATTATGTCTATTGCTATTTTAAAATTTCTGAGGTTCTGCCAGTGCAGTAGGGATTCCCATTACACATTACAGTTACAGCCCACATGGAGGCATTCTGTTTGACACTGGGACAATGGCAGGCAGTGAGCGGGCTAATCCAATACACAGGCTTACAGCATAATCTCTGACACCCAGGCAGCTCCACTCAGCCACCCCAGTGATCAGAGATAGGGCAAAGTCCACTATCCAGTTATAAAAAGACATCAGTGGCAATTATAAATATAGATCAGTGCAGGAGGCTTACAGCAGTAGGGAAATAGTAGGAACATTTAGCATGTTGGGGGCCCTAAGGTGCCCTTGGGTTGATTCAATCAAATACAGATTCCATGTGTATAGTGGCACTACCATGTAAAATATCTGTGCAAAATCAGAGAAAAAGTGACTGAAGAATTTCTGAAAAAATGTGAAAATTTACCAGTTTCGGAGGCCCTGGATGGCCCTACGGGACCCTTAGAATGATTCAATCAAATAAAAATTTCTTGTGCATAGTGGCAGTACCCTAAGATATGTCTATGCAAAATTAGAAAAAAAGTTGCCAAATTGTTTCTGAGATATGGCAAGGCGGACATGGAGTGATGGCATAAGTCCATTGGACCTTCGGCCCAAAGGACTAAAAACGATAAGACTTTGTTCCTGTGAAAATCGGAAGGGCACTGCAGGGTTCTGCAGAACACAACACATGACACTCACAGAGAGGTTTCCACGGCAACGACATCGACCAGTGGCGCTCTCGTGGCACCGGCTCAATGTCATATGGTTGCTCCATCGTCCAGATGAAGTCTGGCATGGTGTCGCCTGCCTCCATCACTATAATGCGAGGCAACGGGGCACGGTCAGTGCCGCGAACCAACGGCTTGCGAGCCAAGCAAGAAGTGAGAGTTGTAAGCGGTGAACAACCCACGGTGTGCTAAAACAGCAGAACGACAATGTCTCTGTTATGTGTGTACACTGCAAATGACGATCTCTTTCTCGAGCGAAGTGTGTCTTGCTGTCCGGGGTTGTGTGTGTGTGCCTGCCGTGGTAGACACTAAACTAAAGGTGGTGTCCTCGGGATGCTTCAATGGAATATTGTCATAAAACCTGTGTACAGTTTTGGTCAACAACACAAACAAGAGCACACAGTCATACACTCCAGGCTCAACTAACGGTGTGGTGGAATAATTATTGTTGCCCCCCACTATCCTCCAGGACCCTCCCCCACCCCACCCCACCCTACCTTGCACACCTGTAAACACAGGTAATGATGTGTCCTCTCCTGATCCCTTTTTCTAGCATGTTTATGACAGTTTTTCACATACACACACACACACACACACAACATTCCCCTGCTGACCTCTATTAATTGGTGACAAGACAAAATAAACCTACATGAATTGTAATTGTATTAGTTGCAGTGTCAAAGCAGTACAGAGGACATCTGAGAAAGTGATAAACACTTTATGTATGAGAAATAGTCAACATGTCTCATGTTCACACAAAATGTCACATGACGTGTCACATGTTCATACACATGATACTCTCACATCTGCATGCCAATTACACCCACGGATAATTTTATTTAGGCAAAGTGCCCAATGCAGCCCTATGTACCCGAGTCTTGAACCCCATACATTTGTTTCTTCAAATAGCATTTTTATACTGCAGTGAATAAACTTAGCATCCAGTATGCTAATCTCTACATGTGTATTTAGCAGTAAGTTAATGACAACGCAATAATAACGGTGTAACGCCATTACATTACAACAAATAAGACTGTTTATAAAAAATGGGCCAAGTGGCCCTGAAGTCCTTTGGACTATTACGTCTATGTGTGACCCTGGCTGACCAAAGGAGTGATAAGTCAGAAAAATTGTAACATTGTTTTCTTACATCCTTGTAAAGGTTTGGTAGGGTGCTTTACACAGTTTCAAAAAATATGACTGCTACAAAAATTGGCAAAGTTATGGAGCATTGAACATGGTAGGGATCAAAAAGTGAAAATGAAGAAAACGGCTGTTGAAGTTTTACATTATATATGCAAATGGATTGCATGGAAATATTACATGCACAACATTCAAATGTGGCACACAGTATGTAATATGTATGTTATGTTGCAATGATACACTGGAAGTACAAATGTGCTGCTACAAAGACTTATCAAGTTATGCCAGATTATGTCTTCATGTGTAAAACTAAGAGGACAGATTATCTGAGAGCAAAAGGTAGATTCACTGTTTGACACAGTTTAAAACCTACAGGCAACTGTCCAGTGTAACAGGGGTCTAGTGGCTTAATGCTGTCTGTTGACACAAGCTACTGCCAGTGACCAATTACAGATTAGTCACAGCTTCCATCAAACACTAGCAGGCAGAGAATCTTAGCTCCACAGCTGGGTATAATACACAACCAGAGCCACCACTGATTCATGGTCAAGTAGATTAGCTCAATGCACCAACTAAGACAATACACAACACTGTGAGTGACAGTGTCCAGAGTGAGGCCTAAGCAGTGTCCTCATTGCTGAATAGATCAATTAAACCTGCCAAGTGGGTGACATTCTGCACAAGTGTTCATTAATCCTTAGTGATTGTTCAGAACACCACACTGACTGTATACCTAAACAAAGCGAATGTAATAGGTGAAGAACAGGCAGTGTTCAGATAGGGTTATTGGTTGAATTGTATTTGTCTCGACTCAAAAGGTTTTATTGTGTCTTCATCGATTATAAGAAAGCATTTGATTTAGTAGACCGGTCCTCCCTGTGGTCTAAGATAATTTCATGCGGTATTAATGGTATTGTGTTGAAAGTTGTATACAACATGTACAAAAATGCTAAATCATGTATAAATGAGGGCCAGGCTGTGTCAGCCTTCTTCTCATGTGTAGAGGTATGGCAAGGAGAAAACTTGTGTCCTTTGTTATTTGCTATTTACCTGAATCATTTTGAACACTGTTAGTCACAATTATAATGGACTTGACATGGCAGCTGGTTAAATTTACATATATAGTGTATAGCGGAACTATGTCAACTCTTCTAATGGTTGACATTTGGTTGTTTCAGGTGTCAACTATATTGTGAATCTGTAATTATTAGTCTATATTGATACAATTGATTTACACAGTACCATGTCTACACAAGGCATGGCAAGCGTAAACACAACAGTAGAATGCATTTGATATAAATAAAGTGTAGGATATTTCACTCTATAGTTGTCCAGAATATTAATTTTCTATGTTTGTCACCTACAGGTGACAGAATATTAATTTTATATGTTTGTCACCTACAGGTTTCTACAGACAATACATCTTTAACATATAGACACCACAGTCACACCATTTTATAATAATTAAATGAACATCAAAATAAACACAACTTGCAATTATAGAAAATCAATAGTTTTGAAGATACAGTTTAAAAGTGTTAGGCAACTGTTCAGTCTAACAGGGGTCAAGTGTGTCTACTCTGCCTGGGTGCTGTGACCAATTAAAGATTAATCAAGGTCTCAATGGCCTAGGCTGTAGAGATTAGTCACAGCTTTTGACTTTGTGGCACATTACACAACATTGACTGTTGGGGGGTGGTCTCAAGGGCCCTTCTCAAAACCACATCACTAGATAATGTAAACCTTTTGCACTTTGGGGGCCCCTTAGAATGATTCAATCAAATACAGATTTCTTGTATATAGTGGCAGCACCCTAAGATACATCTATGCAAAATTAGAAAAAAATTTGCTGAACAGTTTTTGAAAAAATAGGACAAATGTTACATTTTTACCAGTTTTGGGGTCCTTGGAGGCCCTAGGGATCCCTTAAAATGATTCAATCAAATACAGATTTCTCGTGCATAGTGGCAGTGCCCCAAGATATGTCTATGCAAAATTAGAGAAAAAGTTGCTGAACGGTTTCTGAGATACGGCAGCTAACAGCGGATGGCGGACGCAGAGTGATGGCAATAGTCCCTTGGACCTTAGGCCAAAGGACTAAAAATTACCTATTGGTAATCAGCGTTCGAAATAGCACTTGTCCGTTTGTCCGGGACAAGTGATTTTTGGCCCGGACAAGTACAATTACTCTACATGGTTATCCGGTGGACAAGTGAAACTTTATATTAAATAGTGATGCGTGCAACATTGCAAACTTTTTATTTGAGGAAATTCAAACGTAAATGAAGTTCGCTAGCAATCGCGTGCGTTCCAACTTTGTTAGTGTGTCGGCGTCTTGTCGTTCTGCCGCCAGTGTGTTTTACGTCAGTGTTCGACCGAGTTTAGTGCCTGCGTTAACAGGGTCATCCGCTAAACGCACCGATCTAGCTCTGTCATACGCGTAGGACAGACGCCGCATCAGCCAACGTTGATCGAGGCTGTATTTCACACAATCGTAAATCGTTCAGTTTGGCCGACGTACAACTTGCTTCCACTCACGGATCATATTTGATGAACTTTGGAAATAGTTTTATATCGCTAGTTTTACATAGTTTGTATTGCTACCTGTTATTTGAATAATATATAGTTTTAACCATTATTACGCCTAACCCACGCAAACTCGGCAGTCTTCCAAGATCAAGTCATCGAACGTTAGCCGACCCAGATCGGTGACAATTTTCAAAACTTGTAACTGGCTCTCCAGTAAATCTATGGTGCTGGTTGATAAACGGAATATTAATGAAATTTCAGAAGTGTTGTTGTATCTATATAACATTTATTTTAATCATAAATTGCGAGTTTTCGAAACCGAATTATGCAAGACGCGCGGCCGGGGACGGGGCGCCAACCGCCGTTGACATGTCGGCTTCGGCCAACTACGGCGGTCTGCGCACACGCCAGCAACGTTACGACGTAACTAAATCTATAAATTATTTTCCGCCTGGTAAATGTAATTCAGGCATCGTTAAAACTGTTTTATCATCATTGAAATGGTAATATAACGTTTAGGAAAAAATTTGCGTTTGTTTGCTGATGATCAATTGAATATTATCTTCGTTTGTAAAATACAGAACTTTGTTAATATTGAAGTTCATAGAGGTTTAACAAAATAAATCAGATTATATAGTTTATTATGAATTTTGTGACAACAATTCCTGGCTTTGCATTGATCGTGTTCCTGGTTGAGTGGCATCATCAATGACAAACGGATGCCAACATTTTACAGCACTGTTATATGTTATATATATTTATGTTTAATATGGTATATACATATATATACCATATTAAACATAAATAGTTTTTGCAACATTATAAAACAAATAGCAAGGAAAACAATTGTCTCATTCCTATCATCGTAATACTTATTTGTTATTAATAAAAGCGTTCATATCAGCATCACTAAAATATTCGTATACATCATGTAACGTGTCTACTTTTAATATTAGTGATGAATAATAATGGACCGGAAAATAGTTGAAAATATAATTTAGCAATTTCAAAATTTGAAGATTAAATCAAATTGTGTCTTTGATCACAAGTCACTCAGACGTACATGCAACGAAACAGCAGGAACTTTGTGTTGTTATCATAAAAATAAGACATTATACGTTTTTTCCTAAGCTTCGATTCCCCTTCACAACCACTCGGACAAGTTAAAATGTTGGCGGACAAGTAGATTTCAAAACTTACTTGTCCAGCGGACAAGTACATATTCTGGCTTATTTCTATCGCTGAGTAATTATTAATCATAAATAACCTGTCTATCAGTGATCAGCTCAATCATCTAATAGGCTTTCAGCTTCAAAGTAAGGATCTGGGTCATCTATCATAACAGTAAACTACATAACTTCATGTACCCTTTGGGAGATGTACTACTTCAAAGCAAGGATCTGTCATAACTACATCACTTCACATGTCTTGTGGGAGATGTACTACTTCAAAGCAAGGATCTGTCATAACTACATCACTTGACATGTCCTGTGGGAGGCATACTACTTCAAAACTACCTGTAGAATTATTGATATAATCTGCCAATGTCATGAGCAGGTGTCGTTCTGGCACATAATACTTTAGATGTGATTATTTCAGTGTGTCATGCTCGGATTATGCATTCAGTGTACATAATTACTGCCTGCTGTGACACAGTCAGACAGAATACAGTTCAAGCTTCATTTGGTGTAGTGGACTCAGCCTCCCTCTTACTGGGTGATGGCAGAGATGGAGTGACCGTCTTGTCTATATAATCACCACTGTCCCTGGGTGCAGCTAACTGATCATTCATTGACAGCATTTTGTCCCATTGCTCTAGATACCGTACTGGCTGTCTATTTTTGGATACATCAATAAAATTACTAGTATTAGTTATTCGAAAACATTTTGTACTAAAAATAATTCTCAAATACGCTATCCGAATAGTTATGCACACAAATGTGTCCTGATGCTATACCACATTTAACTACCACAGCCCCAGGTACTAACAAGTCAAACATATGGGCAAGGTTAAAGCCAAGAAGCTGATGTTTGTACAAGATATAGCGATGGCAGCATTGTCTCATACAGTGTTATAAAGGTTCTCAATTCACAAAATCTTCCTAGTTGTACACGTTTGTTCGTAAAATGTACTTCTGTTTTCTAAAATTGTTGGACCAAGTTATGGAGACTGTATCCATTAGTTCCATCATACTGTATGAATGCTTACTGAAACAAGCCTGTGTCCTGCCATTTAGGCAGGATGGGAGAAACCTAGCTACCTGCACATCAGTGATAGAAATTACTGGTGTGTGATTACATAGAAACAAAAAAAATTATATTTACAGGTGTCTGAAAAGTTATGGTACTCAAAAATAATGCATATGTATATATACAGCCGCTAGATACAAACAATTAGATTATGCACACTAAGAAAACTATTTCACCTCATGACAGAAAACCAAACATTAAAAATACGATACCTGGAAAAATCAAATGATAGAGCTTGCGAAGATGGGTACTTCCCAACAGTCGTGCACATAAGGGATCACATGACACATTGTCAATACCAATCAACAACGACATCCAGCAGCAATGCTAAGCCATGTGCTCAATCCAAGTCTCCGTCCTTGATCCTTAGTCCAAGACTCTGTGTGCAACAGTCAGTCCAAGACACTTGGTTCAGAAAGGCACAGAGACAAAAATACTGAGC
Source organism: Paraescarpia echinospica (assembly GCA_020002185.1). Taxonomy (NCBI): domain Eukaryota; kingdom Metazoa; phylum Annelida; class Polychaeta; order Sabellida; family Siboglinidae; genus Paraescarpia; species Paraescarpia echinospica. Next base: position 35,481,262 of record CM034531.1, read on the forward strand.
TGGTATCAGCATGAAATGTCCATTGCTGAGAATGTTATTTGTTGGCGTGGATGGCATGCTACCTGCATGCAAATGGTCTTGCGTGGTGCATGACTGCGATTAGATGAGAGACTCGTGGGACAACCTACGCAGTGCAGCACCAGCGATGAGGCAAACTAGCCACTGAACAGTGGATACTGCACTGGCAACTAGCCTTATTAGCTAATGGCCTGAGGGCATCAGCTACGTTGGCAACCAGAACGAGTCTCGATGCTGATTATATCCAATAATACTCGTCATGAACTGGGCAAGGAAAATCAATGGCGATGAGAATTAATGAGTTCATTGAGCACTGCAGTTCAACATCATCCCTCTCACGCTCTCACTTACATCACGTTCACAAGACCAGCGCTACACAACTTCATTGATCAGCTCCGTCAGGTGCAACAGTAATTTATGACAGACTGTGTCTGATGCAGATGATAACTGACGCTGTCTGTGAATGCTCCAAAGGGGCATGGCTCTGGTTGTACGCAGTCAGAGAACAACAAATATTAACACAACAATATATGAAGTATTAATGAGGAGATATCCTTAGCCAGCACCTTATGCAAGTGAGTGAACGTAAGAATAACCGTATTTTGAATGATGCAATGCAGTGCACTGTGCACTAATGTTCACAAGTTCACATTAAACCAAGCTTGGTAGCAAATGTATACAATTTACATACAATTTATTTAAATGCAACTGCCATTTTCCAGGATTGCCATCAAATGCAAATGTTTTGGGATCACATTCAAATGTAAATGTTTTAGGATCACATTCAAATGTAAATGTTTTGGTTTGCATTTGTAAATAATTGTTGCATTTCAAATGTTTCATTTTTGTATAAAATTTGTGTACATGTAGATTTGATTAAACAAAATGTCACCCAAGCATTCTCCATATCACCATACTTAGATAGTCTTCAACATACATTGCTGGCTAGAGATGAAAATAAATAAGTAATTGTGATAACATCTCCCTGAAGCATATATGCATACAAAAAGCCATACGTTTTTAAATAATAAAATAACGATCCTCACCTATACGCCAAAGTACCCCATTTATAACACGCCAATATTCAAGTTAGATCATTCAATGGTGGTAAATAGTAATTCTCTGCAGACTCTGTCATTCCAATATAACTCAGTTTCTGTGGGATTTATTCGTGAATGCAATCAAATCAAATCGTGACATTTATATTGCGACGTTCCAACAATCGTTGCTCACGGCGCTTTACAGAATGTTCGGGAAAACAGGTAAGTCTTAAGGTTTGATTTAAAATCAGTGTTTGTCATTGTTGTTGCAGTCAGCTTTTGCGGCAGCAAGTTCCATAGTGTTGGGCCTGCCACGCAAAAGGATCTATCACCCCAGCGACGCGTTGCACGTGGTACACATAGATGATTGTGTTCACTGGAGCGCAACAATCGAGTTGGCTGACGTCGGGTCACACATTTGGTGATATACTGTGGTGCACAGCCAGTCAGTGCTCGGTGCGTGAGTAGAAGTATCTTATACTCTACTCTAACTGCTATTGGCAGCCAGTGCAGCTTGATCAATAGAGGTGTGACATGACAGAACTTCCTGGCGCCGTCGACAAGGCGAGCCGCCCAGTTCTGTACTCTCTGCAACCGTTCTAGTTGTTTCACAGGCAGTCGGTGGAGTAATGCATTGCCAACGTCAAGTCTGCTGGTAACAAACGCATGTATGACTTGTTCTGTCGCTGCAGGTGTTAGATAACGTCTTATTCTTGCAATATTTCGGAGATGGAAAATTGCAGATTTACAGACCGCAATCACGTGCGTCTCCATCTTCATCTCGGCATCGAACTGTACACCAAGATTCCGTACATTCTGAGTTACAGTGACCAAACAGTCTCCAATGCATAGTGTGCGCAGCTCAATTTTTCTTAGTTGTTGCGCAGAGCCGAACACGATGACTTCTGTCTTTGAGTCATTCAACTTTAAAAAGTTTGTCATCATCCACGTCCTGATCTCCGCTACACATTCTTCAATACGGACGACAGCCGCAGCAATGTTCTCTTGGTGGGGTTTCACTGGAATGTAGATTTGAGTATCATCCTCGTAGAAATGACACATCAAATTGTACTTGCGAATAATCTTAGCAACTGGTGCTACATAGATGGAGAACAGCTGAGGACCCAGCACGGAGCCTTGTGGTACCCCGTATACCAGAGGACGAGCAGGCGATGTAGCACCATGAATGTGGACTGACTGGACTCTGTCTCTCAGGTATGACTTAAACCAGTCCAGTGCATCTTGGACCACTCCGATATCATGTGAGAGTCTATGCAACATCACTTCATGGTCGACGGTGTCAAATCAATGCCAGAGTCCAGTCAATCATGCGGTGCCATTAGAGTGTGTTAAACTGAAGGCACTGGGATAATAGAGATTGGTGATGAGGCAGGAAGCACTGGATTAAATTACTCTAGCATTGAACAACTGTTGGTCCACCTCATACCCTCGTCATAAAGAGACTGTCTGTTTCCTGGTCAGAAATCTTCCCAATCATTGCAACAAACCCCATGTAGTCTAACATAATTACGCAGTAATACTCGATTGTGAAGGATGCATCTATATATTAACATGTTATTTGGAGTATGTAAGTGCATATACTTCTGGGCACCAAGATCCACTTTCGTCTTTCTAGGTTAATCCTCTTCCTTTGACCATTGGGATCTGATCTACCAATTGGCAATATATTTCCGAAAGCACAACGATAATTATTTTGAGTTGTTTACGTGTTTTTGATCAACTCTTTTTCTAGAGGGCCTTTCTCCTATCAGATAGAATTGAGCAGTGGTCTCCAGACGACGATTCTTATGCTCACTCACTTGCATAAGGTGCTGGCTCAGGATATCTCCTTGTTAATACTTCATGCATTGTTGTGTTAATATTTCAGTATTCTCCGATTGTGTACAAATGCAATGGCGTGCCTCACGCCATTGCTATTTTTGTCACAAAAATCTGGTCAGAAATAATTAAATTGTTTGTCTAATAATTTCACCAGAACTAAATAACAAATATGCAAAAAACAAGCTAGAGTAGATTATCAATCAAACGAGCTAGAGCGAATTGTCAATCAAACGAGCTAGAGTGCGTTGTCATTCAAACAAGCTAGTGGTTGTCGATCAAAAGAGGTAGAATGGATTGTCAATTAAATGAGCTAGAGCACCGTTCGAAATAAGCGCTTGTTGGGTTCGGGTTGTCCGGGACAAGTGATTTGTTGTCCGGATAAGTAGAATGATCTGCATTGTTGTTCGATGGACAAGCGAAATTTACAGTAGTGACGTGTTCAAAATTATAACTTTCTAATTTGTGGAAATTCTAGTAAAATACAGTTCGCCAGCGATCACACACATTGCATTTTTTTAGCGTACTGGCGTCTTATCAGTTTTCCGCAAAGCATAGTGTATCCGCTAACTGCGTCATCTGCACCATACTAGCTCAGCCGTTCTTGTAGGAAACGCTAGTTCAGTTTTACCGACAGTCAACTTGCTTCCACGTATGGATCACATATGTAGGCCAGTTAACCAATGCGGACTCGGCAGTCTTTGACTTCACGAAGTCACCAAACGTTGGTCCAGCAGATTGGCAAAATATTGTCAGCGCCGGAAGAATTTTCAGTTCTCCGGTGAACTTGAGGTGGTGGTTGGTGAACGGAATGTTAATAACTTGATAGTGGTTGGTGAACGGAATGTTAATAACTTGATAGTGGTTGGTGAACGGAATGTTAATAACTTGATAGTGGTTGGTGAACGGAATGTTAACAACTTGATAGTGGTTGGTGAACGGAATGTTAATAACTTGATAGTGGTTGGTGAACGGAATGTTAATAACTTGATAGTGGTTGGTGAACGGAATGTTAATAACTTGATAGTGGTTGGTGAACGGAATGTTAATAACTTGATAGTGGTTGGTGAACGGAATGTTAATAACTTGATAGTGGTTGGTGAACAGAATGTTAATAACTTGATAGTGGTTGGTGAACAGAATGTTAATAACTTGATAGTGGTTGGTGAACAGAATGTTAATAACTTGATAGTGGTTGGTGAACAGAATGTTAATAACTTGATAGTGGTTGGTGAACAGAATGTTAATAACTTGATAGTGGTTGGTGAACGGAATGTTAATAACTTGATAGTGGTTGGTGAACAGAATGTTAATAAACATCTCAAGAAGTGTTATTGTGTCATCACATTTATTTTACGACAAATCGTGAGTTTGAGGACACTGACTTTTTGTGAATGGGGTAAATGGAGGGGCCGGCAGCATTGCCAGGTAAAAAAAAATGTTCAAGCCCAAAGGCCCATGAAAACAAGTTCAAAACAAGCCCCAAAAATAATTCCAACATTTTATATTTACTAGGTGCCAATAAAACACCCATACCGCTAAATAGAGAAATACATGTCAAGTACGTCACGCACAAACTATTTAGCTAATGGTGAGTGAATGATTCCTTGTAGTTGAGCGCCATTTACTGTGCTACAGTGAACTATACATATTTGCTTGTTTATAAATAGACATTGCACACCATAGCATCATGGAATTCCCCCATGTAAATGGCCCTCTACTATGTTTAATATGTTTGCCTCTTGGCCATAGAGCTACATCATTAATCCCCCCTCTGGCCTCCTGGCCCTGTACTAGAGCTATAAGCTGGCTGGCTGCTGTGACACAGTGCCCCACTGGCTGTCATCCATTGATCTCACTCTACCACAGAAACAGTTGTATCCACAGCAGAACAACCACCACACAGCATTCTTTGACAACATCTGTAACATGTAATAAATGTCTGGCACAGGAAGTATTTTATTTGCAGATTTGTCACTGTGCTCCCTTGATAAGGTGACTGATGGTTAATTAATGGGGTAGGCTGTAGCCCCCACTTAATCATTTGGGGGAAGGGTTGTGATCTGGAAATGTCCCTGTTGGATTACCCTTGTCTGTGGATAGCTGGGTGGCTCAGACTGGATCCAGCAACATGAAACAGCAACCAGCAATGTGAAACAGCAACCAGCAATGTGAAACAGCAACCAGCAATGTGAAACGAGCAATGTGAAACGTTGAATAAAGCCCTTAATGTAAAATATGCCATAAAAATCCACCATTTTTTAAAGAAGCCCAAAAGTACCGGCATGTGCTTAAAAAGAAACCCAAAAACCCGCAACTGCTAAAATTTTCCTGCGGAACCAAAATAAAACAAGCCCAATTCCACGGGAAAACCGTGCAGACTTGGCAACATTGGGGCTGGCGACCTACTATGGCGGTCTACGTGCGACAGCAAGGTTACGTCATTCAATCTAAACATTATAACTACAAGATGGTCCCTTGTAAAGTTAATTTTGGTACACTTATAACTGTTTCAATATTACTGACATAATATTATTTATACTGATCTAATAAGACTAGCAAAGATGTGAATTTATTTGCTGGTGATCAAATTAAATTTATCTTCAGATTATAAAATACAGAACTTTGCACATACTGAAGCATGTATATGTTGAATAAAACAATACCACATTAGTTTCGTCTATGTGACAAAATTGTGCTTTCTGGCTTCTGGAAGGGTGGTATTTTCAGCGACAAACTGATGCAAACGTCTGACAACGCATTTTATTTGTTGGTAGCAGTTTCTTGCAACATTATGAAAAATTGCAAGGAAAATATTCCTAACTGTTGTCTCATTCCTATCATAATCATTGTAATATTTATATTGCTGGTATAAGTACACATTTCCACTTCCTCCGCATCTCTAAAAATATTTGTTGAAACATCATATGATACGTCTCCTTTTAATATTTGTGATGAAAAACATTGTTAGTCACTCAATGGCCTGGGAAATATTTGCAATTAAACCAGTATTAAAAAAATACATTTGATATCAGATTGTGCCCAACAGCAGAGATTATTTAAAATTAAATAATTTCTTATTATTTTTTGAAAGCTTTGATTCACTGTGACAATTACTCGGACAAGTGAACATTTTGGCAGACAAGTAGATTTCAAAACTTACTTGTCCAGTGGACAAGTGAAAATGTTTGCTTATTTCTATCAGTGTAGAAAATTGATACTAGACTGGTTCAATCTTTGTGAAACAAATCTGAAATGAGATGAACCAAATAATGTAATTGAGGAGGAACCTTTAAAACAGATACAGCCAGTAAGATGAGTGAGATTACAATGACACACAACGTTTAATAAATAGATGTGTATTCTTGTTTGTATAAATTTTTGTAAAATGGAAATACAGCTATATTATTATTTTCTGTGTAAAGGTAAAAATCTATTGCTCAATTTATTAATAACTGAGCAACTGCAACAACCTGCAAAAATAGGAAAGTTCAAAAAGACCTAAACAACTTGAGGCCAGGTTTATAGTTCACCCATCCACCCATAACATCATATTGCTACAAATAAACCCTTTTAAGAAGTCAGCTGTTGCATGTTGTCAGTGTCATACACTCTGCCTGCCTGGTACTCTTCACACATGCAGCTCATGCAGTTGTGCACCAGCTCGGGTCACAGGGGATCTCATTAACTTGATTAAGCCTGCAGTTATTCTGATCTCAAATTATTGGCACGATTTGTAAATAATTCCCCACAGTAACATTTCCTCACCAAAAAACACCAGTATTTCCGATGCTGTAAAAGGAGCACTGTTAAAATAGTTATATAACAGCAACAAAAATACAATTATTAACATCTCCCATTAGGCTATAACAAGCCTAAAAAGAAGCAACATAAATAATGGCACTGATGAACCAAGGAACAGTCGCCTCTTCATCTTTTGTGGTTACAACACATGCCATGCCATAATTAGTACACTCATCATAACTAGGTCAGTGCGCCAAGTCAACCAGATGCTGCTGTGTGGCCATGCTATCTATTCCCAGAGTAAATAACGAATGCCCTAGTGCGAATGTTTATTTGATGCATCTGATACAACTCATCAGACTCGTTATCAAAGGGCCACAGACTTCCAGGAAATTAACAAAAAACTTTTCTGCTTCACGATCATGTGATGTTTGCAAATCTGTCACGCCAAATATACATTCAGTGAAATTAATGAGCAAAAAATGAAATGGCATTTATATATTTTGTAATGGATGTGAAATGAGCAACTGATATAATTGCCCATTAACTAGCAATAGTCACACTTGCATGCACATGTGTAAGCACACTCAGTGAGATATAATCAGTCGTAGTATGCATACATGCAGGCATTCAATCACAGATGTATAGCTGCAATAGGATGTGTAGCAGTGCTCCCATCTGGTGCACAAATGAACATTAAATGTTATCCATTCAAACCAAGAATGAAAGTTGCTATCTGACTGCTTCTGTTGTGACTCGTGTGGTTGAGAGATAGGAGTTGCAGCAGGTTATGTGTTTACCCCTAGCGATGGATAGATCTCTTAATATTATTCTAATGGTATCACCTGGTATAACAGTGCACAGTTTTTAGTCTCATGTAAAAGGGAGTATAACATTATATTTATAAATTTTACAATGTTCTTCCCCTATCGTAACTGTTCTCTTTACATAATCATTTATTATATAGGATTTTGATTTGTATCAATGTATTTATTGTAGAGTTACAATAACACTGAATTTAAAGTGGCTGCATCGGCTATTATATGCTTCTTTTGAATTAATCATTTCTAATATAAGTTTTGAAGATAAGCTAACCATTTTTTCTCAGAGTTTGCCTCAGATACCAAACAATACTCCAGACCAAAAGAATTGATCTGTTATGTTGTTTAGAGATATTTAAATGTGTTTAAAGACAATTAAAAAATATGTCAAAAATCACCTTAAAATGACATTTTATTTCATTTTGAGAAGTTTGATACAGCTTCATAAACATTTTGTTACAATGTTGAAAGACAGCAAAAATCCGTACTGCATTTTTGGCACGACCCCTTCACCAAACATAAAACCATCCAGTGCAATTTTGGGTAAACACAAGTCGAGTTCATATGCCAAGTTATGGCTTTGTAAGTATTGTAGTTTTTATAAAAAGTTACATTAAGTAATACTTCCTGGTTGTTACTGATGATATAAGTGTCACCAGATGCTTGTTTTTTGCTTAGAAATGTTTTTTTTTTATTGGCATGTGGCTTATTTCAACACAATTTGAGACACTTCTATTACTGAGATTTCCCCCCCAAGGTTTTCCTGCCAAGTTGTCTCATGATATTGTGTTACAAGGGCCATGTGTTGAACTTGTGGTAGACAAGATTGATTGACACCTGCTGGGGTCAGTCACATGTCATTGCAAATGGCGGCTGAGGTGGGGGCATTATCTTATAGGAGAATAAACAAAACTACCACCGCCATTATTTGGTGATTTGACATTTAGATAATTATAATACAACAGCATAGTGGCATGAGAATAACCAGACTATTATGATCAGAATTCATGGAGAATTAATTTATGTTTGAACTGGGCTGCCGCACACGTGATCGTCACTATGGAAACATTGTCAGTTTCTAAGAATCTGAAAAGGGACTTTCCACAGACACACTAAAAATACTAGTTTTTAAAGGACTGATTGGTGACATATGGTGATAGTGCCTTGGTTTTTTTAATAGTACACATGTTCATACTGACACCTACTAATGTTCTATGAAGACAAAAATAAAGAAATCAACTGACATGATACCCGGTGCAGCTACCTTAATGTGTTTGAAAATAGCATGACAAAAAAACCTGAGTATCATTTTGGCCATGCATTTGTTTATTTTTAGTGTCTAGCTCAAACGGCCTGACTTCTGGTTTCAAACAGAAGTAGAGTCCCCAAAACCACCTTTGACCACGATTATTCTTGTAGTGCTTGTCTGGATGATTAATCAACAACCCATCATTAAAGGTCTCTGTCCTGGGTTGGCTCAAGGAGATCTTTGAATGTATGTACACGTCCATTCTTTGATGGTATCAAATTACATCTTTCTTTGTTATCCTTTTTTATGTATCATCAATTATAATCATACACATGACATGTGTAGTAACTATAGGCGATAGTAACAGCACACAATGCCAGAGCTTTTTTGCAATGAGACAATGTTCCATGAACATAATGGTGATAATGGCTGGGGAAAATCAGACTAGACAAGTAATTGCATTTCTGTTTGAAAACTCCTATTCCAACTCTCCAAAAATTTTGTACTTTTCTCACTAATTCTTGCTTGTTACAAATGTTGTAGTTACATTTTTATTTGCTACTTATCGGGAATAGAAAGTCATCAGTCGAGCCAAGACAGTGGAGAAGCTGAAAAGCTGAAGTTACGGCGGCAAAAAATACAGCGGCAAAAAAGCACAGCACGCGCTGTGTTCCAACATCAAGATCAGAGACTGCATGATGACACAGTGCGACATGTTTCACAATTTCACGGATTTAAAGAAAAAAACTTGGCGGGTATATGAATGATAGTCAAGACATAACTCACACTGTGTCTGTCTAAATCACAACACAAACTGTTGGTGTCAGTCACACAGTCACAACTCACGAGTAAGAAAATTTAATTTTTATCAGAAAAGTCAGAATCATGATGTCACGCCAGAATTCTGATTCGTTTGACATGAGTCATGATTTATATTATAAGTTACTTGTGTCGTGAAGTTATGACTTATGACGTTATGTCTGAAGTTATGTAATGCTATCCTATGGCTATGTCTGACGTGCAATGACGCTTATGACGTTATTAGTACAAATCTATTGAACCAATTATATTCTTTGGTACATTTATTGATATTTATTAAATTATTAATCTGACTCAGCGTTTACCGCACAGCAGACCAGCGTTCGCAACCAGCTAGGGTGCGACCCTGCGACCCGTGTCAGCAGACGACCGAGATGAGATCCGACTGTCGAGTCTCGATGTGACAAAACGAGTCGCGATCGACCGAGTAACGATCCAGCATTAATTCAGTAATAACTCCATTTTTTTCGATATATGCCATGTGACACATTAAGCATTTAAGTTCTAGGTGACAATAAAATTTGGAATTTACAGACTAACTTCTTTTGTGGTGCAGTCTTCGTTTGGTCTTTTGAACAGCAGACATCACCGCTTCGCAAAGTTGGCCACTTTGATGGCGCGTCAAGCCACAATATCTCAGGAAATTATACTTCCGGTGACGTCGGAAGTGTTGTCAGCCCGCGGGAAAAACAAACGCCTCGGGCAAGGCTTGTCAATACCTTTTCGCTACACGCAACGTTCGGAACAATCAGATGTTTTGCGATATGTGCTAGTGTGGGAGAGCGTTTAGCGTGAAATTAACGGCATAACCGAGTTAATCGTCTTTAACTAAATTTAATAGTAACAAAATAGTCAATTTAACGTGTGCCCCCAAGTTGATTGAGGGGTCATTCAATGAAAAATTAGACTTGGGAAAGTTGCTGAGATTTTGTTTCACAACACTAATTGACCGATCTCCAGCAACAACCATTGCATAACTTATTTTGGAAGTGCGCCATTTCAGAGATAGATATACCCATCTGGTGCCAGTGGTGGTACCCCGTTGTAATAAGTACGTTTAATTAATTAGTATAGTACAAAGCGCACCCTTTTAGCGATAAAACGATTTGGTCTACATTAGGAATGTCATTGAAATTTTCAAACTGCATATGTTGTTTTATATTTTTTATTATATGGCGGTACCCAAGAATTTGAAGAAAGAAAGTGAAGAGTGAACACAATATAAAAATCGGTAAAGTAGTTTTCGAGATACGAATTTTTGAAGATGTAAAATATATAAACAAATTCTTCAGATTGTAAGCCTATCTCTTATACAATACCAGTGAACTGAAAAAGGGCACCAAAACGCGTGCATATTTCGTTAAAGCTATAATAAAAACAGTTCTGTTCAATGTTTATCGATGCAATTTGGCACACTGATAGATTTGTAGTCCTTCTTTTCAAATATGTCAAAAAGTAATATTTTACTCATTTGTATTGGCACAATTTGTATAAATTAGCATGATTTTCAGGGAAATTTTGTAATTAAATTATATTTTATCATTGTTTTTTTGCACATATCATGTTTAATCTAACAAATGTAAGCTGGGAAGCTCAGCAACGAAAGTGTAATTGTTTGCTGACGGGACACAATATTAATTAATTAAAATATCAATATTAATTAATTAATAGAAGAATATATCATTTTTTGTGATCAGCGTGAAATATGGCAAATTAAAACTGTCAAGTTCAGCATTAAATATATGTATACCATATGTGTAGACAGAACAATATGTTGATTAATTAATTGATATAAGAAATTAATTAATTAAAACAAGATGAATGCTTTAGTGATTACTGCGTGTAATACAGCAAACAAAAGCTGAAGCACTTAGCAATCAACAGATACCTACAATTCGAGTAGACGGTAAAGGATATTAATTAATAAAACAATATTAATTAATAGAACAAAATAAAATTGTGTAGTGATGCAAATTAAAACTGTGTGGTTCAGCATTCAATGTATGTATACCATTTGTGTAGACAAAACAATGTATTAATTAATCAATTAATTAATATAGCAAGATTAATTAATTATTAACAATGTGGATTATTTTACAACGGTCATAGTGTGTAATATAGCAATTGAAAGCTGAGGATTTCATCAATTGGTATGTGTTTTTTTTGTAGATGATACAACTATTTATTAATTGTTAAACAAAATAATAAATCAATGAATTGGCCAAGGTGAAGTATACAGGTAATTTGCATTGAGCAAAGTGATTCATCGATCAAATGAAAGCTAAGTAGCCGAGTAATGAAATGTGCATTACAGTTTTGTAGATGGAACAATAAGGTAATACAACAATATTAAATAGTTAATAGAACGAGACAAGTTATTTTGAAGTGATTCTTGTGCGTTATTTTAAAATATAATTATTATATGAAAAACTTCCTTCATTAATATATTATGCCATTGTTCTAAGCTGAACAATATAATTTTAAATTAATAGAATCATACTCTGTGGCAAGAACACTGAATAATATGTATTATGATTAAAAGACGAGAAATTGTAGTACAGGTCTACTAGATATGTATAAATGATTCTGCTAAAACATAACATGTCAGAACACAGTTATTATATGATTTCATAATGTTACAAGAAACTGCTAGCAATGTAATTCAGGATGTAATAAATATATTAAATTAGCTTTACCTTGTATGTAACAAAAGTGTGTGGGATGTTGGTCTCATGCACTTATTTGGGAAATGCGTACATGTACCCCTAAACGAAAAAAAACCGCTGCTGATTATCATGTAATACTGACAACAGTATCCGACGGATATTGCCGAAGCCGCTCACGGAAACTTCCAAACGTTCGAAATTGGAAGGTGGGTGTCTTCTAAGCTCCAGGGGCACGTGAGCTGGACCAACAATGGTGTATTTTTCTTTAGGTATTTTAAAAGTAGAAATGTACTAGATTACATTGGCAAAATGACATCAAACTTACATTTTCACAAGTATGGGAACGAAACAACAGTTGTTTTCGTTGTAATTTTTCATAACGTTATACTGAACTCCCTATAATGTCATTCCACATATAAACAGTTTATTATATTACCTTTAATTTGATGCATCACATTAATATGTCAGATATCGAGCTCATCTGTCCATTTTTTGTTGAAGTGAGTGCCCCTAAACGCAAAGGATTGGATGCAAATCACCCGACGGGTAGCAGCTTCAAAGCACACTTGTGTAATAACTATTTCAAGTTGCAGCAAAATAAATAATCCTAAAAATACTAATGATGTTAATGTAATTTTAGTCAAAAGAAAAACATTATTACCAATGCGTTGTTACGTACGGCAGCGCTGAACTGCCACCGACGTATATTTTTTAATTCGTAAGTACGAATTACTAATTCGTAAGTACGAATCACTAATTCGTATGTACGAATTACTAATTCGTAAGTACGAATCACTAATTCGTATGTACGAATTACTAATTCGTAAGTACGAATCACTAATTCGTATGTACGAATTACTAATTCGTATGTACGAATTACTAATTCGTATGAACGAATTACTAATTCGTAATTACGAATTACTAATTCGTAAGCACGAGTTACTAATTCGTAAGTACGAATTACTAATTCGTATGTACGAATTACTAATCCGCAAGTACGAATTACTACCACACACTATTCCGCGGATGAATAGAAGAGCGGCCATGGAAAAACAAGGTATGAAAGACTTCGCGTGAAGTGGTACTGCCTTGTATTTGGGTATGGATCGTGGCAAAGTACAACAGTCGGTTTCCCTATTGCAAAGCCTATAAACGTTTAATATGTTAGCATGGGGATGGCCTGCCTAAACTTTCAACAGGTATCGGGCCTGTAGCAACTCATTTTCGACTTTAAGTTTGGCAATATGTATATTAACCATGCACAATGCATCCGCATTGCATATTCAACTGCAGAACATGTAAATTATGATGCATGTTGTGTGTCAAGTCGAATCTAATGGCATTTTTCTATGCTCTAATTCGAGCGTTGCGCACTGTGCCTGTTGATAACAGTTTTGCTAATAATGATAACGGCAAAATTGAGGTAAAGCGGATATCCGCGCATGCGCAGACACACCAAGGGATATAATTTCACGGGGGTGATTTTAAGCACGACACCGGTTCTAGTCTGCTGCGCTTTGACGTTTGTCTTGAGCATTGACTTTGTATGCAACGTTTGTTAGGGGGTTTAACTTTGCACTTGTTCATCTTTTTCTAAACTGTTCTTGTTCTCATTGTCCTAAAGCGTATCCTATAGTATTATCTACGGTTTGAAACTGCCTCCTCAATTAGATTTTTTGCCCATCTCATTTCAAATTCCTTTAGCAAACACACACCTACCTAGTTATCCACTATGACATGTTAGTTCGTTTGCTCAACGTTTGGTGTGTCTTTGGTGAAATAATCAAACAAACTATGACATTGTGTGCATTTCATTGGTCAAGATGGGATGCGGTTGGGTAAAGTGTGATTGATGTTTGCAACAGTTCATTTAAATAAATTCAGTCATTTCAGATATCATGGATGATGAATCTGATAAAAATACTCGAAAGCGGAACTCACTTTTTACCCAGTTGAGGGAAAAGATGGGGATGTCATCTCAAAACACAGAGAATAGTGGACAATGCAGAGGGACGTAGAGCTAGCAAGGCTGCTAAGCTTGTGGGAAACAAGAATGCCAACAGACACTTTCGGACCATCTTGCTAGGGTGGATGCATGACGGAACGACGGTCCGAATGAAATCCGGAGGTGGGACAAGGAAGATAACTGTTCACAAAAATGTCACTAAAGCTGATATCTTAAGAGAGGGAAATATTATATTCAGGGAAGGAATATCCCGTCGAGATCTTGAAAGCTTTGACTATGACGTTCTTGATTATGCCGAATGCCCAATGCCTAACAATGTAACCGTTTTGCAAGTGTACGAGCAGACGAAGTTGTCGGGATACATAAGATTTTATATATCAACAAAGAAGTCCACAACAAGTGCTAATGTTATAACAACAGAAGAAAATGTTACGTCGTCCAGTCCGTTGAGTTCCACCCCTATAACTACCATGGCACCAACAGCAACAGCAACAGCAACAGCAACATCACAGGTCAGCCAGATGGACATGGAAGCAGACCTGCCTACCATTCCGGATTGTCCGGAATCATTCCGGAAAGTCACCTCAAATTACGGTATTACGGCGAGGGATGAAAATATTACGGACTGTCACCATGTTCGCCAATCACTTCCGTGTTCCTCCAATTTAGCTTCCACTATATTCAACAGGTGGCAGCATATGTATGCAGCATGTTGTGACATGGTTTTTCATTCGCCGAGTCTGGTCGTAATCTAACCAATAGGAAACAGCGTAATGACAAATTCGCATTTCCGCGATCAAACAAAACGAAGTCACGCGGCACGAAATGATGGCTGATAGCGAAACGACGCCACCGCCAACCAAAAAGAAACGTGTAATGCAAAAATTTAGTGAGTGTTGTACTTGTAGTATTAGGCCAACTGACTGTACTAAGACTAAGTTAGTGTATTTATTGAGTTTAGTCTATCATTTACAGCCTATCATACAGTCACTATAATACAGGGATAGGCTTATATACTAGAGTTGAGTAGACTAGGTCTAGAGTCTAAACGATGTCGATGACTTATTGACTAGCGTAACGTAATGGTTTTGCCGTCCCTACCCCCCCCCTCCCCCCGGTGACAATATCTGACACGGTTCTGAACAATTACTGACAGGAAGCCTATATTCCTGAAAATCAGTATAAATGGGAAGATGGATTACTGACAGGAAGTTTTTGGGGTAGGCAAGTCTGTGGAAGCAGATCTTCCAGATCTTGACGACAGCGGGACCATCATCTTCCGCGTGCAGTCGACCTCTGCCTTAGACCTCACTGATACCACCCCCTGGACATTACAGATAACATCCAATCACTTCCTGATGTTGGTGATGGCGTCACGCCAAGTACCAGTGCACAGCCTGTTCCGCCTGAAAATTATCTGATATTGATCCACCGGATTAACATTGTGGAAGATATGGTTAGGGCTTTCATGGCACCTGACATAATAAACAGAGCTATTAACTTCCACTTTGTAGGCGAAGTGGGTTAAGATGTTTCGGGGGTTTCGAGGGACGTCTACACGTCCTTTTGGAAGGCGTTCATGATCAGCTGTGCCGACGGAGAAGATATGCGCGTGCCAGTGGTCAACACGATATGGCAACACGACGAGTGGGTGGCGGCGGGTCGTATCCTGGCAAAAGGTTTTCTGGATCACAAGGTCATTCCACTGAAATTATCTACACCTTTCTTGATTGCGCTGATACATGGTGAAGAAGCCGTGTTCTCCGAGGCACTTCGCCAGGACCCCCTGGCATACATGTGCATTGACGATGCAGCCGTTATTAAATCAACACTGAAAGGCAACGTTACCGAAGAACAGCAGGATGTCCTGTTATATATATTTGAGGGGCTGGGTTGCCACCAGTTGGCGACGACATGACACCCTTCATGCTACAAGTAGCACACACCAAGATCATACGGGAGCCAAACTACATTTTAGATTGCATGTCAGAGGCATGCCGGCTAATCATGGCCATGCATTTCCCAGATCCGTCTTCTATTTTATTGCTTTATAACGAAAGAAAGCCAACAGCAAAGACAGTTGGGGACCTGCTGAAAGCAAACCCATCTTCGCCGGGTGAAACCAAAGCATACCGATTTCTTCTACAATACGTTAGATCCCCAAACCAACAAGGGCTGTCAAAATGTCTTCATTTTTTGACAGGGGCTGACGTAATCTATGTCGAGAAAATCGACGTAGAATTTACCCAAACTGTTGGATTGGGTCGACGGCCAGTTGCCCATTCTTGCGGTCCGCTATTACAGTTGCCAGCAACATATAGGCCCTACTGCGTATCGAGAACTGAGAAATGAGTTTGACGGGATCCTGGAAGGAGACAGTGGTTTCACACTGGATATTGTCTGAACAATGGTGTGTCGAATATCATTGTTATAGGACTACATTTATTAGCGTGATAGTAATACGCGTAGTAATACATGTACCAAGATAGTGACAAGGTCACGCGCTCTGGTAGCGTCATGAACTAAGCCGACATACGTGCAGTTCTAGTACTCATTAAATATACACTATATAAGTATCATCATGGAGCCTGTTGTCATTACGAACGCATTTCATGGTGGCAGCGGTGACTAGAACCATGGAGAAAGGTGTTTCATGGTCCTGGAAGTGACACTTGACGGGGAAAAGAGATTGTAGACGACTCGTCTGATCGCCCGCAAGTACGTAGCGCCGTGGTGTAGTGGCTAGAGCTTCGGACTCTCAACCGAGAGAACCCGGGTTCGAATCCTGTGCGGCGGTGTCGAACCTTGGGCAAGTTCGTTCACTATACGTTGCTCCAGTTCACTCATCCCCATGAATGAGTACCTGGCTATAGACAGTGGTGGATATTTGTGTACGAATAGTCTTCGCGCATTAATTGCAGCGTGGCTGGATGCTTCCCAGAGAAGTCGAGATGGTGTTCGATTGAACAGGTCTGCCAGGGAGTAAAGTGTAAAGCGCTTTGAGCAGTCCTGAGGACTGGATACTGCGCTATATAAGAACTTACCTTTTACCTTTTACGTGACAACGGGAAGATGAGCAATGCACCACTGCCTGCCTGTGGGAACACTGTGAGTGTCGTCGTTACTGACTTTTGCTACAAGCTAATGTGAAACGGACACTGCTTCGGCTAGGTCCAAGAACTCTGCTTTGGCTAGGTTCTAGCATTAGTTGAACTCTGCTTCGGCTAGGTTCAAGTATTAGTTAAACTCTGCTTTGGCTAAGTTAACAGTGATATCGGATATCGCACATCCCGACACGCAGTGACGCAGATGACCCTCCAAACGGGTGGAGTACGTGTGGCCTGACAAGGTCGATCGCCCCGCGTCATCGGAAACCCCACGGGAGCAGCCGGACAAGATTGATGACAGTACGTATGCATATGGCGTCGCTTAGTTCAACCAGCAGACGACCCGGAATGTAAACATTGCCAGGGTCACAGACGTAGTCGAAATCAGCTGACTATAACAACTAAGCCCCGTTTTACAGAGTGACGAATGTAGAAGTATAAATAAACCTAGACACTTGTGCGTTGTTCCGCGAGATATAAAGATGGCAGAAGCTTTGCCCAATCCATCCATGGACTGGAGCCACCCGGACACACCACAAGCATACAAAGAGTTTAAACAAATCGCAGAGCTGTGGTTTAAGGTAAAGGGGACGACACCAGCAATGCAACACAGTTACATCATTCTATGGTCGGGACGCGAAGGTCTTCGTATGTTCAACACATGGGAACTGACGGAAGAACAGCTAAATGATCCCCAAAACATATGGGATAAGTTTTCTACACAAATCGAATCACCTGAAAATTTCAGGATTCACCGACTTGAATTCCAGCGATACAAACAGCAAGAGCAAGAGTCCGTCGATGACTTTTACACGCGATGTAAGTGTAAAGCAATGAAATGTCGTTTCAAAGACACCGTGGCATTGGAAGAACGGCTGATTGACTGACGTCTGGCGTGAAATATCCCGACGTGCAAAAGAAATTGCTGGGGAAGGATGAAAAGTTGACAATACTGGACGCTCTCGGTATATATCGTACGCACGAAGCGAGTGCTACACAAATGGCGCAGTTTAACAGAATCGGGCAGCATTACAACGTTGGCTCAATGCATAAACATGACCATTGTGGGAAATGTGGAACGTACCACCCCGCCAAGCCACAGGGTCAATGTCCCGCATACAAGACAAAGTGTTTGGCCTGTGGAAAGACGGGACATTGGAAGAGCATGTGTCGAATAAAAGGTTTCCGCAGAAAACTGGACGAAAAAAAACGTCCATACGGACATCGGCCCAGATCCAGATCTCGCAGCGGAGCAGGCCGATTACGAGGTAACGAGTCCTATAGGTAGAATAGCAGGTCCAGGCCAGGTAGTCGGGTTAGTGACGTCCACACAGTGGACACAACGCAGATTTGCCTAGCCAGTTTGAGAGTATGGGCTTCGAGGCCATTACGCTCAGAAAGATAGACACTGTTGATAATGCTGATTCCACCAACGGTGAGGGTCACAACGAAGTGTTCGTTAAGTTGGACATTAAACTGGGAAATCGACCTGGCATTCACACGCTGAAGACGAAGATAGATACAGGCGCACAGGGAAACATACTACCAATCCGGATATTTAGAAGAATGTTTCCCTAAGCACTGGACAGTGAGGGGTACCCGAAACCAGGGACCACTGTACCAAGACAAAAAATACTGACAGCATACAACGGTACAAGAATACCACAGTATGGTAGCGTGACTCTTCCGTGCAAATACAAAGACAGCAGCTGTATCGAAGCTTAATTCTTTGTGGCCGAATCGGAAGGACCGGCAATACTTGGATTGCCCAACTCACGTGCACTACACATCGTCACGACAAACTGTGCAACCAACGCGACGAAATTGGTTTGCAGTAACACAAGCGGTAGCAATCACGCACGTCAGATCCGCGGCAAGAGCGAGACAAAAGAGAACGTCATACCGATCAACAGTAAAGAAGAACTGCAAGCGATGTATCCAGACCGATTCAAAGGAATTGGAAAGTTTCCTGGCACGTTTCACATAACGCTAAAGGAGGATGCACAGCCGGTAGTACAGCCGCCGCGGAAATACCCCATCCAACTGAAAGACGAGATTCGAGAAGAGTTGGATAGAATGGAAGCTATGGAAGTGATAATGAAAGTGACAGAACCGACCGATTACGTGTCATCGTTAGCTTTCAGCAGGAAAAGTACCGGAAAACTCAGAATATGTCTGGACCCTAAGGATCTCAACAGAGCGATCAAGCGGACATATCACAAGACGTCAACACTCGAGGCAATCACCCACCGGTTTAATGGCGCAAGAATGTTCAGTAAACTAGATGCACGGCATGGGTATTGGAGCATCGTGCTGGACGAGGAATCGAGTTACCTGACCACATTCAACTCGCCGTATGGGAGGTACCGTTATAGACGACTGCCATTCGGGATCAAGATCTCACAAAATATCTTCCAACAAAAGATGGACTTAATACTTGAACAGTGCCCGGGTACACTAGAAACGCGTTACGCTAACATTGAGCGTGAACTGTTAGCTGTCGTCTTCGGGTGCACACGGTTCCACACGTACGTTCACGGTCGAATCAGACCACAAACCATTGGAATACATCCAACACAAGAGCTTGGCAAACACCCCACCAAGGCTCCAACGCATGATGCTACGTCTGCAACCGTAGTGCAGCAGCGCCAATGGCTATTAGTTACTATTCCATGATTGTTGTTCAATGGTAATATTGTCGTGACCCCTAGTTTCCGGGTCACGGTCTCGTATGTTTGGATACTTCCTGTTGTGAGTTGCAGTTTTGTGTTCTCTTATTAAAACACTGTTCTAGTTACGCATACGTACTAGTGTGTGTTTGTGTGACTCGAAGTGTGCATTTGATCACCTAATGGCGTGGTGGCAGCGCTCACAACGAACCCGCTCACCAAAACGGGCGCAATAAAAGCAGATACACATTGACAGTCCGCCGACCTCACGGCGCAAACAGCTAGCCGAAACGGCTCTGTATCACTAGCAGGTGTGGTAACAACATGGCTAACAACATGCAACGCGCACCGAGACAGTGGTGCCTCACAAAAACGGAAACGGTCAACACATTTGAGAACTGGCGCCAGAACCTCGTCTACACCCTCTCACTCGACCCAAACTTCGCCCAGTTTATCGCCACTGACGCTAAATGGGAGAAGCGATGTGCAGCACATCCAAACCGCGGCTTCACCGACGAGAATGATCATACAGCCATTCAGCAAGCCTACATGCTCGATCTAATGTTAGGCCAAATAGCGAACTATTGCCCAGTCATATCGCGCAACACGATCGCCAAAAACTCAACCAGTTTATCCGGTATCTGGCAAACTATCCGACTGCACTGTGGGTTCCAGTCTACAGGGGCCCATTTCCTGGACTTTGCTGATATCCACCTACAAGCTGACGAACGCCCCGAAGACTTGTATCAGCGCCTAGTGGCCTTCGTTGAAGACAACATGCTACAAGAGGGAAGTGTCATTCTGCACCACGGTGACGTCATACACGTTGACGAAGAAATGTCTCCTTCCCTAGAGAACATGGTAGTACTGACCTGGTTACGACTTATCAACCCCGCACTGCCTAAGCTCATAAAGCAACGATATGGCACAGAGCTGAGGTCAAGAACACTAGCATCGATCAAGCCAGAAATATCACAGGCACTCGAATCACTACTAGACGAGATTGCGTCTGCTGACACCGCAAAGGTTATGCGCACCGAGACTAGGCCTAACCTACGCGGACAAAGACCAGCGTTCTCAAGACAACAACCGGCACCATCTAACAACCCTAGGCGTCCCACGAGCGTGAAGACTTGCCCTCTTTGCAAACAAGTAGGCCGCAGTGATGTACACCACTTCCTCAGCGAGTGCTCGTACCTTCCGGAACAAGATCGCCGCTACATGGCTAAGGTACGACAAGTCAGTGATATCATCGACGGAGTCGATGAAGGCGACGACGATACCTACGAAGTTTATGACGAACGCCCCGTAAACACCACTACCGTGCAACGTATCGATGTACGACAATCGCCTTACCTCGACGCGTTCCACGACCATCACGCCGTTCGAGTGACGATCGATAGCGGTGCAACGGGCAATATGATCCGTCATGACACGGCAGTGAGATTGGGGTGTACTATCAAGAACTCTTCCCAATCGGCTCACCAAGCTGACGGATCATCGCCTCTAACCATAGTTGGCGAAATTACCATATCACTCGCCCGCAAAAATAAATCATTCCAGTTCTGTGGACTAGTGGTACAGAATCTGGATGTCGAGATGCTGGCCGGGACACCATTTATGGAAGTCAACGACATTACCATCCGTCCCGCCAAACGAACCATCACCCTCGCAGATGGCACCACGTACACATATGGTACAACACAGAGGGCCCTCAACAGGCATGCAGTCCGCCGTGCCCACATACTGCGAGCACCACCAACCAACATCACTGTGTGGCCAGGCGACTTCGTGGAAGTCGACCTGCCTTCAGACGCGTATATCGCAGACGCCACATTCGCTCTGGAACCACGTCACGATACCACCGGCAACAAAGGAGTACACGAGAACGATGTGTGGCCACAACCTTCACTAATCACCAGCGTAGAAGGTGTATTGCGCATACCAAATCTCACGAACTCCACTCGCACACTGAAAAGAAACGAACACTTTTGCCAAATCAGAGAAGTGTTCGTACCCGACAAGGCAACATCCATACCAGACAGTCAATGCACCAGCGTAGCCGTAAGCATACGCACACGCAGCTCGAATGCTACTGCCATCAAACACTCAACAGCGGTCACCATCGATCCTGATCACGCGCTCTCCCCCGACGAACGAGCGGCATTCCGATCGATCGTGGAAGAGTATGACGACGTATTCGACCCAAGCTACAGTGGATACAATGGTCACGTGGGACCATCCAAAGCTGTTGTCAACATGGGCCCAGTACAACCGCCCCAACGTAAAGGACGCCTACCCCAATACGCACGAAACCAGCTCGTAGAACTCCAAAACAAGTTCGATGAACTCGAGACGATGGGCGTGTTCGTCCGGCCTGAGGATGTACCGGTCAACGTCGAGTACCTCAACCCGTCATTCCTGATAAAGAAGCAAAGCGGAGGACACCGACTCGTCACTGCCTTCACTGACGTAGGCCGCTATAGCAAGCCGCAGCCTTCATTGATGCCTGATGTCGACAACACCCTACGAAAAATCGCACAATGGAGGTACATAGCGACTACCGATATGTCCAATGCGTTCTACCAAATCCCTCTATCGCGTGAATCAATGAAGTACTGCGGAGTAGTCACTCCGTTCCGCGGTGTACGCGTATACGCTCGCTCAGCGATGGGCATGCCCGGGTCCGAAACCGCACTCGAAGAGCTGTTGTGCCGCGTACTGGGAGATCTACTCGAAGAAGGTGTCGTCGCCAAACTCCAACAGAACGTAAGACGATTGCTCCAAAGCTTCGGCAACAGCGGGTTGCGCCTGTCCGCTGCCAAAACAACGATGTGCCCTACTACGACCACGATACTTGGCTGGGTGTGGAACCTCGGCTCCATCCATGCAAGCCAACATCGCATCGCCACCCTAGCCAGCTGCGACGCTCCACTCACAGTCAAAGCGATGCGAGCATTCGTCGGAGCCTACAAAATGCTAGCACGCATCATACCAGGATGCTCCGCCTTGCTTGCCCCGTTCGACGAAGTAACGGGTGGCAAACAGTCTAGTTATCGCGTCACATGGACCGATGCATTAAGAGAAGCCTTCAAACACGCACAAACCAGTCTTCAGACTAACAAGGCTATCACATTACCTCGGCCAAGTGACGAACTATGGCTAGTGACGGACGGCGCTGTCAAACAGTGCGGTCTAGGAGCCACCTTGTACGTGATGCGCAATGGCAAATTGATGCTGGCCGGATTCTTCAGCGCAAAACTCCGCGGACGACAGATCTCCTGGTTGCCATGCGAAGTAGAAGCACTATCCATCGCAGCCGCTATCAGACATTTCAGCCCGTATTTCGTACAGTCAGCGCACAACACAGCGATACTCACAGACAGCAAGCCTTGCGTACAAGCCCACGAGAAGCTTTGTCGCGGTGAATTCTCCGTCAGCCCGCGCGTATCGACATTCCTATCTGTCGTCAGTCGGTACCAGGCAACTATTCGCCATCTCGCCGGTTCAGCTAATGTTCCATCAGACTTCGCGAGTCGCAACGCACCCACATGCCGGGAACAACAGTGCCAAGTGTGCTCCTATATACGACAGACTGAAGAGTCAGTCGTGATGCAACGCGTTACAACAGACGACATAACATCTGGGAAAGCTCGACTTCCGTTCACCAATCGTTCAGCATGGCTCGGCATTCAAGCAGACTGCCAAGACTTGCGAAGGACTCATTCACACCTTAAACAAGGAACACGACCATCCAAAAAGGTGACAAACGCGAAAGACGTCAAAAGATACCTTAACGTCGCATCAATCGCTCGTGACGGTCTACTGGTCGTACAACGTAACGACCCACTGAGTCCTACACGAGAGTGCATCATCGTACCGCGAAAAGTCCTAGACGGACTAGTAACGGCTCTACACATCCAACTGGATCACCCGTCTTCGTACCAGCTAAAGCAAGTCATGCATCGCTATGTATTCGCTCTCGACCTCGACAAGTCTGTCGAGTCCACCTCGCGCAGCTGTCATCACTGTACGTCGTTACGGAACACCCCAAACCTAACTATCGCGCAATCTACCAACGATCCCCCAGAAGTAGTGGGTATCTCATATGCAGCCGACATCATCAAACGAGAAAGACAACTGATCTTGGTGCTACGCGAGTGTGTAACATCATACACGGTAACATGCTTCGTCAACGACGAACGACGCGACACGTTACGGGACTCCATCATTCAACTCTGCATCGGCCTCCGACCGCTTGATGGACCTCCTGCCGTAATACGCACAGACCCAGCTCCTGGATTCGCAGCTCTCGTCAACGACGCACTGTTGAACAAGTATCGACTCACCATCGAACTAGGACGGGTCAAAAACATCAACAAAAACCCTGTGGCCGAAAAAGCCATTCGGGAACTCGAGGGTGAAATTTTACACCAACAACCAACAGGCGGCGCCATCACGCAGGTGCTACTGTCTGTCGCTACTGCCAACCTCAACGCCCGAGTACGAAACAGAGGAATGTCAGCTCGTGAGCTGTGGACCCAGCGTGACCAATTCACCAACGAACAATTACTGAACGACTATAGCATCATTCAACAACAGCATGCCTCGCGCAACGCTAACCACGAACACAGTCAAATATCGAAGTCTCCTCGCGGTTCAGTACCCAGACCCCAACATATCGACATTGGCGACATCGTGTACTTGTACTCAGACAAGAGTAAACTACGCTCCAGGTGTCGGTATCTCGTAGTGAGCACAGAAGGAGAATGGATCAACATCAGCAAATTCGCCGGTAACCAGTTGCGTGCCACGTCATACAGAGTGAAGCGAACAGAGTGCTACAAGGTGGCAGCTGAAGCTACCCACGATCTTCCAGTATCGTACCAGTATGACGAACTAACACCCGCAGATGACCCAGCTCCTCCAGACGTACCAGTTCAACTCTCGTACCCCCCAGTCACAGCAGCTCAGCCCGTAGAACCATCAACAGCCGAGTCTCATCGACAAGAAACGGCGACAGTCAACAACGAATCGACAATGTCATACGAGCCAGATCAACATAGCTGTCCGCCCGAGGAACCTCCGAGACGCTCTACAAGAACTCGGAAGCCTCCTGAGTATCTGAAAGACTTCATCTCATGAACCTTTATCTCTATAATCATTATTGTATGTCTATATGATAGCTATCTCATAGTAGCATACATAATTATGAGAAGAAAGAAGTCACGCCAATGGCTATTAGTTACTATTCCATGATTGTTGTTCAATGGTAATATTGTCGTGACCCCTAGTTTCCGGGTCACGGTCTCGTATGTTTGGATACTTCCTGTTGTGAGTTGCAGTTTTGTGTTCTCTTATTAAAACACTGTTCTAGTTACGCATACGTACTAGTGTTTGTTTGTGTGACTCGAAGTGTGCACTTGATCACCTAATGGCGCAGTGGTGGGTCTTACGAAGCAGCTGTTCAGTGAACAAGGCATCCCGTCATTGGTGATCAGTGACAACGGACGTCAATTTGACAGCCAGGAATATCGCAGCTGAGTGGGAATTTGATCATGTCATGTCAAGTCCGAGATACCCACAGAGCAATGAATTCATAGAACGCACAATTCAGATGGTCAAGAGGACGATGAAGAAAGCAAGACGTGCTGGCATGGACCAGGATCTTGCATTGCTATGTCTACGAACAACCCCGGTGGACAATGTTATTCCATCTCCTGCAGAGTTGCTTAAAGGTCCTCAACCAATTCGTTTGCCCATCGCCAATCCGGTTCCTTTAGGTCCAGATGTGTAATGTGTGAATAGTTTAACTAGTGTGCACAGTCGGTTTAATAAAAAATGCGTACTTGTTTTTTTAATCGCCAAAAAATAAGATTTGTCGTTACACCGGGTATAGCTGACGAAAGCCAATTGCGCTGTCGACCTTCTGCGCCATTTCGGTCACGTGCTTTACGCGCGATCGGCATCCCACGCATTCGAAAACAATAACAACATACACGTGCTTTGGTGTATCAATATTCCAAAGTGGTTGTACGAAGCTACGTATACTACACTATCGCATTTAGCAACAAGAACGCGTAGCCGCGTATTCATTCAACGAGAACTGCAACTTGCGAACTTCAACACTCGACTCGAGGCAGTCTAACTCTAAGACTGTCTAACTAGGTCTTAGCCAGTCACCAGGTCCATGACCATATATTATCAGTCAGAGGCTGTGTCAACGAGCATAATATTTGATGTGCATTGTAATTTGTATTTGGTTACGTAGGATCTTGGTAATAAACTATGTTATTGCGACAATACATGTAGAGAATAGATGACGTGAGGCTGCGAAATGACAAATAACATTGGTTTGGCAATAGGCCCCTGTTGTTCGTGCAAGTAACTTAGTCAGGGAGCATCCGTAATTTCGTGCAACAGAACGTCAAACACTGGAGTATTATATTGGTGATCATAATTATTAAAACAGTGTTTTGTGACGCATATCTTGATACTATTACTGCAGAATGTTGTTGATTTGCATTGTAGTTTATGCAAAATAATTGAGATTTGTTATATTGACAACCATGATGGTGATGATGATTTTATTAAATATAAAAATGTAAACGTGTAAATACATAAAATATAAATACAGTTAAAGTACATCATATATAAGGATTAAACAAGATAATGCTCGCACTTGTTTCCGTTGTGGTCCTTGGTGCCTGGCTATAGTTTATGTAATTGGTATCCTGTGATACCTTTCAACTGACAAGCCAGCTATTCTTGTGTATTTACCAATATGTGTACATATTCTCACCACAGCAATATATGAATGCATAATACGTAACCTGAATTATGATGTCGCTAGAGGCCACACTGCAACCCAAGAATGGGAATGAGAGGAGGCAGAAGAGGAGCTAAGGCGGTCACCTGGGTCAAGCAGACACAGGGAGGATACATAGTCTGTGGGAAGCCCACATTTGATTAATCCAGGTAATTTCAAATTTATAACAATCAACCACATAGAAGTTATCAAAAAAATTTAATGTGCACATTTACATATATATTTGTTTTCATACACATTTTAATAATAACATCTTGGACGTGGAAAACTAAGTTGACTTCTGCACTTATATTGTACCCACATGTCTACCTGGGGCTAGAATAGAGCATGTGACTGAAAGGGTAGAGAAGGTATTGGGACATGGCAAGGGAGGGTCTATACTAGTACACGTTGGGACAAACAATGCAGACAAAGAGGGAACAACTGGGATAGTTCAGAAGTACAGACATCTAGTAAGGAAGCTAAAGAAGACAAGAGTGGAACAGGTTGTTCTCTCAGGAATTTTGCCAGTAATGGGAGGAAGGGGGGCAACATACAGAAACTGTAAGAGGATGGCAATCAATGCACTAGTTGAGCAGATGTGTGAAGAAGAGGGCGTGGGATTCATAGATTTATGGGGGTACTTTGTTGGGAGAGAAGATATGTACATGAGAGATGGCCTCCATCTAAGTGGAAAGGGGGCAGCAGTATTCTCAGAGAATCTGCTGAGATCTGTTGACAGTGGGACAGGTTGCATCTATTTAAACTAAATTCGCAGGGGGGACTCGCAGAGAAGCCTGAAACTGGAGGCATAGATAAAGACAGCAAAAATAATTCAGCAAAGAACAGTCTGGAAAACTGTTCTGAAGCTGGATATAAATGTGTTTGTTTAAATGCAAGGAGTATAGTAAACAAAAGAAATGAACTAAACATTATGGTAGAAGATATTGACCCTCACATAATAGGTATAACCGAATCATGGGCAACCACCGATATATCAGATGCCGAATTGGGAATGACAGGATATGTAATGTTTAGGAAAGATAGAATAGGAAGAAGGGGAGGTGGAGTTATTTTATATATTAAAGAATCTATCCAGGCTTATGAAATAAAATTAGACAGAGAAGCAGATTGCGAAGAAGCTGTTTGGTGTAACATAGTTACAGGAAAGTCAACGTTAACGGTTGAATTAGTTTATCGAAGTCCAAACATAAGCATAGAAGAGAATGAAAAAATACAAAACGCTATAAGGGAAGTGAGCAAACGGGACTGTGTTATTATGGGGGATTTCAACCATGGGCATATAAAATGGAAATCTCTACAGAGTATGGGTAGTGAGGACCCCAAGTTTTTAGTTTTAGTACAAGATAGTTTCCTTTCTGAACATGTGCTAGAACCAACCAGGGGAGAGAATGTGTTAGACATAGTTTTGTCCTCACAGAATGAATTAGTTGACAATGTCATGGTATGTGAACCACTGGGGAATAGTGATCACAACCAGATACATTTTACCATCAAAGTAAAATCAGAAAGGAATAGTAAAAAGCAGTACAGGAGAAATTTCCACAAAGGAAAATATAAGGACCTAAGGAAATATTTAGCAAAGATAGACACACTGAAGAATAAGACAGCAACAGAATGCTGGAATATCTTAGAGTGAAATTGAATGCATCATCGTCAAATTTGTTCCCTTAAAAAAACACGGTAAACGGTCCAAAAAGAAACATTTATCGAAAGAAACCATTATAAAAATTAAGTATAAAGAAATGATGTGGAAGTCATATAGACGTACTGGAAATGACGAAGACTACAACATTTATAAAGAAGCACTAAACCAAGCTACAGCTGAAATTAGAAATTCAAAGAGAAGCTATGAACATAAATTAGCTTGTAATATAAAACATGACAGCAAGAGTTTTTATGCATATAGTCGAAGCAAACAGAAAGTTCAGGATAAGGTCGGTCCTCTAGAAGATAGTGCTGGAAATGTAATATCAGAAGGATTCTTAATGGCAGAAGACCTGAATGAGTATTTTAGTTCAGTGTTTACCGGAGAAGACACTAGTTCACTGCCAGTACCAGAGGCTAAGTTCAAGGGGGCAGAATCAGACTATTTAAGACAGTTAATTGTAACCCCAGAAATGGTAGCTAAGAAAATCAGGGCTATGAAGGATAATAAATCACCTGGAGTGGATGGTATTCCACCCAAACTACTATTGGAAATTGTAGAACAAATTAGCATACCGCTTGCAACAGTTTTCAACTTGTCATTAGAAGAGGGAGTGGTTCCTTTAGAATGGAAAGAAGCAAACATTATACCGTTATTTAAAAAAGGTTCGAGAAACAAGTCAAATAATTATAGACCAGTTAGTTTAACATCGGTGATTTGTAAATTATTAGAAAGACTAATTAAAGATCACATGGTGGATTTTCTTGTTAAACATAACTTGATAAACCCATCTCAACATGGGTTTCTAAAAGCGAGGTCATGCTTAACAAATATGTTATGTTTTTTGGAAGATATCACTAAGTGGGTAGATGATGGATCACCAGTAGATATCATCTACTTAGATTTTCAAAAAGCTTTCGACAAAGTGCCACATCAGAGATTACTGCTTAAACTAAAGGCCCATGGCATAGGAAATGGTATAATTAACTGGATAGAAAAATGGCTGATTGACAGAAGACAGCGGGTAGTTGTTGATGGGGAGGCTTCAAACTGGAAATCAGTTTTGAGTGGGGTTCCACAGGGATCAGTACTGGGACCTATATTATTCTTAATATATATAAACGATTTGGACGATGATATAGCTAGCAAGGTGTTGAAATTTGCAGATGATACAAAAGTGTTTAGAAGGATTAAAAGTGATGGAGATAGACAGCATTTACAGGATGATCTTGACAGGTTGATCAAATGGTCTGAAAAGTGGCAAATGTTGTTCAATTTTGGGAAATGTAAATGTCTTCACACAGGACATGGGAACGAATATGTAGAATATACAATGGGGGAACTGTACTAAATACTACTGTAAAAGAAAAAGACTTAGGGCTGACAATTAGTGCTGACATGAAGGTTTCAGAGCAGTGTGGAATTGCAGCTTCAAAAGGAAATCAAATCCTTGGATTGATTAGGCGAAATATAGCATATAAAGAAAAAGAACTAATAATACCGCTGTACAAAACAATAGTTAGGCCTCATTTAGAATATTGTATACAAGCATGGAGGCCATACCGCAAGAAGGACATAGATATGCTAGAAAGAGTACAGAGGAGAGCGACTAAAATGATACCAAAACTGAGGGATCTAAGTTATGAAAAACGCCTAAAAGAATGTGGTTTAACAACACTAGAGACCAGGAGATTGAGAGGAGATCAGATAGAAGTGTTTAAAATATTGAATGGTTATGAAAATATTGATAGAAATATGTTTTTTTCAGTTAAGAAAGATAGAAAGACTAGAGGACACGAAGTTACATTAGTAAATGAAGTGTAGATTAGACGTAAGAAAGTTTTGATTTTCATAAAGGACTGTGAATGTATGGAACAGATTATCTGATGATTGTGTGGGTGCTAGTAGTGTGAATGTTTTAAAATAAAATCAACACATACCTCAGAAGGGCTGGATATATGTAGATAAAAGGGTTGGACCCTCGATAAGCCAAAGGGCTTCCTTGTCCACCTGCCATCTAGAGTTAATTCTCTGGATGGCAATCTTGTTAAATCTTGTCACAGACATATTAATACACCTTTAAAAGTATTTAGCATACGGCGATGACTCAGAAATAAGTTTATAAAATAAATTTTTCATTTTTGAAGAAGGTAAACATACATGTTATGAACCTTTGAATACTTGGCGAGTACTGTTAGCATCACAATAACACCTAATTTTGTAATTTCCAACATTCACCTTGACCATTCAACTTCAGGCAGAACCATAAAATGTAAAACGTGAATGTGTGTAGTAGTTACACATGGCAGACACTGACATGAATTTGTATACTGAAAACAAAAAAATATATATAAATGCTCTTTACTGATGCTTTACTGATTAGCAGAATTCAAATCAGTCTATAATATTGACTAAGATCAAGCGTCACTGTAATGAAATTGAAACATTTTTAATTCATGTAATGACAATGAACACCTTATAAAGAAAAAATAGTTAACATTTTTCACTATTTTGAAAAAGAGCACATTCTACTAATGTATGCATGCTGTATCAACCCACCCTCTCCCTCCTCCGGAACAACCCCGGTAAACACTGACTGTTCCTACGATATCAACATGTATAGATGCAGCTGTAGTAGCACATTTCTTGCTGCCGTTTTTCTTGTTAAATGCTGCAGGTCACACATGAAACATTATTTTACATTTACTGATTATGAGAATGAACATTCCATAATTATTTACTACCAACACTACAATAATACCTGTTTTTGTTTACTTAATATATGCTTTTCTTTACAGGAGATTGGACTAGTGTGCTTAGTATCACTAGTTCTCCAAGTTAATACTGGGCAGTTGTATTTGTCCAGGATTTCGGACAAGATTCTACAGCCATGCAGCATGCTGGATATTAATGGTTTATCATGTGAATGTCCACCGACTGATCCCAATTGTGTCGTGTGTTGCATCCGTGACAGATTCCCCAGTGCCGATGGGGTATACACTGGCTTCCAGGTCAGTCAGTTAGCTTAACTGACTAAAAACTAATGTAGAATGCAGGTTGCTCGACATACGAATATGGTGACGCCTGACTAGCTCATGAGACAAGTTCAGTGTCGAGCATTCTTCGGTGAACTACATCGGTTTGGATATCGATGACATCACTGTATGTGTTCACTGTCTTCGATGGTACTGCATACCAGCCTCCTGACATTTTGCTGTACATCCGCATCTACCTATACCGGAGACAAAGTGACAATTAGCATGGCTCTGACATGTATTATATTTTATATGTGATGACACATTTATCAAAAGTCAATAATACACGGTATTTGTATTCAATTCAACTTTAACTGTTAGCAGTGTCTATGACAAAATACATCAATTACCCAGCATTGTTACAGTGGTAGGGTTTCATTGTCTTTGTGTTGCTGATAGTCAGTGGCAGCCAGCTGAGTTCTTGCAACGTACACCAGGTACTTGTTATGTACAACAACACAAGTTTGTGATGAAGTAATGGTATTGAAAGCCTTTTCACATTTTGCAACAACAATCTGACAGCAGCATTTTACTTGTTTAAGTTATCTATGTATCATGAGGACTGTTATTATACTTTTCATGCCACGTTTCATATTTCTAAATTATTCTTTTTTATCACTGGTTTATATTTTCACAAATAATTTACATTACATTTTCACTTCGCATGATGATTATACACCTGTACTGATATGGTGTAGTATCCAGTCCTCGGGATTGCTCAAAGCGCTTTAAACTTTAATCCTTGGCAGACCTGTTAATTCGAACACCATCTCGACTTATGGGGGAAGCATTCAGCCACACTGAAATTAATATGCGAAGACTATTCGTACAAAAATATTGTGGTCTGTAGCCGGTACTCTTCATACAACTGAGTAAACCTGAGCAATGTAGCATGTAGTGATTGTACATGTAATTCTCAGTCACATGGCGATGACCCTGACTAGTCTAGTCACTATTATTTGCGAGTTGTAAACATACATACCAAGCATTGCATAAATTACAAAATTTTCTAATTTTCTAATCATTCATGTTTTTTTTAACAAAGAACCATAAATTATGATTCTTTGTTAAAAAAACACAATTAAGATTCATAATAGTTCATTTGTTCAACTAAACATCTTCCTAAGTAATTTGTTCTCATTGGTTTACATTTTATGGGCATGCGATATTAAAAATTGTTGTTAATACACATAATTGTTTAGTCACTAATTTTGCGAGTTGTAAACATACAAGGCATGTATAAACTACAACTAGCATTTGACATCACGTGTACTAGTGTTTTTTTCTTGATAAAAGTATCTGTTTGTTTTTTACATATACCTGACATTTTTTCAACCTCTTCCTAATTTGTGTTACTATTGTTGTTTTGCATTTTATGTGCATGTGATATTAAAAAGTATTACATTATACACATCAAGTGCAGTGATTGTACCTGTAGTTGTATTGTACTTTTCATTATTTTGTAGTCAATCTCATCAAATAGTTTCAATAAAATGTTTTTACTTTACATTGTCTTTACTTTAATTCACATGCATTTCTAACAACAATATGCAATTTAACGAGGACACCACATTACTGCAAAATCCTCATGCAGACAAACAAAATTATCACGTACAAGGGTGGATCCAGAAATCGAGTATGGGAGGCACAAAAACCTCCACTGGCAGCCAAACCAAATGGTTTTAGTCTAAATTTTGTCGGTACCACGCCAGGGGTAGAACTTCAGCATTTATTTTACTAGACAGCAGGACTAGTAGAGACAAAAGTTTACTAGTCCGCCAAAAGGTTTACTAGTCCTGCAAATAAAAAACATAGCACAAATTTAGGTCACAACAAATGTATTTAAAACACAAAAAACCACAGTGTCATCCAGGCCTGGCGTTAACACTGCCTGTCAGTCAGTCAGTGTCACTCAGAGTCGGAGGCACTACTGTCATCACAGTCGGTGTCACTGCTGTCAGTGTAACTACTACAGTCGGGCCTTGGCCTAAGCGGCTGAGTGTCTGGCCTCCGGGCTCCACCAGCACTCCACAGCTCGATTGCCTCCTTCGGTTCAAATGCAGCGATGTCTGGTGAACTCAGCTGAATGGTCAACAAACCTTCAAATAGCCACGCTGTCGTTTCTGCTTGTCGTACAGCGTGTCCCGTTCTCGCTTTTCCACCTTGCATTTAACTTCTGGTTTTGCAACCCCAGTTAAATAACGATGCTTCGTGCGTAAACGTAACAAAATAATTAGTAATGAATTAACAAAATAATTGATGTAGAACTGAAGATGTGAACCGTATTCGAAATCCGCGCATTAGAAAATAGACGCGAAAATGGACGCCAATTGCGCTCATTAGCCGGTACCCCTCTACATGATACGCTAAGCCAAACAAAACGGTCGTTTCAGATTTCTATGTCACACAACAACCAATCAAAAGTACCGTTTCACTGTCGATTCACATTAGGTAAAGATTTACTTTGTCAATTGTATGGTTGGTGGCGCCACGCAACACGCTGATTTTTACTAGACAGCCGGACTAGTTGGTAGGCCGGGTTTACTAGTCCGCCGTAATCTTTACTAGTGTACGGACTAGCGGACTAGTGGGTAGTTCTACCCCTGCACGCTGCCATAACATCACCCGCTCCACTGGAATTGTGATATTGGAACACGCCATAACTTCAGCTTATTATTATCACCTAAACTGGGGCACATTTCAAACGGTCTGGGAGGGCACAGTCGCGTGGGCCCATTATAAAAGATTTGCAGACACGCCAAATTCTTATGGTCTAGGGGGGCACCTGTCCCCAGGCCTGCCTGGATCCGCCTGACATACTTGTTTATTGCTTGTATTTATAATTTTGATAACAGGTTTGGTGACAGAGTAACCACATTTGATAACACTCGTTTACCTGAAGGTGAAGAGCTTTGAAGCATACATCTGCATGTGGTGTCGACACACCTCAAGTTCTGAAAATATAGTACATGTATTAATAGTCAGCACTGATTGTTTCTAACAATAATCATTTTAATGTACTTGCAAAAGTTGCAATGCAATGAATGACCACTTGCCAAATGCAACCAATGCCAACGGTCAAGAGCTATCTATATAATATATACATGTTATGGGCATTAATGTCCATGGTATTGAGGGGCGCTGGTTTTCTGAACATAACAAAAACTCACAGAAGGGACAATAAAAAAACCTGGTGAAACTATTGGAATATTCTTTTCCTTGTAAATAATTAAATACCAAGACTACATACAATTGAATTCAAATTAAATTTTTGAATGTCCCATAATAGTATTTTTTTATATAAAAGTAATAAATTTGTTAAATTACTATTACATTACTGTTGTTAGTAAATTATGTACATCTTGGTTCAATAATTATAATCGTTACGGATCATTTATAATGCATTTACACTATTACTATTTTCCCAAGCCTACTTAGGCTACTAGCCTACTACCATATACGACATAATATAGTCACTATCATTGACATAAGTATATGACATAGGCATAGCGTCGTACTGTTAGCTGATATTAGTCTATAGCTTAGTTTTCAGAATAATTATATCGAATGCAACCAACGGGAGATAATCTACACCAATAAACATACATAGCAAACATATATTGTATCCAGCTACATAAAGGAACGTGTATAATCTCATAATAGCACTAGAATATCGATATATGACGGAGTTGTACAATTTATCATAACAACTTAAATCAGTCAGACAGTTTCTGTTGGTCCCGCTAGCTCAGTGGGTAGGCGCGTTGGTTACTTGTCGTTTATTTTACAATCGGGCGACGCACAATAACTCGTTCTGACGCTCGTTTCAACCCAAAAGCTATCCTTGTAAACATGCTCTGAATGCATGGAAAGGGTCGGCCTGATGCGAGTGTGTCATAAGTGACGTCACGATACCACGTGATCGCCTAGCTCATTAAAATTTCATTTTCCGCGGGAATCGCTTCACAGACGAGCTTAAAATCGAATTTATGCTACAAATGTATTTTTCTGTATTTGTTTAATGTTGTCAAATGTTACATACAATGTTAAACTTTGTGTAAACATAGAAAAGGGATTTTAGCTAATGTCTTATTTTTATTTCCTTTAAAAGAGAGGGGATGTTATAGGACTACATTTATTAGCGTGATAGTAATACGTGTAGTAATACATGTACCAAGATAGTGACAAGGTCACGCGCTCTGGTAGCGTCATGAACTAAGCCGACATACGTGCAGTTCTAGTACTCATTAAATATACACTATATAAGCATCATCATGGAGCCTGTTGTCATTACGAACGCATTTCAATCATGACGGGCGTTCATTTGTACACCACATCTAAATATCTGAAAATGCACCGAAACTACGACTGAAATTATAATTCATTCTAAGATATACAAATAAGGTGTTGCCTACTGATATTATGCATTATGCATCAAGTGTTGCTGAAGTACATTAATGAGTGATACTTCTACAGACCACGTGACGTTATACTACGATCTACTGAAATTGTACAGCAACAATTAGTCACCTTACCATACATTCATAAATGTAAGCCTATTATCTGTATTATTTGTAATATGTTATGTTAAAATGTTTTACGTTGGAAGGATGTTGAAGAATATCTGGAGGGAATTTAGATGTCAAATAGTGTAAGCAATACAACCATGCACGTGTGCGATAATTCCATTCGAGAGTAATCGCACCAGAAGACAATTTGTTATTTGTATTACAATTGTTGAGATTCACGGAAAAGTGTTCACAATATGTTATGTTTTTCATAGATATTTATTAGTGAAGAAAAATAAACAGTTCATAAAATAATACTATGTGTAAATTGTTGTAATGTTATGCTTCGTATGTTCGAAACTTCGGAGACTAGACGCACAAAAACGAAGATGCATGTACAAATCCAATTCCAACAGTATTGTTCTGGTATTGTGTCAATATTCACACTCACCCCGGTGCATTCAGCACTGTCCAGGTACATGCATCACTACATAGCTACACTAATCACTAAATTGGTGCACTAATCGCAATTCTGGTACTTTCATCATGTCAACAAGTTCACAAGTGTTGGCGTATCTCATTCCGAAGGTTCTCATACAGTATGACACCACTGTCTGGTCCGTCAGGTGGACTCCAACCATGTTTGATCACACGGGCTGGGACCAGGTGGTAGGCAGTGGTCCTGGTAAACCTGCAATAATACTCGGTATATTTATATCAACGCATAACGAAAAATGCGGCAAATATGATTTTTCTGCAACAAATACGTCTGTGTTTAGAGTATTCACAAAGTAGAGAAATTACATTGAGTAATAACTAATATAATGGATTGGGTTGAAAAGTAATATATACAGGCACTCCATCGTATAGCTGCTGAAAGGTCCTAAAATGACATAGACAAATATAAACTATTTATAGATCTGCAACTGGCGAGTTGTGACGGGACAATTATAATCATCAGTGTCATACAGATGCGGGAAGAAGTACATCGTCAGAGGTCTTCCGTATGGAGCTGTCGTGTTTTAGTTGGTCGAATTCGGTGTGAATTCCATAACTTTGCAATCCCATTTACTTCTTTCTGAAGAGAGAAACAGATCTACATAATGTTGACATTTGAAACTCAATAATTAACATAAACATACACACAAATATATATATATATATTATTCGAGTTCGTTTTAATCATCTTTGAAACTGCATTTGTGTATGAATACATTTGTTAATGTGACATACACTTTAAGTTACTAACAGAACTATCTTATAACAGTGCTTTCTGGGTGTTTAATTCTGTATCAATATCAAAATCACTAAATAAAATATAAGTCACCGTAGTAGGCACACATGCTGTTAGCACACAACGTATTCCAACGATTACTACACAATGTCAACGAAGTTGCTGTCGATTCACTAACCTGGATGAGATTCATGAAGACAAACTGCACCAAGTTCTTGTCCAAGAAATCTCCAGTGAATTTGTTCTTGTCTTTCAATTACTGGAAAACATCCATCCAGCATTGCGATTGGTGTGTTCTCAGAAATGACCACCAGCACTCTATTCGTTGGTTGTGGTTACTTGATCCATAAATTAAACTTTTCTTCGCGTATTGGTCAGCACGGTCCCATCTGAATGCATGTTGCATCTCGCACATGTACCCATTTTCTGTGCCCATGTCTGTAATTCTCACTGGACAACCCGTTTTATTCCTGACACTGTCTATGTAATAGCTGACAATCACTGTAGGGTCACTAGCTGTTTGTGCTGAATGTCTTGAGCCTGATAACAAAGCGCGAGTAGCCATCGATCGCACCATTGAGACAAATTCCTTAGGGCTTCAGTTTATCATATTAATCTACGGGCCAAAAAAAATTTGGCCCCTTGTTGAAATACACACGTCTCTTACTTATTTTTCTTCTCCTCTGAAGTTCCACTCCCTCAGGATATAATATTTGCAACAATAGTCGCACAGTCTCTTGTCGAACGACAATTCCGTTTTGTATGCACTTCAGATGCACGAATTTGTAGCCATGCAACTTGTCACTAGTATGCATAAGTTCCATCAGGTACATACTGACATCCAGAATATCACTATATTCTTTACGTCTATACAGATGGGCCGTTTTCAAAATTCGTCGTAATGTTCTCATACTTATGACAATGTCGTTGAGATGGGCAAGCGATTGCAGGATTTCGCTATGGTTCATAGTATGAACCATAGCGAAATCCTGCAATCGCACAAATTGAAACTTAACCCGCACCGCACAGCAACAACAAAAATCCAGCCCGCGGTTTGCGGGCCAAAACCCGCCCCGCGCAGGGCTTTAGTTCATACCCAAAGAGAAGTACAGCCTCACAAAGTCTTTCGTGCCTTGATTTGCCAAGGCCGTTCTTCATCCGCTGACGAATATAGTAATTTGTACTTACGAATTAGTAATTCGTACATACGAATTAGTAATTCGTACTTACGAATTACAAAATATACGTCGGTGGCAGTTCAGCGCTGTCATGCCCGTCCAAGCAATCAGCGAATTAAAAACGGCGGGTTCCGCGGATACAATTGTTCGTCTTTTGCGCTGTTTTATCTTAAAATGGCATATTAAGTGAAAACAAGTTGATAGGGAGTTGAGGAAAGTGATATGTAGTGTATGGGATATCGCTGGAAATTTGTATTTTAAATATGGAGGAACTCAGAAGGCAACTTTAAGGCTACCGATGTTTTTGAATAACTTACATATGTAAAAAGTAGAGGTAATTGTTCTTATATAGCGCAATATCCAGTCCTTTGGGTTGCTCAAGGCGCTTTACACTTTACTCCCTGGCAGACCAGTTCAATCTCGACTTCTCTCTGGGAACATTCAGCCGCACTGCAATTAATGTGCGAAGATTATTCGTACACAAACATCCAGCACTGTCTATAGTCTGGTGCGCATTCATACAGCCGAGCAACGTAGAGTGAACGAATTTGCCCAAGGTTCGACAATGCACAACCATAAAATGCATATCATATGAAGGCATATGTATTTAAAAATGGCTAAAACAGGCTACTAATGGGATGGAAATCTATTATACCATATTTTTAAACGATTGTTCACAAATCAAAGTTAGAATCCACCTACCCCGCTTATCGTGCTCGGAAAACTCCCGCGAAACTGGCTATGACGTAGATCAGTCTTTCATTGGTTCATGTGATCATCAAAATACGACGTAAATTCATTTGCATAATGTTGCCAAGCGATCTTGGGGAATCCTCAATCTCGGCGGGAGCCGTAGCAATGGCGTCCAAAAGCGTCACAGGTTTCAGGTTTAGAATGCTAGGACAAATTTACGGTGCTGCCCCTAGCGGAATGTGATGTACCCATTGACGGTTGACATTCTGTCGTTCTGGTGAAGTCATGCAGCCAGGCGATAGTCGGTTAAGCGAGACTACGAGGATTACGGTTCATAGAGGCATTGTAACGGTCGGAGCGCGGATACACAAAGGAAGTGACGTTCGCCACAGTGAGTTTCCTCACCGCTTGCTTACTCTGTTTGGGTTGTTCGATAAGTCGAATAAGTATATTTGATCTTATACTGATGTTAGAATCACAATTTGGTTTTGCTGTTTGGAATGCCCGTCGATACGTAGGCACTTTTTTGTATTCGTTCCCCGTGTAGTGCCAGTATGCAAGATGTTCAGCAACCACAATGGCACAAATCGACTTATCAAGTCATTCATTTCAAGACACGGTCTCAGTCAGTCACTGAGACTGAGCCAGACTCATAAGTCTCAATTGCTACTTGACTCTGTGTCTGTCAGTGAGTGACAGTGTACGGAATGTGCACATTATAAACCATGTTGGGTATATCACATTTTGGCACTTGTGTCAAATCCGGACCCACCTCGATTTCGCCGTTATAACTTGAGTTTTGGCTTTTGCCTACTTTTTGTTTTGAAATTTGTCTTGATACCTCAGCTCAGGCACAACCGTCAACGTGTTAGTTCCAGAATTAAGAATGTTGCGCTAAGCACACTTTTGAGGTGTAAATAACTCCCCGGTTTGTGGAGCGTGGCTAGTGTAGTGGTAACACATGCACCTGGCATGCTAGCACTCACAGTTCGAAACCCGGACCAGGTAAGCATGATATTTGGTGTAAAACCTAATGTCGGTCCCATCTCAACACTGAGGACGACAAGCACCTTGGCAGTGACCACCCTCAGTGCCAGCATATAAAGGTCGGTTTGGCGATAATGTTCTGAAAAGGCTGACTAGTTGAATGAGACCTCATAAGATCATTCGTATATTGTAACCACAATAATACGGACTAGTCAGTTAATAGAACACTGCCGAGCGCTGGAAAAAACTAGAACATACGCTGCTATTAATACATTACTCATTTTACACGTGTGATGCCGTAACGCACATCCACAGCAGCGCAGACTAGCATAAACCGGGTCGCTATTTGGGCTTCAAAAGTGCACTAAGACAAAATATTTGTGTAATATAAATATGTCTGGGATGATGGTACTAACGCACTGAAGTATCTAGTAACTCATGTTATAACGGCACACATTTTTCAGTTAGCTCGGATTCTAAAAAAGTGCTTAATGATGTAAACTGTATAACCATGAATGAAAATATATCCAGTAATGTGTATTTAACATATGCAACTGAACACATACAATTGACATTACATGTTATATTTATAGGGCATATGCATAGACATGATGTGGTGAAACTGAAAGGACATAAGTGTCGTTGCTTTTTGTACAGGCACTGTCCGGGATGTAGTAGCCCCACTCACAAACCATTGAAACTACTTGTAACATTGTATGACTTCAGTGGATTCACATTAGAGACATAACTACTGGATACATCAGTGACTGGGAGTTAAACACAACATATTTAATACGAAGTGGCAACTATTGTTGATCATGTGTCGTTCACGGATTAACCATTCTGAAGCATCTGCTTCTAAGACTGCATGATGATGTCACAATTATGAATTGGGATTGCCTTTCCCTAGGTATTTGTTATTTCATAATACTATCACAATGGTTATGGTCAACACATCACAATATTTTTAATAATTAGTGTTGCAATGGTAATACAACCATCATAGTACTGTTGCAAAAGTTAAGCTAATAACAAAGTTTGTTTGTGTGTGTTAGGTTTCAGTCGCTTGTCTCCCCATAACTCTGCGAGTATGATAGTTAGAAATTTGAAACTTAAAAAATGTGCAACTAGGTATCATATTTTGTAATTTGTCCATTTTAAAAGGCTATATCTGAAGTTGCAAGCTGTAAATTCAAATTTTTCCTAAAGATAATTTTGTAATCTTCATATGTATTAATGATTGTTCACAGCCACTGCATTTACCTTTTGAGTTATTGCCATATAAAAATCATGCAATATATTCGTGGCTACTGCTTGCGGTTGTTAAAAATTACATCATAATTATCCACTACTCAGCAATATTACAAACAAATTATAATGTTATCTTTATGATGATTAAACAAAATTAATTCCACGATTGTAAACTTAAATATTGAGCGATCAATCAATAACATTGTAACTCCTATATCTCCATATGTCGAATTGTTAATATATATATAGACTCTTGGGTACAATTACGGATCTACATAGTGTTTTGTAATATTTAATTATCATCCTGGGTAAAGCTGGGCGGCATGGCAAG
This sequence comes from Paraescarpia echinospica, assembly GCA_020002185.1. Taxonomy (NCBI): domain Eukaryota; kingdom Metazoa; phylum Annelida; class Polychaeta; order Sabellida; family Siboglinidae; genus Paraescarpia; species Paraescarpia echinospica. The sequence continues at coordinate 35,522,894 of CM034531.1, forward strand.
TTCCCAAATAAACCCCAAAAATAGTCATCCCTAACAGACGTAATAGTGATACTGTAGGCATAGACTATACTGTTGGTGTTCTCAAGATCATGTGATAGACATAGTATATTTTATAAATTATGTTCATTTAAAAATGTTTGGATAATCTAGATTTACACAATATAGTTTATGCTAATGCCTATATAGCATTTTATCATATTTGTTTATCATCAAACGCCTCTCATTGTGGGATATTGCCCAGTATTGGGCTTACCACAAAATTTAAAAAGAGCAGAATAAATGTTACGTAATTTGAAAATAGAAACGACCAAACTATATGTACGTTCCTCCACATTGTGTAGAAGATTAAAGAATGAACAGACTGTTATTTGCTGCAGGCAAACTAATGGCAGGGAAGACTCTGAGTCTGCGTCTGAAGACGAAAACGGGCCAGCGAGTGGTGAGTCACTTGACCCCAGAGTCAACAGTCAACGACCTCAAGATGATAGCTGCCGAACATGCCCGCATCCCCAGCACCGCTCTACGTTTGCTCGCTGGATTCCCGCCAAAGCCAGTCGATGTCACAGATGGGTCGAAGAGTCTCCATGCACTGAACATCCGACATGGTGATACAGTCATTGTGGAAGAAGAGTTATGCATCACGCCACCGCCGGTCACGCCCAAGGAAGGACACGAGTCAGTCTTGCATGAGATCCAGACTCAGTATCTCTCCGGCGGAGGGATTCTCACCAGGCAAGTAGTTCCGGCAAACAACTCGTGCCTCTTCACTGCCTTTAACCTAGCGATGAATGGTGGGCGGTTGGACCTCACCTCTGCCAAGCCAACGCGTGAACTCATCGCAAGGATTGTTGCTGGTGACCCGGTGAAATACAGTGATGCATTTCTAGGCAAGTCAAATGCAGAATACTGCTCATGGATTCGAGATTCTGAGTCTTGGGGTGGTGCCATAGAAGTGTCCATGTTGTCAATGCATTATCGAATAGAGATTGATGTTGTGGACACGCAGGCAGTGAGAATCAATAGATTCGGAGAGGACCAGCATTATGATGAGCGTGTTCTGTTGATCTATGACGGTATCCACTATGACTGCCTTATGTTTGAACCTGCTGACCCCACCCTGCACCCCATAACTAAATTCCCAACGAGTGACAGCAAAGTTTTGAGTCAAGCCATGGAACTTGCTGCAGAGGCGAAGTCGAGTCGCCAGTACACTGACGTGAAGAATCTGACCCTGAAGTGTCTTGTGTGTGGGAAGGGCTTGGCAAGGCCGGCAGACGCAGAAACACATGCCAAAGAAACTGGACACATCAATTTTGGCGAAATGTGATGTATATATGTAAATTATGAAAATCTGACCAGTGCATACATGCAATTTGTATTTTTGGGTATGCATATAATATCTACCCAATAAATTTTAGACCTTGATGTTTATTTTATTTACATGACCAGTTATTGACTGTCTTTTACTCACAAAAACTGCAAAACTATTCCACCAATATATCACCTTCATAATGAATGTTATCTCCTGTAGGCAGTATTTAGCCAATACTTTATTTTTATTGTATTAGCTATTTCTTTACAAATGTACAGACTATATATTTAACTTGTATTTTCTTTTTATTTTACCGATTTTGTTTTACCAATATTGTGTTTTAAGCATCTCTAAACAAGTTTTATATCCGGATATACAGCGCTATACAAATAACAGTTATTGGTGTCAGAGATTGTCATGCCTACACAAGACCTGTGCCAGTTTTCTACTGCATGTTGTTAGATCCCATGTGAAACCCTCCATTAATTTAATCCATTGCAAATCAGGTTTGTTGATGTTAAAATATGTTACTTTATGAATAGTTCTATGTGCTATTGGTGTAATAAAAGAATGATGTATACTTTTTATGAAAATGATTGAGTTCATTTTGCTTGTTAGATTGGGTTGCAACTACAGAGTACTGTGTGAACAGGTTTGAAGTTACAATGCATTGATAGAGGCTTTCGCCATTTTCAGCATATTTTTTCTGGTCAAATGTAATTTAACAGTATGTCGCATGATTTCACTAAGACCTAAACATGTTTGCACAAATGAGCAGGCATGTCATAATGGATATTAGGTTTGGTTTTTGCACGTCTAAAATTAGACAAGCTAGAAATTTAACTGAGGAAGGAGGGACTGTTGAACTGGTCACAGTGCTTATAACATAAATGTCAACGAACCTGATTTGTGACATCCTAAATGAGTTATGGAAGGACTTTTAAGACTCTGTAAGAGCAGTGTATGTGGCTACCCTTCACATGTGTGGCATTGTCAGTGTACTTGCAGAAACATCCTGCTGAGGAGTCTATGACATTTGGTCACATTGATGGACTATCCATATTTTATGTTGGGCCAATCACTATACAGAGCTACCAAGTCTGAGTGAGACGCACACATTTTGGGTCCGTCTCACACATATATACCTCTAAATCTCAAGCATATTGGCCATTTCAAAAAATATTAATACAGACAGAATTATTTTCATGTTGATATATTTATTAATATGCATGGCAGATAGCGCAGAACGTCCATTGAATCCGCAAGGAAATAAAAATGTCATTAATTCATTCAGGGTTTTCGTATGATAGTCAGTAACATTTGTCAACTGTTCTGACAATGGTCCTGTCAGGAAACTCGAGTGCATCCACCTGTTGACCCGATGGGAACTGAATCCCACACATTTCCTGACAACTTGGCAGCTCTGTGTATAATATTTGTTTCATGTTACCCTAGTCCATACTGACCCTGTTAAATGTAGCTCCACAAGTTCTTATGACAAGACAAATAATTGCAACCCTGTATTAATCCAACAACCAAGAAAATAACCTTTGCAGCCTGACCAAATCTCTAGCTACAGCATACCACAAATATGTGGCATCAGATCACATGATTACTAAAACAATTACCAAGTACCAAGAAAATACTCAAATGTTTACCTATCTTAAAATATTTTTTCAGGAAAATGATAGAACAGAAAATGTACAATAAATTTGAGAGCATGTAAATTTTAATATCGAGGAAATACAAACAATTTTTTATTAAAATAGGCTTTAATTCTTGTTTTTGATGTAGGTACTTTTGAAAAACATCTGTGCCATTATATTTGTCACAAAGTGGTCTGTATAGAATTTAATCAGGCTTTAGAAGAGTGGTTTTGTATACAAAGTATGGTTGATGGGATGGTGCTGCCATCTCTGGTATATATTGTCGTGGAGGTATACGCTGGTGCCCTCTGGCGATTAAGGCGTGTAACGTTTTAACTGCCGACGAGTCAGATTTAATTAATTTCATTTGTAGCATACACCACTAATTCTACGGTTAGGTATACCAAATTTGGTACCAGTAGAAATTATTTAACATGACTGGTAATATGGTGACCTGTTGTGGTTATAAGAAGATTATATTATGAACTTATAACAGTTGTTTACAGAAATGTAGGTGTGAAAAACACTAGGGTCACACCTAGCTTGTGAACAGAGTGCGTGTTTTATTAAAATTATGGATTAATTCATGAGAGTTGGAATGTACGATGAATATTGTGGTATCCGGCTCGATACAGGGAATCAAGTGATATTAATTATGTAAGTAATTCACGTAAGTTAAAGATTGAATGAGCACTTATATAGACAAACGTTTAGCTCGCAAAATCTATTTTTAAACTCGGCAAGTTGAATGGATTGCTTCGAAGTGTGAATGGTTTCGGGAGCCGGTTTTTTAAGCGACTAATGTGTATTAAGTGTTGTAAATGGTCAGACTAACTTCCGGCCATCAAGCTATATAAGGGCAGGACGGCCATTCGAGGCCAGACGAACATTTGAGCAGAAGAAAGTGTTGCACTCTCGTCTCCAGGAATTGGGCTGAAACGTGTGTCCGCCCAACGCCTGTAGTAAATACTTCTACGATTTCAACAGTACTGATTAGTTGTGAGACGCTGCACTTCTCACGCGTTGAAGAAGACTGAGCGATAACCGACTGCAGTTCCGTTTTGACGAGACCTTCGTGACAGACCTTCTCGACATCGCCGATGTCGTGACATCGATTCCGTGTTGTCGCCTGGTGATTCGCGTGGGATCGACAAGGCAAATCTACCGTCTACTTGATCGCCCGAGTCGCCTGCTTTCATCTACGTGAATTCGTACGCCGAGCGACTTTCGACTTCGTCCTGACATCTCGCCGAACGCGACCGATGTGAACGTTGTCATTCACACATCACGAGACATTCTTTGGTTACAGTTCATAGACTTTACAACGGTGTATACCCGTCTTCATGTAAGTGACCAGCTGTTTAAATTGTCTCCCATGTTATTTCGTATTTGGATGCATACTCGGCGAGTACAATGTATGGTGTTATAAATATGTCATAGAAGAGTAACGGTTGGTTGGTCAACTATCACTGAACCGCTTTTGTTTATTGTTGATGTATTAAATGGGAATGCCAGTTGGCTTCTAGTACATACATATCTGATGTCACGTTATGTCTTTCGTTCACTCCGAATCCTAGTGCACCTGAACATATAACTTGCTATGTCAAATCGGGTACCGTCAATTTATTAATACTTACACTCGATTTTGTGACAATATTATATTTGGAAGTACATAAGTTGAAAGCCACAGCTTAGTCACCAGTCACTAAATTTATTTTATACAATTAAGTTTTCACATAATTAATGTTGCACCTATTGTATACTGAGAATGAGCGCTGATTGTCATTGGATAAGTGAGTTGGGGTTTCATAATACTTACAAACATGAGTACGATATGTTAGAAAAGTAGTGCAATGTATTACTTTGCCCATTGTCATCTAACTATTATAAAATGTTTTTATACTACTACTACACACTGCATCTCAGGCACCAAATTATCAGCCTTATTTTTTCTCAAAATTTCCTATGGGTTTGTTAAAAATTCTGGTTAAGTAATCTTCAAGTAAAATAATTCACAAAACCTTCCTCTGCATCTCATTGAATGTAGCACTCTCTGCCATAATGTAGAATATTTTAAGTTAATGATGCCTCATGGCAGCTATGAACAACCAAATTATCATGTTTGAAGGACAGACAATGGTGTTAGTTCACTGTAATTACAATCATGATTGTGTGTACAATGTTTACAGCTTCCTGGTTCCAAATATTGGATAACATAGTTCTAACAGCTGGAACAATGGCAAACAAATATGATTGTTAAATTTTTTAATTTCCAAAATTTCTTTAATTTTTATAATGAACAAATAATAAATAAAAGTACATTACAACCAAGTGGAATTTGTCTCCTGGAAGTCAAACTAAGTTAAAATGTCGTAAAACTACTTGTTGACAATACTTTGTGGAGCCAGGTGGAGGTGGGAAATTCAACACAAACTCTGTTCACTGCTTCTGCTCATCTCAAATTCCAATCCATGTACCTAATACAACTGGTCAGGGCTATTACAACTGGTCAGGTCTATTCCAGGAATAACTATTTGGAGGGTGAATTTACCCTGCATTTTTTATTTTTGTCTTATCCCCGCAGCCCGTCACTACAAATTAACAGTCGTTCATGTGGTCTAGCCCCAATTCCCCATATGTTTTTCTGGAATAGCCTTAACCAGAAAGAAAAGTAGTCATGAAACAAAATAATTGTGCAACATAAATTTTAATGTAGCAATAGTACATGACTGTTGGTTCACAAGCAGTGTTTCATGCCTTGATTATATGAAAGAAACATGTCTGCAGTCTCTGTTTGCTTCCCACAGCTGATGTGGTGGGACTCCATCCAGGGCAGGCGTCTCTGAGCAGTTGTCACCCAAATATGCCGACGTCCTCGCTCTAATTACAATACAAATAATTTATTAAATAAACAGCCGGTATGCAGTTATTTAGCAAATATTTCTCACAAGCCAAACTCCAGCTTCTTTCCAACAAGCAAATATGAAACGTGAATTAAAATGATACAATGGGGGGTTTTGTGCTCGCTGAAGTAAGATTAAATAGCAATTTGAGGTGGGATAACAAGGCATTTGTTTGATCAACTGATCACTAGGTGGCAGCACAATTTGCATATTATGGATTTGTTTAATCACTAGATGTGATGTGATAAATTTAAGCAACTTTGGCACATCAGAATTATAAATGATATTGATGATAATAATGTGAAAAAAGTAAAAAAAGCATTATTCAATTCAGAATAAGAACATACAAATTGCCTGTTAATAACCGAAGAAACTTGAATATAGCTAGAATGGAGAGATTTTGTAACATTTGTGATAAAGCTTTAATAGGTGATGAAATTCACTTTTTGTATGAATGTACCAAGTTAAGACGACTTGAGAATTAAATATATGCCTTCGTGCATTAGATTAAGTCCTAATGTTATTAATTTTATACATATGCTACAGACCAATGATCCAGACACAGTTGACAGTCTGGCAAAATTCATCTTGAACGTTTTAAAACTATATGTTCAATGTTCCATCTATGTTATTCATGAATCTATGTGTAAACATGACTTCATTATTAGTATAGAAGACTACTGGGTAATAAGTACCCAGTTTGTAAATAACTATTTTGCATATTGATTCATGTTTTATATATATGTATTTGTGAAATTGTATTCCTCTATGTACCACGATATGTGGTTGGAGTAAATAAACATCTGTTCTTTAGATTCAGCCAACTGTTTAATCACTAGATGACAATTTGATCACCAGATGACAACAGCTAATCGTGTTTGTTCATCTGATGTTTGATAGCAGCACGTGACTAACTTTGTTGGCTTTGCTCTGACACCAGCCTCGACGTCCTTTGGGTCATGATCAGCAACTCGACATTGTGAAAAAGAAAACTAATCAATTAAGGTTATTGCAGCTCTTATTAAAAATCTAACAATTCCAGCACTTTTTTTTATATAAAAAGGTAATGCAGTACTTTAATAGTTAAACGTTAATCACAATTCATGCAGAACATTAGTTACAAATACACTGCAAGATAAATGCATGGGTTCGGCAAAAATCATAATAAATCGGTTGATCATCTACAATATATTGAATAAATATACTGACGAATGTATCTATCATTTATTTGATAGACACCTGTCTTTATTCACGACGAAACATTATCTCTCTGGAGAATTGTCCTGTTACTTTGCCTATATTGACACATCGGTCGGTTTCATGCTGAACTGCCTCGTAATGGCAGCGTCCACGTGTTCAATCCATCTTTGAAATCTACAAATAACAAAATAACACATACAACATGCAAATAAAAGTAACGTTCGTAACCAAAAAGATATGCTTGAAAGAAGTGAGTAATGGAGAATAAAACGTATGTACAACAATATTAGAAAGTAGAAACTCCACTCGGTTGACCCATTCCCACGCCAATGTCTGGGTCAATACTACCGGACAGAACGGCCAATGACGACGTTGTGAATAAATCCTGTTTACGCACGTAATTTGCCACTAGAAATTGTGCAACAGGAATAGCGGCACAATGCTTGCTCTAAATATAAATTTGCATAAGTCGATACCGATATGAATAGTTGCAATAAATCGGTGCTAAACACGTTACATTATTATCAACTACATACAACAACAAGCAGGTCAATTACAGTTGCTAGGATCTAGTCGTCATGGTAACAGCGCTGTGTATGCCACCAGAAGAACCACGGGGTTTGATTTACCGTGAATTCTACCAGTGCCATTAACAGAGTTGCCCGCCAAGTGGACCCGCCGGTTGCTTGTTATACGTGTCTTCCTCTTTCAGTTCAAGTTAGGTCTCTGATGACAACATTCGTCCATGATCGGGCTTGCAATACAATATCATGTGATGTGATGGTGCAATAAAAACTACAGTTACTAACAACAGATCAACAATCGGACACTATTACTAAACCAACCAGTTAAGTAATCCAGAGGACATCCAGTTATATAGGCGTGAATGTTTTCTTCTCGGTTTGAGCACTGCATAACAACTGCATCGTCTTTATCGTTCATAGTGTTGCATTATTATCACGCGCCCAAACAAGTAGCTATATCAAGAAATGTGTACGTTCTAACTTTAGTACAGTTTAGGCTTGTCAAAGGTCCCTTCAATGTCATAGCCTCCCCAATACATTTAACGACCGTCTTCCCCAATGACCACCTCTCCATCCGGTCACTTATATTACACATCGAAACTATTTCAAATGCTGGACCCGCACAAGCAAGATGCACAAGATCCCTGGTGTTGCAAGACAGACATAGGCTTATATTCGCAGTTTCTGTAGGACAACGAATGCCCAGACGTAGCAACGAGAGGAGTGCCCCGCTGTGCATGGCTGCGACATCTGTCAGCTCCAACTTCACACATTCCCAATTACAGCCAGTCCGACGCTGATCTAACAGTTAGAAACAGAAACCGCCTCAGCCTTGCATAACCCACCTATCTGTGAGCACAACTCGCCTCCTGGCCAGAGGAAAAGATCCGGTCAGTGGGACTGCAAAGAAAACACAACCCACAGCTTGCTTCTAACACGTATGTTTCTACTTAGATTGGGATGCCCTGCTGGGGAGATCTTATCAGGTTGTATACCCCAGGATGCAGGGCATGAGTGAGATTAGAAGGCCACACCGTTTAATTAGTTTTATCATCCTGAAAGAGCTCTGGGATTTAAACTAGTATTGAATGCCTATTTCAATTTAGGGGGAGACATTGTAAATGTGTTCACACGAAGAGGGTAATCTCTTTCTGATGACACTATGGCAACTAACACATGGGCTCCTGCTGCTCAACAGCATCCAGACGCAGCACGGCGTCCCCGCGGACAATTCACAGCATATGTTGCAGTCGCAAATATAATCCAGCAAACCCACTAAATATATTCTAAACCGAATCAAACGATCAATAAAACGAGTAGTACCATTCAACCACATGTAGATAGTTTTGTTTAAATGGACATAAGGCCTATATTGAGATGTTCATACTTCATACAGCTTAAAACTTGGTCGACATTTAATATTTCAAAACATGCAGTGTTAAAAACGTTTACCTTGCTCACTTAAAATATGTACTGTTTATAAAATACGCTTCTTAATGGTCTTTGGCAGACTATAAAGCAATAAACCCATTCAATCTGCATATAGAATTAGATGATACACGTAGAAGGCTGGAGGGCGCAACAAAAGCAGCTTTTGATATGAATGGAAGGAAAATGGCGGGAAAACTTAGGTGCCGCGAGAAAGCCCTCAGGGGATGTCAGTTGGCTTCAACAGGCGGGGGAGGTGTCAAAACAGGGACAAAAGAATACACGTAGCAGAGAACAAAGACCCAGTAATTATAGTGCGGAATTCATCAGTGAATGCTACACATACCAGGGTTGCATTAAAGTCAGGCGATTGCGTAATCCAGTCACAGTTAGGTCGGCGAGCGGAGAAATAACAAAAACGACCCGATGCCTAATAAGCATGGTTCCCCTAGCCAGCGATGACGCAACACCTTCTGAAGTTCGGCCATTGTTCGGCGGCCCACTCAATAACCCGGGCCCCCCCGACTGGCTCGTTCTTCAGCGGGAAGCAGATGGAGGAATCCTGCCGACAGTTTTATCCCCACTATGCCCTATGTGTCGCCACCTGTCTACGGCAATGAAAGGCCCGCTCCAGGTGGCCAACTCTCCACTAATTCCTACGTTCGGTTTGTGGCACAATGGAGTGTATTTGGCAGAAGTGGCACCGAGCAGGCTGGGAGAACAACGACCGCTAATTGGCTGCCAACATGAAACAATGTCCGTCGACATCAATCAGTCTCTAATTGGCTGCAATTTACAGAATTGGCAGAAAAAGCAGCAACATATGTTCAATTATATCCAATGCGCTCAGCAACTGACATCGCTTTTGACCACGCTTAAACCGTAATTTAGCACAAGCAATAATTCCAAACCGCGTTTATTGTGTCTATGATTTTGTTACACTGACATCGGTTTGTTTAAGTTAATTTCAACCAGAAGTGATCTTTTTTAATGTTATTAAAACATAATTTTGCAACAGGAACATATTACAAATAAATATAGGACGGTGTATATAAATGTTCAACAAACGACACTGATTGCACATGAATAGGTTAAATAAATAAATTATTCGAGAAATCTATCAATCGAGAGACTCCAGACACGCAATTAGGAATCGTTCGAACGTGATGCAACTATTTGTTCAACCTTTGTGCAGCGCGACCGCTGCAATGCCATGAAGCATGTTCTGGCACGGACGGTTCCCATTAAAACGTGTGTCATTGTCCAGTTAATGAGAAATAAAATAAGTGACTGGACCCTGACCATTCACACCAATACAATAAACTAAGTGCAATATTACCAACATGTTCAAACTTGAAATGAACTGCCCTTCTGGTTTCAAATAGAACTATTGAATAACAGTTACAGTAAAATGAACTTATTGCTAAGTTAGTGGGTAATAAAGTGTGTTTAAATAATTGACTCAAATGGCAGCAATACTCTTTAGTATACGTTTGGTTCAATAAATACATCACAATATTTTCTTTTTTAAGTACTACATTTAACTTTTATTGCCATCAATCCAAAGACGCTACTACACATGTAACCAGCCAACAAGTAAGCCACATTTCGTAAACGTTATCATTAAACGAAATTCTACATATAATTTTAATATAGGTCTACAAGTAGTCAGGAGGCAACTTGTTACAGACAAATCATACTAAAAGTACGGAAACGATCGACCAACCGGAACAGCCAAGATACAGATATACAAAAAAGAAAATACAAATATACACAAAATGTAGTTTATAGTCTTTGTCACTTACTATAGAACATACTAGCAAACGTAAGACTAAGATAAAACCTTATTTTACGTTGTTATTTCAGTTCCGGATTTTTTCGCCAGCATGTTCTTGGACAACATTTTAAGAAGATACCGCTCACTGAATATGAGGCTAAATCTATGGTCTTTTCCGACATCCACTGAATGCCAGGCCAGTTTGGGTAACATATATTTCCCATTTACGCAGCGTATTGGTAATAAAATATTAAAGGCATTTGTATTTTAAAAGGTTACCTCGGCAGATATGTTGGTCTACCACGTGCATTTTTAGCTAACAAAATACATAAATTGCACCGCCTAGAAGTACGTGGTGGGACGGTAGCATTATCAGAAGCACATAATCTCACAGACACACCCGAAGCGTTGATTGTAATACTGACATAAACTTAGCTATAGACGGGAGTGAGGAAGCACGTTATGGCACCTACCTGATGGCTGACCGAAGACAAGCTGGCCGTTACCGACTGGACGACGCCAAAAACCGCACCTGGTCCTGACAGCTGCGTGGTCAAACTCTCAAGTTGGTCAGTGGTCATCACAACGACCCATGCAACTGTCTTGTTAGCCATTGGTTACTGGGTTACGTAACGCCTGTCAGCCTTCTTTCACCACTCAACGGCCAGTCCACATCACATCAGCAGGGTGGACATTAATGACTCACCTAAAATAATCCCACTAACCAGCTTCAGCTCTCACCTCGACATTCCCCATATCTACTCTGCAAAAGTCTTTGAGCAACCTCGTTATTAATGGCACATTTGATATAATAACAAAAAGAAATCAATAAGAAATGTCAACGTAGATTTGAGAGTTTGACGAGGTGATAGTGGAATGTTCCCTCATGTCTCCACGAGTTATCAGGGTGTGGCCAAGAAGGTCACCTAATGACCCCCGACAAAGGAGTATCTTGGAATGTTCAGGGCTTTGACATGTAAAGCCGGCAGGCCTGGGGGCACCATTATCCAAGCCCCTGGCAGTCCCATATTTTATGCACAACACCGGGCTCACTGATCGGCAGATTTATACTGCACAACAATTTGTATCACCATTAACATTTAAAGCAGGCCAATAATTTAACTGGCCACCGAGTTTATGAACATCGTACCATAGAATCGGCACCAACAGAAAGTTGTATTTATTTGGCAGTTTCCATATATATTTCATATTTTAAATCGACACAATTTGGCACCATATTTGTACAATTTTATTCTATGGCACTAGTATAAAATATGTTACTTTGTTGATTATTCTATTTGCCAGCGGATTTGAAATGGTGTAATGACAAATAAAGGAAGACACTTAAAATATCATCCTAATTTAATTTAATAACTATAATTATATATATATATATAATTATAGTTAATATATATAATTATAGTTAATATATATAATTATAGTTATTAAATTAAATTAGGATGATATTTTAAGTGTGGTACCAAACTCTGTCGATTTAAAATATGAAATATTGTTTGGTACTATTCGTTTAAACTGCGTCAGTGTTTTGGATTTTTAAAAGATTAATCGTTATTATAATATTATTGTTAATGTATCATCACAATGATTACATACTAACTTCGAAATTACTGGGTAAGATATTTACATGGATGTTTCACGTCGTGTTATCGCTGCTACAATATGAAATAATGAAAAAGGAAAGCCCCCGCATCTACATTAAAACTTATATTCGGGTAATAAGTCTATGTCAGGCTTCTCCGTGTTGCAATACACTACGTCCTGCATAGGGTATTGCCGATGTGTATTGCAACAGTGAATTGGTACGTAAGCTCCTACTAGTTGGCGTCTGTTTATTCTGAGACTGTTTATTCTATCAATATTTACACAGAAGATGCACACGGATATGACAGTACATGTATGCTAGTATTACATTGCAACCCTGCAGCAAACGGCTTTATTCCTGTCATGCTTGCTATTTAGTTCCTATAAAGACATCTTCAACCATATATCTTTAATCCTGTTACTGTAATTTCCTATCAGAGTTATTGGTGTCTTATCCAGGTGATGCCTTTAAACAAACACAATGCACATTTGAGGTGGAATATAACGCACGTTTTTATTTATAAAATTATAACTTAGTGCAGCTGCATGTGCTATAAAACTATATTTGTATAACATTTTCAACATAATCATAGTTCATAAGGTCTTGTATAATAATAATAAGTATATTTATATAGTGCCACATAACTGATCAAAGTCCATTCAGTGTAACTTAACAATATATTTGTTAAACTACATAATAAAATACATAAATTTAAAATTAGTTAACAACTAGATTACTAATGCATATTCATTATGAAAAAATGTAACAAACTTGCAAATAAGTATTAATCAGAATAACTGTTGACAATGTATGAATATACTTAGAACATGCTTATACAATTGATATAAGAATGTGAACAAAAACTTGCGACAGTTATTGTATGTGAGATATATACTACTATTGTATGCGAGATATATACTACTGTTGTATGCAAGATATATATTACTATTGTATGCGAGATATATACTACTATTGTATGTGAGATATATACCTTACGCGGAACAAAACTTATGTAGAAGGTTAACATGTACAGGTGTATAACAAAAGTCAATAATTTTATATTCTATCATTCTCATTCAAAACACATCACACTGAGAATACTGTCACTTTAGACTAAATTCACATGCGCATGTTATACCACCATTTGGTCATATTTTCTCATTGCAGAGTAACAACACTACACTCCATAAGTATTACGAGGCCTAATTATTAACTTATCCCAATATAGCTTGATAGCACAAGAACAATGTATGTTTGGTGTGAATAATAATATACTGTTCCATACTGTGTGCAATTTCTTTATTCTGATATGAATTTAAATAAAACAAAACAAACCTAAAAATTACTACACTAATCTGCAGCTCAAAGTATATAAAAACGCTTTTTTTTCTTTATGCCATTTTAAGAATTGTAAAACCACATAATGAAATTAACAAAATAGATTGTATGGCCTTGTTACCACATGCATACAATTGGAAATCTAAGTAATTTAAATTTGTATTATTATAGTATTATTATTTGATAGGATGACCATCTTACTGGTGAAGGAGTGAGAGTTGACATGATAATGTGACACAGGTGAGAGTAATGCTGTGAAGTGTGTGGTGTGTGGAGTGGCCACAGAGGACCTGTCCCACACACTGGAACTGTGTAAAGGAACAGGAAGGACTCCTGGGGTGACAGTTCTCACCCCATCCTACCACACCCTCTAACAAAGACTGCCTGACACAGTCTCTCTGTCTGCCTGTCTGCATTGTGTCATGACCAGATGGAGCAATGCCACCAGGAAGAACAGGGTGAAATCCACAGGGTGCAGCCCCTCTATACCCCCTCCCATCTCCCTGGTGTCAGCAGGTTGTCCCTCTCTAAAATACCTATCTCTGTCTCTTCCAAACACCCCTCTCCCAAAAGACCCTCTCCCAAACACATCACACAATTAGTGTATATTCAACAGACATTCACAAGCTTGGGTGGTTTCTGGGCTAGAGTAGGGTGAATTAAATGATTACACCCCAATGCTAATAGCTGGTGATTCCCATTGTGGGGGAGGGCAATTAAAGGCAATTTACATGTGGTAGGCCTCTGGTGCTTGTTCTCTTACTCACCAGATACCACTGTCAGTGGTCAGTTCTGACTGGCCACTTGGGCAATAGGCTGACATTCAACACAATCACTTTCGAAAGCAAGTGACTTCCCATGCCAAAGACTGAGTTGAGTAAATGCTCAGTAATTCTAATTAGGGTATTGCCATTTTATACCAAAACAATGTATCATAATGAACAAGAACTAGCAGAAATCAAGTTGGTTGACTTTCATAAAAGCTGTAGTTTGTGAATAGTTTAAGTGTGTGTATTCAGTTTAATAAAAGAATGGAATGCACACTTTTGGTTAAAATCACTTAAATAATTAACTTTCATATGATGTTTTTACCAGACCTGGTAAAATAAAGTAATGCTTTATTTAATGAATTAATCAAAACTACCCAATAAATATGTTCAAAAGAATAAATACTAGATCATGTTTGATTTTTTATTATATTAGTCTGAAAATGGATTAGTAAACAATTGAGGGAATTCTGAGTGTTCTGACTGCATACAATTAAAGTTTATTACCCACTGTAAATCCCATTATTTTGAACAGTCTGTTAGTATGTCAAAAACAATAGGACATTAAGTAAATGACATACAAGGAAACCATTTGTAACACCACATATATAGTCCAGTTTCTCAATCAGTTCCAAATCATGTCACATTTAAGAACATACCTATCTGATTTGAAATAAAAGTACATGAATAACAACTGGCCTGGCTCTCACATTGCATCACTGAACAGTATAATTCAGATGAAGGATTAGATGTGTAGACAGGCACAAGATGTTTATCACCCATACACACTCACAGTGACACAATGGGAGGATGCAACGAGACACCAAGACACACCCACACTTCTGACCCCTAAAGTGGCCCTTAATGAGTGTCTCTGGACTTAGACAACACATGCAAACTGTTTAATTTGTGAAAACTATTTTGCATTTCCGGAAGATGTTGAGAACAAATTGAATACATTCAGAATGTACTGATATAAAAAAACTAAAAATGCATTCAAACACATTTTACTACTCCATCACTTCTGATATGAATAGTTTGGATATGGAGAATGTCAAGTATTTATCTTATCTCAACCATACTGTGATGGTGAGCAGCCTATATACGATTAAAAGGAATGTATTTTTGAAAGAGTCTTAGCAAGGAATATGTTTGGTAGGGTTCATACAACTATGTAGATGTTGATAACAATTACATATAAGCTGCACTGGCCTTAATAAGACATTCTGGAATTCGTGGGTAAAGAAGAGAAACCAAAAAGAGTACTCAAGATCTGCAGTAACAGTAACAATTTCAACATGGATGTTTGGCATATTAGTTTCAGAGGAAACTACTACCAAGTGAAAATACAATGACACATATGGTAAGACATGGAAAGGATGAATGCTTTATATAACGATTTTGAATAATTATAAGTTGGTTCAACCCCAGTCAATGAAATTGGTCTACATCCTGACAAACTGTCAGGATATACAGTGTACCCCAGTTGGTTAATGTCTCTTGTCCTGTCTCATGGCAATGATTCGGTTGGTGTGACACTAATAGTACCATTGGCAGGGCATGTGTGAATGACAGTTCACACTCCAGGTCAAATGACTTCTCCAAAACTGATATTCAATTACACTTTGAAGTACAAATAGCAAAAGTGTTAAATCAATTCAAAAACCTCATAAGCATAACTACAAGGAATTGTTTGCATTCATGTTTTGAATTTAGCTATACAGAATACACATGCACTGGTTCTTGTACATAAAAAAGCCCACCAAGTATTCTGTCATCGGGTTGACCAGATTGGTAGAACGACTGGAGTATTCCATGTCATTTGACCTGTATAGATGGATGTAGCCAAATTACTGCCGACCCGGAGGCCCGAGACCGTTAAATATTTCGTCAGGCCGGTAACTTTGAAAAAGCACCGGCCCGCAAGACCGGCAGGTGTTTTAAAAGAAAATAATGGAACACTTGTCTAGTATCCGGGCCAACATCATTCCAGGCATATTTATATTACGAATCTATTGCGGCTTAGCACACTTTTGAGGCCCAAAATGCTACCCGGTTTGCGCCAGTCTGCGCCGCTGTGACCGCGCGTTACCGCAGTGAGCAAAATAGCAGCGTATGTTGTTGCAAACCGGGTCCGCTCTCTGGGCTTCAAAATTGCGCTAAGACGCGGTATTTTTTTTAACGTAGATATGCACGGGATAATGTTGAATGATGGCAATAACATGTTTATGAGGTATCAAAATTAAGCAAAAATGTTGCTGTAACGACGGATACCAAACAAGTGCCAATAATAACAATATTTGTGTATTTCCGAACGGGAAATTTAGCGTCAGCGTGGTACAAAACAAATTGGAAAACAATAAAATGTCGAGCTGATCAATGCTGATAGATCGATAGAGTTTAGTTTCTTAGTGCTGGCACGAGTTCCGCTGAATGCGAAAGAGGTTTCAACACAGTGAAACGAATTAAGAGTTTCGAAACCGCATGACGTCGTCCACAGTGTCGGCTATCATTACCATCCAGCTGCATTCACCCGACATGGCTGACTTCAAATCCACATCAGCTATCCAACTGTGGAATACATCTGGCGCGAAGATGCCCAACTTCAAATCCGATTTGGACTCGGAAAGTTTATTATAGTCACTGTCCGAGTCCAGCTCGGATTTAGCTGGAGTCACTCTCACAGACTGGAGAGAGTGTTTCTCAGAGCCTGACCGTCCCGCCGCTTTTGCAGGTGATGGCAACAGTTCTGAGTAGACCCCTTCAGGCATTCGTGTTCTGGTGTTTGTAATAATTTGCAACACTGATGTTTTACTGTCAACAATAAACTGTTGCATATGTTGTTATTTAATATCGCCGATTCATTAACCTTAATAATCGTAACTTATATATGTTGGACAGACTTGGCCTGAACTAATATATTCAAAATTGCCATGCGTTATATACAGCTGTAAATGTATATTGCTCGTGTAATTATGTTAATATTTGGACCACCAACTTTTGCGAGGGACCACCAACTTTTGAAAGTTGAAGGTCCGTCTGACCACCAACTTTTCACCTAGGATGTAGAACACTGGATGTAGCCCATTTGAAGGAACCCCGATGTTTGATGAATCCTTACACAACATCGTTTATCAAATTGTGCGTCTACTGATGGTTCCTGCATGGAATTTTCACAAAGGCATTACTGCAAAAATGCTCCAAACCCCCATAGAAGCTGGTTGAACAGTCTGCTATTGCAGCTGTACCAAACACGATAATGTTATTGCTGAAGCTTTCTGTCAGTGTCTGCTGGAGGTCGGAGGCCACCAAGATGATATGTTTATAAGCTGCATCGTGCATAATTTACTGTGGTCACCAATAACTTGAAACTGTGAAAAGGCAACCAGTTGATAAATAATGCAAGCAGTTTTAACATATACATATAAATAGGTCATGGGCACCACTGCTACTTCAGTAAAGGCAACGGCCAGTGTGTTTATCTCTGTAAATACATCACATTTATACAATTACGTCAGAATTTTTGTTACGCGGAATACATACAGTAGTAGACAATGCATATCATAAAAGTCACTGTGAAATTATGCCACAAACAAAACACAGATACCTGAGTTAGTTGATCTACTGTGGGGAACATACCCCCACCATATTGAGCAACATCACAGCCGTCGTTAATATTGCGAAATGATTGATTCAGCGCCAGTGCTGGCGCAACTTTGACCTGACTGGCACCTTGCCAACTCTATGACACAAACAGCAGTAATTAGACAGAGTCTTGTAAATATGTTGTGGAGGCCGTCGATGATGACGTCACAGCCAATCTACCTGAAAGCGCCACAAGTCACAAGGATGGCCCGTAATATATGTGAACTGTTGTAGCCCTGTGCAGGTGTGATGCAGAGTTCATGCCAGTTGTCACTGAATCAATGGATGCCTGTCTATCTGTCATCTGGTCATGTACACCTCATAAATGGTTGTCATCCAGCTATGGCTTGATGTGTGAATGCTATTGATTTCTCAACTGGCAGACAACATGTGTGAGTGCTAACTGCAATCATTCGCTCCCAGAGTCACTCAGAACTGGCTCTATTTAGCAGCCACATCAACTTATTTTGTAGCACTGTTTTCATCCACGCAGGTTGCATTTCCAGGCAATGGTTAAACATACACCATCTGGTTTGGCTATTTTATTATATTTACTGTTATATAATAGTCTTATATTTAATATATATGCACATATATATATTTATTTAATATATATATACATAATGTCAGGGATATATCAGGATTTGATCAATGGGGGGGCACAGTCACGCGTCACCCTTGTGAGACTCACAATGAAGGTCCAACTGCACCCCTTGAGGCTCACCAAAACCTCCAACTAAAATAGTAGGTGGTGTTGTCGACAATTTTCGACGTAGACCTAAGTTTCACGTTATTGTGACATGAACGGGGGCACAAGCATTCTAAGGGCACGGTCGTGTGGGCCCATTATAAAAGGTTTACTGGCACGGAAAATTACAAAGGTTTAAGGGGGGCACGTGCCCCATATGTGGATCCAGGGCGCCTAGGCCCACGTGCCCCCCCCCCGAATCCGCATATGGGTTCTACAATAGTGTACCTGAACAACAGAGAATAAGGAGGACGAACAAAAATGGTTTGCGTCGTGGTGGTCGAACCTTGGTGTGACACAAACGCCCCGGACTGACATAACAGTCTCTGCCGTATATGCAACAGGTGAAAGCGATATTCATGATCGTCAGCGAAGCATTACATACGTCATATATTTAGCAATAAGGACCTATTTGCTCGGTGTTGGTGACCATGCCCTGCTCATCACCATCATTCGTGTCCACACACCAGACTATGACACGGTGTGTTTCCAATGTTTGGCGCATTTGATGGCGATGTAGTTGGCCGGGCTTATTTGCTGGTGGGGAAATATCTCAGTCAAAAACAAACTAAATAAGCTATACCACTTCTTGCAAGGTCGCTGGATGTTGTACACCAGAAACCAGTTTTCAGCAATTGTACAAGTCGAGAACCCTGCAAATGGCAAAGGACATTTTATTTGACTCCACCCACTTCTTACACGACCAGTATGACCTTTTCCCCTCTGGAAGGAGGCACAGATTGCCAACTGTACGAACTCAGCGTGCCCTGAAATCGTTCATTCCATCCTCCATCAAGTTCCTGAATCAGTCACATATATATCACATCATTGATCAATGTTATCACTGTCTTTTAATATTGCCACATTTTTTTAACATATTTATTCATACTGTTTTAATGTGTTTAATTTATTTATTACTGCTGGTATGTCATGACCGAATGACTCATGGTTCATGATTCTACTATTATCTATGTACAACTCTCAGTATTACTAATTAACAACTATCTACATACTTGATTTTTATTATGTACATACTGCAATGTGATTTAAACACTGTTTTATTTATTTTTGTTTAGGCCCACGTGAAGCCATCAACGACACAAATGAAGCTGTAAGGACGGAGGGTACGTGAATTTATGGACGACCTGGCTCAAGTGGTACAACATCCATACTGATTAGACTCTTCATGGTTACACAACGACGGGTTTATACCATTTTTTGAAATCAGGGAGATTCATCAGCGGTTCAGCACGCTTCCGGTGTCACACTGTCTAGTCGCGCTGTAACGAATCTTGACAACGGAAAACGAAAGGGTGCTTTTTGAGATTTCCCCCCGGAAATTAAGCGGCCCAGCCCGAAGACGGGGGTTGTGGGGGGCTGTTGGAGATTTTTAGAGAAAATCCACGAGAGTTGTCTGTATTCCGGGAGACTCCCGGATTTCACGAGATTTCACGAGAGTTGACAGGAATACGTTTTGGACATTGACAATAGTTGTTTTGATGCTGATGGTCAGCCTATATTTTTGATTGCATGCATGGAGGAGTATGTTCACCTGCTCCTGCATGTGTTCCTCTAAATACGAACTGAAGGCGCATTATGAGAGCATCATGGAGAATGCAGGCGGCGGAAGATAGGCACTCTTCTTCAGCTTGGAGATTTGTATTTTTTTGGGGAGATTTTCCACTGTTCGAATGGAGTAATGTTGAATAATGTTTGTGGTTCGATGGAAATAGGGGTAGTTGTGAAAAAAAATGAAGTTCTAAGTATTGACGTCGGAACGGGGGGGGGGGCTTGAGGTGCAGCCCCCAATATTTTGAATATTGTTCGAGGGAGATAGTGTTGGGGATTTCTTGCGGTGTCGATAGAGGGGTAAGCCTAGAGTTAACGATTTTATTCGCAGTTCTAGGGGAGTACTGTTAAGAATTTTTTTTTATGTATTGACGGAAGGGTAGAGTTGGAGATTTTTCGCTTTTCGAGAGGTGGGTAGTTTTGGAGATGTGTTGATGTCAACCACGAGATGATGCCGTTGCACGGGAGGGTTTTTTTGTTGCAGATTGTGAGCGCCTGCAACTGCACCACCATTGACGCTTACCAAGAACATCAACGCAATTCACAAAATATTGGAGGGGCTGAGTCCCCCATTCTAAATATTGAGTGTTATGCCCCGAGCCAAGTCGGTGAATGCGATATAGGGCCTAGGGTGTCTTCTCCGTAGGGGAAGGGGTAAGATACCCTGTAGGGCATCTTCCTGCAATTTAAAGAGATTATATGATAGCAGATATGTTGTAAACATTCTAATAAACTGAAATAACTTCAAATATTTAAACATCTAAGTTAATCACGAGCAGTCGCATCAATAGCAAAATATAGCTTTATTCATAAGTCACTGCATTATCTAGTACTCTGTTTGCTCATTTATAATAACAGACCAGGGTAGATGTCCATGGTGGGGGAGATATCCAGGGCAGAAATAAAATAGACTGTTATACCGGTTTTCTGAGCCTAATGACTTCATGTATTATGACGTCGATTCCGTTTTTCCGTTGTAACTTAATGGGGCGTTTATTGTGCTTGCCTCCATTGTGACACAGTTTTATATAACTGTATAAAGGCCCCTACTGCTTAATGTACCAGAATCTCTCTGTATATTTACATTACAGTCGGTGACAACCCCCGTCCTTCTTACAAACAGAGCAACATTCTTTGCTGTACTGTTTTCCTCAACCACATGATAGCCCTAATGTACCGAAGGACAGTTGCAGATTTGCAATCAGTGTTCACACACACACACACACACACACACACACACACACACACACACACACACACACACACACACACACACACACACACACACACACACACACACACACACATATATATACCCGCGCTGTGTATGTATGTGTGCATGTATGTGTGTGAGTGCGCGCGCGCGTGTGTGAGGGTGCGCGTGCGCGTGCATGGATGCGTGCATGTGTGTGTGTGTGTGTGTGTGTGTGTGTGTGTTGGCGCGCGCGCAAGGCGCAGTTGCGAGTCACGCCTGATAATAGCAACATATAGATGACAATGACGTGCATTGGGTAGTTCTACGACACTTTGTGACATGGCTTAGCGTAGAAAGAGTTTTTTTATGTCTGGTAATAAGCTATGCTAAACTGAGAACTGCATCGACATACACGGAACCAAAAACATTGCGTATTTATGTAGATTTCGTCTTTATTTTGGTGCGATTTCACAAATATGTACATCTATAGCAATACATTCATCGAAGTGAAGCTGAAATAGTTTCATGCTGGCACATACACGCGCACCACGCATATATATGCACATACACAGTTATTCAATCTTTTTTCGTACTCTGATGGTAAACAGTTGCAACCGGAAACACGCGCAATTATATTCTAAACATTATAGGGAGTGAAAAAGGTAGACATAAAGAATTAGGAGGAAGTAGATAATATATACCTTATCCTACTCACGGTGAGATGTTGGCAGGTTTGTAGGATAGTTTGTGGGGAGGGCAAAGACGTTATGTTATGTTTCTGCATCAGTTAAAATGTACACGTAAACATCGGTGACCACAGTTCTGTCAACGTTTACATTTCTTTTGTCAGCAATTTAATTGCCTTGTTAGCAAACAGTTGCCACTTTTTACAGAAAAATATCCGTGTTAAATTACAAATTGATGTAAGAAATCTTATATCCTGTGTGTGCGTGCATGTGTGTGTGTGTGTGTGTGTGTGTGTGTGTGTGTGTGTGTGTGTGTGTGTGTGTGTGTGTGTGTGTGTGTGTGTGTGTGTGTGTGTGTTGATGTGTTGATGTGTGTGTTGATGTGTGTGTTGATGTGTATATGTGAGTGTGTATGTGCGTGCATGCGTGTGTGTGCGTGCGTGTGTCCGCGCGTGTGTATGTGCGCGTGTGCGTGTGGGTGTGTGTGTGCATGTCGAAAGCCTATGGGCAGCCTAAGAATTATTAACACCATAATTACAGACGATGCTTCACCGTGCACGAACCGTACAAGTTATGCATTGAAAAGTCTGACAATCTTCGTTGCCTAACAAATGGTCTGTCAAAATGACTAGATGACCGAAACGATGACCGAAAACCACTGCTATGCAAAACGGCTATTCGTAGGCAGCTATTAGTGGTGCTGCCGTCTACCATCCTTTAGTAAACTAAATCGAACTTGGTCCGCTTAGTTTCCAGTGATTGCGCCAGAGGTCGAACCGGAAACGCATGCGCGGAGGGCAAATGACGTGGATAAGATAATTTTGCCGTAGAAGCCGGTGATTTGAGTTGTTATTGTAAGTAATTAAGGCAGTAATATAAAGAATGAGGCGAGACAAGAAAGAAGACGAAGACGGTACGATATAAATATAAGATTTGTAAAATCATAGACACAAAATAAACGTATTGGTATTGATGTAAATGTCGCATATAAACAAAATAATACGACACTCGACAGTCACAAACTGACAACCACTTGAACCAGGCCAGGGCAGTGACAAGTCATGTGAACTAGTATTAGGGAGGTCGGAAGAAATCACGCAAACGCGTTTGCATTGGGGCGCAATGTTAAATCGCCTATGTTAAAAAAATTGTAAGTCCCTTGATTTATAAAGACTGATTATATATTTTATACGAAGTGGCTAGCGCTCCGGATCCGTAACTTCCGTAAGCGTAATTTCTCAGCTATTGGTCCGGCATTTTTCCGCAATGTATGCGCAGTAGTCATTGTGATTTAGAACTTTTGGCCTATAATATACAACGTTTATTTTACGAATGTTATACCGTTATAATATTAATATACGATGATGTTGCTTTACTACTTGTTACCTACAGGTTTTGTAGTCGCTTCGAGGCCTAGGGAGATGTGTCTTAACTTGGAGTGATTTTGTTCAAATTTCGGATTCTTGCTTTTCTTACCAAAGACTCACCAAACTGATTTATTCAAAAATCTAAGAGATGAGGGGAACAAATTTCAGGAACTTTTGTTGCGTTCACATGGAATCACCCATATAGCGAATTATCTTACGGTGGCCTCTTAGACTTATATTATAGTCATCGCCGGAGCTATAGCCAAACCAAACGGCGTCCGGCAGGCAGTGCCTGAACTGTACTAGCGTCCTGTACTGTATAGTAGATACGTCCGGCAGTCAATCAGTGCTGGACCTATAGTAGATTCGCACGGCGTCCGGCAGTCAATTAGTGCCTGAGCTGTAGTCGATTTATACGGTTCCCGGCAGTCTGCCGGAGCTACAATTACTGTCCGGTAGTCGGCACTGTTGCTATTGTTTACCGGTAGTTTCGCATTGCGCATGCGCAAATGAAGTGCCGGAGCTATAGCTACTTTACAGTATGTCCGGGTCCGGACCAATAGCAACGGCCTATTTTATATCAAAAGAAACATAAATATGTATTCTTTGTGATAAAAATACCTGCTTTTGCGAACTTGTAATGCTTCATACAGATATTCGACAACGACACCCGCAGAAATTTTATTTCGTTGCGGGTGCAGCCATATTTAATCTCACGGAAGGGTGGTGTTTTCATAAAATCATGTACTCGCGTTATTACCCGCCATGCTATATTTGGCGGTATGGTTGAAATCGCAAAATAATACTCTTTCTTTTGGCGTGTTTCTTGTACGAATTGAAATAAAATTAAGACAAATATGAGATGAAGTGAAATGTATGTCACATCGCAAACGACGTAATCGTTCATATCTTATTATCTCGACTCTGGAGTCTGAGTCCGACCGTTTCCTAGGTTATTGCCGGAAACGTTTTAGACATGCTAGATTTGATACAACGTTTTAAATGCAGCCGAGATTTAGAAAGATTGCCACACAAACTTCCAAAGTAACATTAATTTAACAGTAAAACGCCCAACTTCAAGTTGGCAATGATTGAGTGAACTTAATTATGAAGTCATGGCATTGGCATATACATTTAGCAAGAAATTTAACAAGCCACCCTGTCCCAGAGAATTAACTATAGATGGCAGATGAACAAGGAAGCCTTTTGGCTTATCAAGAGTCCAACCCTTTTTAGTTACGACTGTATCCCACCCTTCTGAGTGTATGATTGCTGCTTTTAAATGAAACACCATTTATCAGACTGAACGAAACATGGCCGTCGTTTATTATCTGATCCGACCAGCACCGGAGAAATCCGAAGTCAACGGGATCCGTCCGTAATACATAGGCAACGCATGGAGCGGCTATATTACATCCCTCTCTACCTTGATTACTTAGTCACATTTGTTAATTAAAGGAACATTGAACTGCAATAAAGTTTGTGACACGAATTCCTAATAAGTGTTCTTTGTGAAAAGTGTTCGTTGTGAAAACAGATGAACGCACAAACATGCCATGTTATTTAACTGAACACTTAACTAGATAACGGATATGAAGGGCAGCGATTAAGATTTGCTCGATTAAGCGCTGTCGCATTTTTCGAGCTCGTGGACGGACAGCTTGCAGAGCAGGTGGCTTAAGCACCTCTTCGTCATCGTGACGGGTCTCGGACGACTCATCATCTGTTGACGGGTCGTCATCCGCAGCTGTGTCCTCGGGATGATGTCGTGCGATTTCATCGGGCGACAAGCCTCGCATGCGACGGAACTTGACACATTTCGCGTCACCGTGGACCCATCACCACGCACGGCGGTGACCATTGGTCCTTTCATTGCACTGACGATGAGCGGTGTCGGTGCGAACGGAGTAGAGAGTTTGTTCACTCTAGGCTGCTGTACAAGCACAACCTCTCCCATTTGTAGGTTCACATGTGAAGCGTGTGCACACTCATCTGAGTACTCTTTCACTCTCTCGCTTTTGCACGAGCGTCTTGTCTGTGAACGACTTCATCTTCTGGGTGCACGCTCTGAAGCGTTGGGAGCTCAGGTAGCTTAGTTCTCGACCAAACAGTAGTTGAGGTGTGAGTAGTTGAGGTGTGAACAGCATAGAACTATGCGGAGTAGATCGATAGTTTCGAAGAAATTGCTGCAGTTCGCGATGCCAGTAGCGATGTTGAATGATGGCTGAATGTACTGCCTTCATCATCGGCTTATTGAAGTTCTCCACTTGTGCATTCGCCATCGGCCATAGCGGTGTGATTTTGCGGTGACGGACGCCACAAGACTGCAAAAACTGTGACCACGCATTACTCTGGAATGGTGGGCCATTGTCCGACTGTATCATTTCTAGATATCCGAACATGACAAAAATGGACTCCATGATCGGCATAACTGTCTCTGCACTGGTGCTTCTGGTCACGTGAACGACTGGATATCTTGAATATTCATCTGTGACGCAGAGTAAATATTCGCCTGTCGGTATTGGGCCGCAGAAATCAATGCTCAGATTGATCCACAGGCCTCGCGGTAGAGTAGTCATGTTTAGTGGCTTTGTTGGCCTCTCTCATGTCGACGCAGATACATATTTCGTCTGGACTTTTTGGCTTTGGTGGCGTGACGATTCGCGACACCCACTCAGTAGGTCCTGTGACCTTCTCAATGACGTCTGCACGTTCAAGCTTTTCAAGCTCTTTGGTGACCTTGTCTCGCAGATGAAATGGCACTCGGCTGTGTTTGCGAGCTACCGGTGTGACAGACATGCCAATGTGCAGCTTGACAGCAAAATTTTTCAGACTGCCCATACCCGTGGCAATGCCCGGATATTTTGCAATGACCTTGTCTGCTGTTTGTCGGTCGGACACAAAGTTGACTCCAACTCTCAGGGCCCCAAGCTGCTCAGCAGTAGCCCTGCCCAGAAGTGAAGGCGAATCTCCATGAACGAGAAGAAATTCTACGATTGTCGACTTTTTGCACGTCACACGTGACGAGCTTACGTGCCACGATTGGCGGCGATCCATACGGATGTATGGTCCGCTTGCATGCTTCAAACTGCTCGTCTCGCTCTCGCAGCTGCGCGGCTACAGTAGAGTTGATTATGTTGCATGATGCACCCGAGTCAATGATCATGTCAACCGGTCATTCTGCAATGATTGCTGTGATCATGCCAGAATGAGGCGTCACAGTAAATGCATACTCATTTTCGCTGTTGTCGCTATGGGCAGCTGATTCTGCCATGTACCGTATTGGATTGACTGGCTGTGCACGTTTCTTTTGCCACGTCTGTGAGCTGCGCTGTGACTGCTGCCTTGGTTTGCTTCGGCACATGACAGCGAAATGTCCACGCACTCCACATTTGTGACACTCTTTATCACGTGTGCACTTGCATTCATCACTTGTATGGCCCTGTAAGCCACAGCGAGTACACCGATCGTGACGTTGCTGAGTGTTAGAATGTCTGTTGACCGGTTTACGAGTGTGCGTTTCGAATGGTGTGCTGACCTGTTGAATGCAGCATACACTGTGTTGTTTGCTGTGCCATGAGCCATGTCTTTAGCCTGGCGTTCTGATGATTCTCTCGTTTGCGCTATCTCGATCGCCCTGTTTAGCGTGAGATCCTTTCCTGCGGCCAGGAGTTTGGTACACAACGAATCAGAGCAACACCGATCGATTACTTGATCTCTGATGTACTCATCGACATTGTTCCCGTAATCGCATGACGATGCCAGCTGTCGTAACCGGATTCGTCTTCATGCTGTTCACCGCGATGAAACATGTGCCTGTTGTACGGGACGTTTGATTTAGGCGTGAAATAGTCCGTCAGTAGTTCTTTTGTCTTTTGAAACGACGACGACGTACCTGTTTCTGTTTCGGGGAATGTATCATAAATGTCCTGTACGCCTTCGCCCGCGGTGTGTAACAGCAAATCACGTTTTTGCTTGTCATCGGTGCATCCTGACGCACTGGCCATCCTGTCAAAGTTTCAGTTTTTGAATCATTTTAGTCGCTTTCCTCTATACTCTTTCTAACATATCTATGTCCTTGCAATATGGCCTCTACACTTGTATACAATATTCTAAATGAGGCCTAACTATTGTTTTGTACAGCGGTATTATTAGTTCTTTTTCCTTATATGCTATATTTTGCTTACTTAATCCAAGGATTATATTTCTCTTTGAAGCTGCAAGTCCTTTTCTTTTACAGTAGTTCTTAGTACAGTACCCCCCATTGTGTATTGTATACCTTCGTTCCCATGTCCTGTGTGGAGGCATTTACATTTCCAAAAATTGAACAACATTTGCCACTTCAAACCATTTGATACAGGCCTGGGGTCAATTACATTGCAATGTAATATATTACTTTGTTACCTTCCAGTTACTATTACATGCTGAATTCTTCCTATTACTATTACATTTGAAGCTATTACTATTATATTTTTCATCGGAACATGTTGTACAGTTGTTTGACTCACAGTCTCAAGAAGTTAAACAAGACAGGTGAATACAAAATTTTACTTGCCATTTACTGATATGCATGCCCAAAGTATTTGAAATCATATTTGAGATTGTCAAGTACTTACGTTATCATCATCATCATTAGGGAAGTATTGCAAAGTATACAAAATCATAAATATTTACCACAAAATATATCTATATAGTGTGTACAATCTACTAACTACATTGACTAAGGATAGAACATATGTGTTCCATTTTATATTTAAATACCACACTGGAATGAAAGACAAAAGCAATAGTCAATGCCACATAACTTGGTGGATTATATTACAGTCTAATTAAACCACATTGCTCTACTGCTGTTTGGTGCTTGGTGGATAGTTAATTATTGGCACAATACAAATACATCAGGATGTGTTTTTTATACCTGCTGTAGTTTAGGCTCAACAGCCCTCTAAATTGCGACTGAATTGGTCGCATATGCGGTTTTTTCTGTTTGGCGACTGGCACGTTATGTACGGTCGCCCACTGGTGACCGCAACGAGTCTGTAATAACAGATCATGCGTTGTCATTTGCCGTTTCATAAACCACGTGTTGTCGTTTCTCAGAAACACCGTAAACTATACTGACTTTATTGGTGGTATTTTGAAACAAACATGATTACTCTGCAACGGTATTCGTTTATTTTGGTGGATTTATGACACAGGATTTTTAAACTGTGCAAGGCAAATTGCTACGAAGTGTCATGGCGCCCGTGGTACCTCATGCCCTGACGTAAACGGAGTCGCAAGTGGAAGACGTTAACGTAAACTGTTTCGAGATCGTTGTCTGGCTGTCCGATAAGCATGGGAGACATGTTGCTAATTAAATGTAGTTGTCACATCGTTAGAACACACATAAGTGTACATATTCCGGTTTCGAATACAAAACTCGAAGGAATAAAAACAGCCTAGGTTACGCTGGCTCAAAGTGATATAGTCCGCGTTTCGTAGTTCTCACAAATTCCGTTGGATGGCGTCATAATAGTTTAACAAAATTGTCAGTGAAACAGCATCAGTGATTTAAACATTCATAACTGTTAATATGACTGCTTGTGTAATTTACGTTTGTTAACTTATATATTGAGCACTGCTGCATTAGAAACAACCAATCATTTTTGTTATTGTGTGAGACAAATTATTTTATTATCTAAATTGATTATGTACGGTTGTTACTGTGTTGCAAATATTACACAAATAAATGTTAACCACAGGCCATCCTGTTGCAGTTTCTATATGTTGGCCTCCTTCCTCCCATTACTGGCAAAATTCCTGAGAGAATAATCTGTTCAACTCTTGTCCAGGGTTCGAAATAGCAGTAGTCCGGTAGTCCGAGGACTACCAGAAATTCAGTCGGGCTACCGAAGTTTGCGGTAGCCCAACAGACTACCGCAAAATCCTAGAATATTTGTTACTCATCGTGTGGGAGATATATACAGGGGTCCATGAAATGAATCTGCAGTATAAGCAGGGCACGATAATGGGTTCCCGTATCTGCCACCAGGGGCACTACGACGATATAGTCACGGCCGCTGCACCAAGAATGCCATTGAAGCCACAGTCTGTGCATTGGCCGCTCGGTCAATATGCAATTTATGAAGCTTATTAAGATGTTGGCCAACGTCATTGTGTAATATAATGTTGAATGTTGAACTGAATAAAATTCACGAATGGTGTACAGTTTTAAAATTACTACATACCAAGAGGCCACAGTCAAATAAACAATAACCGCTGACGTAAGGTCTAAAATGATAACTGTCACCTTCACGCCTGTCACGTTTCCTGCCGTCTCCTTTCCTCAGTCTTCTTGCCACTACTCTGCTCCTTCAGTCTCACAGTATTATCAAGTCTCTCCCTGTCGTCTCTCTCCATTCCTCCTGTCTCCTTGCTAATTCTCATCTCCATCCCCTTCACAATATCTGTCAATCTAACTGCCTCCTTCAGCAGACATTTCACCTTGCACCACCCCACGCACTGAAAGGTGAATCCCTCTTCCTTAATATCTGTCCATGACTTCCTACAGCCGTACAAGGCAAAATCCACCCAGCTGTGGCAGTCATCACACACCAAGTGTCCCTTTGCCTTGGCTTGCCGCTGGCAAGGTGCCATATCAGAATTTATTTAATAATAATAATAATGTAATTAGCTATTCAAAATAGTTTATGCCTTTCTGCATAGTCTTTAGAAAGACTGTTTCCTCCGTATAAGGTTTACCAGAATGACTAAGTCTAAGTTAAATGGTCTTCTACTACAAGTCTACAACATAACTATATATTTACATGTGTGTGTATGTTGAACCATTTTGCACTGGTTCATAAGTCAAATTGAAACTAAGTTATTACAATATTTGGCAGATACTTCTTTATTGAGAGTCCAGCACTTTTTCAACTGGATTTTTGGGGTAAATTTAGGTCTAGGTGACCCAGCCTCCGCTCAGACACACAATATTTGTAAAAAAAAATTAAAAACATTGATGCTGTAGACATTTACACAATGAGTAAATAATGTGTTTCGTCTATGCATAATTGTATTGTTACAAGTCAAAGGTATTCAGTATTCTGACAAAAATGTGGTAAGCCACAAAACATGTCAAAAGGATGGACAGATTGTCAGGATGTGAAGGTAATCTATTTTCAAATTTTCTTGGGACAATTTCCATCTGTTAACCGCAAGTGTTTGTTAAGCAGAATGATCGTTTATTCATGATTGTCATTTGCTACCAAAATGGTGATGTATAAAATAGTAGTCAAGATATCTAGTAATCCATTGCACAATCTAGGGTGCTTGAGATAACAGATTATAGTAAACATCAAGCCCTGTAAATGGCTGTTTATGATTTCAGGGGGGAATCCTTTCTACAACCTTGAGAAGAGTACCGTCTTGCAAGAGGTGAGCTGTGTTTATGTCATACAGACTATCGGTTGATAGTATTTAAGCAATATATACTGGTATGCAATAAAAAAATTGATTACAGTATATGAACGTGATGTCATGTGAAATCTAGAACAGAGATAATAATATATACTTGTTGTTAGGACAGTTTGTTATAAGTACTTGTATGCTGATAGATGTTGGTGATAACTTATAAATACCAGCGCTGTTAGTACTGGATAACAAATTTAATACCATCAAATGCAAAAGTTTTTTAATATATACTATTAGTTGTCTAGCCAGCAGAATAAATGTGCTTTGTGGCCTCTTCTCCCAAATAGACAATGTTATCTAAAAAGGAAGTTCACTGTTTATCTATGCATTCATTGTACCAGTGTTTCTGCCAGCAGGGTAAAAGAGTAAAATTACGTACCCAAAAATATTTCTATGGTACAGATATGTACCCAAAATAAATCCAGATTTTTTAATATTGTTTAACATTCTGTGCAAAGAAACTCATACTGGATGAAATTTTTAATGGTGAAGAATGAGCCTGTGCCAACATGTTTATGCTAGCTATTCTGTGATTGGCTAGACGTGGTACACCCTGTATTCACTGCTGGGTTGAAGCCTTCACCTCAGGATAGAACATGGTGTAATGGTATATTGGTAGGCTTAGTGTAAAGAATACGGCGTGCTGTCATGGCTGTACATTTTTCGCGATGTTTTCGAGTACCCCCGGTATTAATTCTTTCTTGGTGAAAAAAAATAACACAACAAGATACCATACTACATCATGAATCAGACTATTTATTCTAAAATGTGAAGGCAAGTTTACAATTTTCCTGCTGACTGTTACATTTGTCATTAATTCTCCTACGAAACATGGAAATGATCACTGAGGTGGGCGGGATTTCCCACTCCAAATGCCAGGAAATCACTTCTCCGAACATCTAGAAATCCAATTTTTTTGGTGAGGACCCCCAGACCCTCCGCCCATCGGGGCACCCGTGGCAGGCAAAGCCTGCCAGTTCCATACCAAAATTATTTTTTCTGGCAGAAACCCTGTGTACATATGTGACTTTATGGCCTACATTTGGTGCATAGTTTGTTGCATGTAACGGATCATCTCAGAACATCGATGTCCGATATCGGGCAAAATTACTTTCATCTGGCCCCAACCCTCCGGGCCCTCCCCACAGATGAAAGTGTGTAAACACTGATATGGTAATACCAATATATTAACAGTATCGGTCAGAAGCATAAAATATTGATGTCCAATGCCAGGCAAAACTGCCTCAGGTATCCCCTCCCCAAATGAAAGTAATTTAATCTGATATTGGTCATACACTTTCTGAGATTATCCCTAATAGTAATAAAGCCACACTTCCTCTGGTATGTATGTTCATTCTATGATGTAACTAAGTAGTAAATTGTCACATTTTGTTTTACCCAGGCAAGAACTTTCAACGAAACTCCAATAAAGATTAGAAAATGTTGCCACATCTTGACCAAGATTCTGTACCTGATCAACCAGGTAAGGGGTTGTGTTGACAGTGTATTAAGGCTTGCGTAATTAGACTGCTGTGCGTAAACTGGAAGGGAACAAAGTATTACAGTATGGATGCTCATCTGTAGAAAACTGTCAAACTGTATTTGATTATTCTAGATCTGTACTCTGTGGAAATACATTGTTTAACCATTACGACATCTTTATGGAAAGTTTAATCCCAGAATTCAAATTTCCAGGGATAACTGTAGTTACAATACATGTTACAATACATACATATTTTATGTTACAACAAATTACAGCACTATATTGACTTCATAAATAGTGCCTGTCCAGCATCCTGACATGAGAGCAATAGCTTTAGAGAACATACTGTATTAGTTCTGATGTTGGTAATGTGAAGTTGTTTCATGTTTGTCTGTGATGAGAGCAATAGCTTTAGAGAACATACTGTAATAGTTCTGATGTTGGTAATGTGAAGACTTTGTATTTGTTTACAGGGAGAGCACATTGGCACTACGGAGGCCACCGAAGCTTTCTTTGCCATGACAAAGTTGTTCCAGTCAAAGGATGTAAGTGAATTGCATTAACACAGTCATTATCTGCATTTCATGCAACTTCAGTTTTCACAGTCCAGTCAACAACAGTAGAATGTAACATGTCTGTTATTGATACAAACACAAAATCACATCTTCCAGCACGTAGACATACAAGACTGTCAGTTTGTTTCAGTAGTGTAAGCAAAAATAACCATGTTAAAAATGCCTTGTAAAAAAGAAAGAATGCTTGCTACTGTAAATGTGTGTATGTATAGTTCTGTTTATGTAACAGGTGACGCTGCGGAGGATGGTGTACTTGTGCATCAAGGAGATGGCGACTATCTCAGAGGACGTCATCATTGTTACAAGCAGTCTCACCAAGGACATGACCGGCAAGGTACGGACTATGGAGACTGCACAGATATCAGTGGGGCACTTGACTAACTAATCTCTCTGTAATGGCAGGTTACTAATGTTGATAGTGATTATTGTGCATGAAATGATATAGAAACCAGTCAAACACAGCAGTCTTATAGAAGTACAGGCAACTTTAGTTGTCATAATTTCATTCTTTTCTGTAATCTTATTGAAGACCCGTTTCATTTTTTCTTGTAGAAAAAGTTGATCTGATGTGTTTTATGCATGTCCGGCAATCTTGTGTTTATCTATAAGCTGGTAACTAGCCAAACAACAAATCCATAGTTTTTCATATATATCCTTTCAAATTGACTTTAGACTTTAGCTATGTTTTTTGGCAGTCATTATCATGACAGACAACTAATAGTAAAAGTAGTCCCTGTATCACATCTGCAGTCCACTTATTATATTTGATGTAGAAATTATATGTGGTGTGTTGTCTGCTGCCAGGAAGACCAGTTCCGAGCTCCTGCCATACGTGCCCTCTGTAGGATCACTGATGTAAGTACAACCTTGTAACTCGACTTGGTTCATGTCAACTGGCAACACTGTCTGCTTACACATCAGTTCTGTATGTAGGAAGTGTATGATGGATAATTTTACATACCATTCATATTCAGTCATCATAATGAAAAACTGCCTGGCTACTGTCGAAGCCAGCAAACAAGTGAAAAAGGTTTAAAAAATAAACAATGTATTTTTGAGAGAAAAACTGCTGTGTGTCCAAATGAATCTACTGCTAACCCTCTTTCAAAGTAACCAGTTTCATGTAGCATCATGTATCAATGATTTGAAAGATACAGTGTTGGGTAGGAAATGGGATAACAATTGCTTACATCAGTTTTGGTGTGTTGAGTTTTGAGGGGTTCCCTACAATGTTTGTGACATTGTGAATGACGTGTTGCAGTCAACAATGCTTCAGGCCATAGAGAGATACCTGAAGCAGGCCATTGTGGACAAGGTGCACGCAGTCTCCAGTGCTGCCCTCACGTCGTCTCTCGTACGTATCACTAGGTGTTGCCTCACATGTGTTATCCAGACTGAAACACAAGTTCCGATCTACCAATTTTATTTGACAGGAAATTTTCGGATATTTTTTACAATTTTGTATTAAATAGCACAACTTTGCTTATGATTATTTTAGAACTATAAATGATATGTATTTGGTTGCTAAAGGGAGTTGACCGATTGCAGACATTTTTGAAGCTTTATTGTAAAATTTCATATACTCAAGGGGTAGGTTGATATGAAACATGTATAAGTATCCCAGTTAATTGAGTTTCGATAGCCGCAGTCTGCAACTGTCCTGTCTCATCTGTTGCAGCATTTGGCCAAACTGAATCCGGACGTGGTCAAGCGGTGGGTGAATGAAGCCCAGGAGGCGGTCAGCAGTGACAATGTCATGGTCCAGGTATGGGTGTCAACATGTGGCCAAGTTGTAAAAAAATTGTAATAAATACATATTTTCCCAAAAATAAAAATTCATATTTAATATAGATAATGAGCATATTGTATTAATACATTATACTTTTGACAAATTAAGTCTTGGTCATTGTGTAATCTAAAGTAAATGGCTGTTATAAAAAAGATTTGTTAATTGTTTCTATAAGGATTTAGTATTATACATATGTATCATCACTGGTTTTGTGCATGTCCATAGTTGTCCATGGTGACATTTGTATGTTGCAG
The DNA here is from genome assembly GCA_020002185.1 of Paraescarpia echinospica. Classification (NCBI taxonomy): domain Eukaryota; kingdom Metazoa; phylum Annelida; class Polychaeta; order Sabellida; family Siboglinidae; genus Paraescarpia; species Paraescarpia echinospica. Next base: position 35,558,158 of record CM034531.1, read on the forward strand.
TACCATGCATTGGGATTGCTGTATCACATTCGTAAGTCTGACAAACTGGCTGTCACAAAGCTTGTGAGCAAGTTCGCGAAGCACTCTCTCAAGTCTCCCTACGCCTACTGTCTGCTGGTGAGGCCTCCTGCCATTTCTGTCCTGTGTCACTTGAATATGCAAACTCCTAATTGTAGAAGTACATGTAAAGCTTGATATTGTATTGTAAACGATCTGTGTTATTTAAATAAGCAAATTTCTTGATTCACAACTGTATAAATTTGACTCACTTTAACGTTTCAGCTGCCTTCGGCGGCCTTCTTCAGGAACTGATCTTCCTCTTTTGTCTGTCCGCATGGTCAGCTATAGCTGACTTGTGTTCAATCTTTGTCGAGTCTTTCCTTTTTCCTCGAGTGAAATGTCTGGTTGTCACAGTTTCGACTTCTTTTGTATGTTCTTCTAGCCTCGTGCCAAGTGTTCTTCCCGTTTCGTTGTATGTCTTGTTGCAGGTCTTACACAGGATTTGGTATACACAGTCGGTCTTCTTTCTGTCTTCCTCTTTGTCTTTTGGGTGTACTAATATTTTTCTGAGATTTCGGTGTGGTCTGACAGTGGACGCTATATCATGATGTTTTAGTATGTGTTGTACCGGTTCTGTCACTCCTTGGACATATGGTAAAGTAACCATGCCTATTGACTTGTCTTTGTTATTCTTGTCCTTGATCTTTCTCCTCTGGTTTTGTTGTTCCTTCATTTTCCTTACGGTCCAACTTGGGTACCCACACTGATGTAGCGCCTTCATGATGTGCTCCTCCTCCTTCTGTCTGTCCTCTGGCTCTGTTACGATGTTACTGCATCTGTCTAGCAATGTTTTGATGACACCCAGTTTCTGATGTAGTGGATGGTGTGAACTAAAGTTCAGATACTGATTGGTGTGGGTCTTCTTCCGATACATTAGGAGTTTGACCGTTCCATCCTCTTTCCGTACCAGCAGTGTGTCTAGGAACGGCAGTGACCCCTCACTCTCTTCTTCAAACGTGAACTTGAGCCTGTTGCATCAATGGTGTTGAGGTGGTCTGTCAGTTGTTGTTGACACCCCTTCCTTGTAATTTCCATTACGTCATCTACGTATCGCTTCCATAGTCTGGGCTGACATGTTACTGTAGCTGTCGCAATGGCATGTTGTTCAAGCCATTCCATAAATAGATTGGCTATCACCCGTGACACTGGGCTTCCCATCGCTGTGCTGAACTTTTGTTGGTAGATTGTGCCCCAGAAGCTGAAGTGTGGTTGTTGTTACAACAAACTTTAACAGCTCCATAATGTCATCCACGTGTAGATTTGTCCTTAGTTTCACTGTTGAGTCCTCTAGTCGTTTTCTGATGATGTGCAATGTCTCATCATTTGGGATGTTGGTAAACAGACACTACATCATGTGACAGGAACATTTCATCTTGTTCGATTATCACACATGCCATTTCATTAGCTAAGTGCTTGGAGTTCTTGATGTTGTGTGTGGTCTTCCCTACAATGGGTCCTAGAAGATCCACCAGTGATCTTGATACATTGTACCCTATAGACCCTGTGTAGTCCTCAGTAGGTCTAAATGGGTTGTCTGGCATGTGGATTTTGGGAGTACAGTACATCCTTGGTACATTCTCTGCTGTAGGGTACAGGTACATGTACTGTTCATCTGTGATCTTATCCTCTTCTTTTAGCTTCTTTATGATAGATACCAATTTTCTCTTGTATTTGGGAGTAGGGTCTTTCTTCAGTTTGTCATATGTCTTGTCATCTGATAACATGGTTGTGACTTTCTGTTCATATTTGTCAGTGTCCATTACTACTGTGGCTTTCCCCTTGTCTGCTGGCAGAATCATTATGCTCTTTTCTTTCGTTATCGTCGCACAGCGCCGTCTTTGCTGTTAGTCTTTTCAGTTTGTTTATCTGTCACCATTTTGAACTTTCAAACTCTCTCCCGTTAAATGCGAGAAGTTGATTTCGCGTGTTATCACTCCTTTCTGATTTTTTAAACCACCTAGTTTGTTGTTTATTAGGCAAATTTGTTCTCTTATCAGGTAATTTTCTGCTTTCTTGATAATGTCTCTCGCATTCTGTGTCTTGATGCAACAACTAAGCCTTAGGCTGGGAGGTGTTACGCTCTCATCTCGGCAGTGCAATGAAAACACCGGGTGATTTCTGTGTCTCGCAATCTTCTTTTCATACGACTCCAGTTCACATATTCTCTGGCCTGTGTTCTGTCCATACACTCGTCTTATATTCATGAAAATGTTCATCAAGTTGGAAGAATAATTAAATAAGCAAATTTCTTAATTCACAACTATATAAATTCGACTCAGTTCGACTACTTTCGGCGGCCTTCTTCAGGAACTGATCTTCCTGTACTCGCCAGATGGCGTGGCGAGCAGGCTGTCCCACACGTGACTCAATTGGCCAATGACTACACCTACAATGAATAGAGATAAGAGGGGCTACCGATTGAGTCACATGTGGGACAGCCTGCTTGCCATGCCATCTGGCGAGTAGAGGAAGATCAGTTCCTGAAGAAGGCCGCCGAAGGTGGTCGAAACATCGAAGTGAGTCGAATTTATAGAGTTGTGAATTAAGAAATTTGCTTATTTAATTATTCTTCCAACTTGATGAACATTTTCACGAATCTGTGCTATGTTGAGTTATGCTTCATGTTTTAATGTATTAACATATTATTCTCTGCATTAATTATTACCTAACCATGGTTAGGTTTTGTTTCACCTGCTGTGATATTCATTGTCATGCAAAGGGACAACATGCTACTATTAGTGAAGTATATTGTGCCTTGTGACATGTGTCATATAATATTGTGCCTTACAAGTGACACATGTCACATTGTTCCCTGATGTGTAATGTATCTCTGATTGTTCTGTTGTGTAGATCCGCATCGCCTGTAAGCTGCTCCGAGACGATGACTCTGGGTAAGTGACTGACCATCATTAGCCCAACATAAAACAACTGAAACTGGATCTTGATTAAAAACTGTCGTGAAAGTTTTTGTGAAGTCTTGTCCATATAGTTTAAGAACCTTTTGATCTCATTAGCCTTTTCATACAGCTCGCCTGCAGTGAAGTATAAGTACCATTTAGTCTGGATTGAGTTTTCAGTTTCCATTTCAACCTCTTGTTCACAGTGATTTTTGCAAAACATTAATCTTCATATGATAAAGGAATTGTAGCTCTGCATTCTCTCTCTCTCCCTGACTGTATTGTAGGATGGATAGTCCAATGTTTGACTTCATAGAGAGCTGCCTGTATTCTCTCTCACTCTATGACTGTATTGTAGGATGGACAGTCCTATGTTTGACTTCATAGAGAGCTGCCTGTATTCTCTCTCACTCTCCATGACTATATTGTAGGATGGATAGTCCAATGTTTGACTTCATAGAGAGCTGTCTGCATTCTCTCTCTCTCTCCCTGACTGTGTTGTAGGATGGATAGTCCAATGTTTGACTTCATAGAGAGCTGCCTGTATTCTCTCTCACTCTATGACTGTATTGTAGGATGGACAGTCCAATGTTTGACTTCATAGAGAGCTGCCTGTATTCTCTCTCACTCTCCATGACTGTATTGTAGGATGGATAGTCCAATGTTTGACTTCATAGAGAGCTGTCTGCATTCTCTCTCTCTCCCTGACTGTATTGTAGGATGGATAGTCAAATGTTTGACTTCATAGAGAGCTGCCTGTATTCTCTCTCACTCTATGACTGTATTGTAGGATGGACAGTCCAATGTTTGTCTTCATAGAGAGCTGCCTGTATTCTCTCTCACTCTATGACTGTATTGTAGGATGGATAGTCCAATGTTTGACTTCATAGAGAGCTGTCTGCGTCACAAGAGTGAGATGGTCATCTATGAGGCGGCCCATGCCATTGTCAACATGAAGCAGACGACTGCGAAGGAGCTCGCTCCGGCCGTCTCTGTGCTGCAGCTCTTCTGTAGCTCTCCCAAACCCACGCTACGCTTTGCTGCGGTCCGCACTCTTAACAAGGTAGATACTGCACAGCTTGCTGGGAAACAGCACCTTAAATGGAATATATATTGCACAGCCTGCTGGAAATAATTAACTCATTTGAGTCTGTTCCATGCAAATTGTTTTTAGAAAACATTAACATTTTATTATTTTTCGCAAGTACATGAAGTTTAGTGTAAACTGAAAAATGTGTATAGTAGTAGATGGAAGAGTGCTGTTTTAATAATTCTTGGTATGTAAACCACAGAGGGTTGCTTTTGGTTACCCAATTTAAACCATTATATTTGAGCTAAAATCCATAATTGTTGTCAATATTAGGTGAAGTTGACAGTTGCTTTCTATGAACTAATAAAATTAAACCATATGGAACCGAGACAGACACAGAAAGACATAGCGATTTAGCATAGGTGTCACCTTTACAATGTATGTCACAGCAATGTTGTGTTGACAGGTGGCAATGACTCACCCGGCTGCTGTCACTGCGTGTAACCTTGACCTTGAGAACCTGATCACAGACGTCAACAGAAGTATCGCTACACTCGCCATCACTACGCTGCTCAAGGTATGGTTGTCTTCACTGTTGCCTCTCTCAAGAAATAGTTCATCTTTTCAACCTGTATAATCTTGGTTCTCAACAGTTTAGATCAATATTTATACAATATAATATATGAAAAACAATGGTATAAAGTAATATAGTTTTTGTAGAATCATATACAGTTTCAATCATTTGTATCTATTCTAACATTTTGACTGCTCAAATGTGTTTTAATCAGCCACATTAAACATTATTTTTGACAGTTATCTGTATTCATGTCGCAACATTTTATGATAAAAGTTATCAGACTTTGTACTTTTTTATAAACAGAATTGCTAAAGCCATGCCATGGCTGCGGCTGTGATTAGACATTTTTGAGATATTAATAAAAATGTTGAGACTTTGTGAACTTGTGTTGGTGTTGTTAGACGGGCAGCGAGAGCAGCATTGATCGACTGATGAAGCAGATCTCATCCTTCATGTCAGAGATCTCAGACGAGTTCAAGATTGTTGTGGTGCAGGCCGTCAAGTAAGTACTGTCTTCCCCGTCTCTCTACAGTTCTTCTTCAACTCCTTCCTTCCATTTTACAACCTGTTCCCTTATTCATCTCTGGTTCTTCATCGGTTCGCACATCTCTGTCCATACTTCTCTCACTGTATCTTTGGTTCCTGCCTCCACTCTACGTGGTCCCACCCTTTCACTCACACCGTGTATTCCTATTGTGACATTGCTGCTGTCAATTCCATCATTTCCCTTCACCTTCCAACCACGTTCCTTTATCCTTTTTTTCTATTTAATATACCCATAAACCCTTTTTTCTCTAAAAGGTTTTCTCTTAGCTTGGCCAGTTTTGTATATTTTAACATGAACCGTTGCTTTATGCTTGAGGCATACGTTTTGATCAAAGTATTATAGATTTCTGATGCCTACCTAACCTTTTGACCCAAGAATTTACATTTAGTTCCAAGTCATGTCCAGTCGATGTGAGCTATACCTTGCTTGTGCTGCTGTAGGTCTCTGTGTATGAAGTTCCCACGTAAACACAGCATCATGATGAACTTCCTCTCCTCCATGCTCAGAGACGAGGTGAGTTCTAAATGTTGTATGGTGATCTCCAGCTTCATGGTACAGCCATCTCAGTGTCCCAGTGTCAATAAACCTTTTGTATATTTTCAATGCATGAGGAATTAAAATATTGATTTCCATTCATGGATAGCTGGATAAAATAAGGCTATGAAAAATATATGACAATGGAGTATAGAAACATTAGTCCTGCAATAATTATTTACAAAGAATGAGTTAAAATTGCACATACTGATACATTGCGTTACAGTGAACTGCCTGTATAACCATGCTGTTCAGTTTTCTGAATGTTTTCTGCTAGAGCTTAACAAGTACAAAGATGTACTACCGCTTAGTGGGTGGCAAAGCTCTGATATTTTAGTGACCAAATTCCAGTTTGAAATCGTTTAAAGAGTCGGCATCTCCAGTTTGAAATAATTTAAAGAGTCTCAGCATTAACAATATCACCATTGATTATGACCCTCATTGGCCTCACCCTCTAATTTATAATGTATTTCAGGCAAACCACTTTTATTCATCTACGGAAACTGAGCCAGAATTCGGTTTGTACTGGATTTTTGGTTGTATCCAAAAGGAGTATATGACACTGCTACATTTATCTTCAGGTGGTAAGCAGTAAGATCTGGCCCGTTCATATGTAGTTGAAATAATATTTGGAATTTTGGATACCTTATAGTGTGTGTTGGTGTAGAGACTTGACAATGCCAGTGTGTTTGTCACTCAGGGTGGCTTTGAGTACAAGAAGGCAATCGTGGACTCAATCATCTGCATCATAGAGGAGAACCCAGAAGCGAAGGAGGTCGGCCTGGCACACCTGTGTGAGTTTATTGAGGACTGTGAGCACACAGTGCTTGCGACCCGCATACTGCACCTGCTGGGGCGGGAGGGCCCTCGCACGCCCCAACCCTCCAAGTACATCCGCTTCATCTACAACCGAGTCATCCTGGAGAGTGCCTCCGTGCGCGCAGGTCAGTACAAGGGAGGAAGTCCATCAGGCTTCTTCTCCTCGTATCTGTTGGCAGTCTAGGCTAATGCTTAGTTGGTCGTTGAGCAGCCATTCTTGGGTTGTCAGATCCAGCTCTGCAAGGCTAGTTCTTTACACTTGAAGCAATAGAGTGGGCAGGTGTTGTTAATGTGATCTTCTGTTTGCTTCCCTGCACCGCATTCATATACGGCACTTTCTAATAATCCCCAGTTGAACATGGAAGTTTTACACCAGCTCACTCCCATTAGTGGGTAGTTTAGCTTTGCCAGGAACTCTCATGGGAGGTTGTACCCTGTGTGAAGTGGGTGGTTTGTCGCTAGCTGTATGGAGTGAGGCTAGCTTGGATTGCCAGTCAAGTCTCCATTGTGTTGCTGTACACTGACTCACTGAGATGTTTTGTTTGGTCACAGATAGTATGTGAATTCTTGTATGGTTGGTGTGGTGAGTTCAGGCATTTCGGTCTAGCCTCTGGTAACCTTCAATGTAAGTGTTGGTGTGTACAAGTGCTGTCTGGTGTTGCTTGTGTTTGTTACTTGACCTGATGTCTTGGTGTGACAGCGGCTGTGACAGCGCTCGCCAAGTTTGGAGGTCACTGTGAGGAGCTTATGCCTAGTATCATCGTCTTGCTACAGAGGTGAGAGCTTCTACTTATTTTCACAAATGTTCATTAAAATATTTGTTGTTCATGTGTTAATCAATGTGTCACGCTTGTATGAAGTAATCCTACACATTTGTTTATTTGCATTAGAAAGATCTGCATCCATTTGACTTAGACAATATGTTTGTGATTTTAAGAATGTTTTGCATGTATGATATGCCAGTTTGTAACTTCAAAATTAAAGATCCAATTAGGAAGTGTATTTCTTAAAAATGGTGAGTGATTGAGACTCTAATGGGCGGCTGTGGTTGGTTGCAGGTCTCAACTGGACACAGACGATGAAGTGCGTGACCGCGCCACGTTCTATGTGAATGTGCTGCAGCAGAAACAGGCAGCTCTCAACTCTGCCTACATTCTCAATGGTAAGTTCACGTTCACATACTCTGTGGAAAGTTCAGCAGCACACAGTCAATGGTAAGTTGAGTTGCACACAGTCAATGGTAAGTTGAGTTGCACACAGTCAGTGGTAAGTTGAGTTGCACACAGTCAGTGGTAAGTTGAGTTGCACACAGTCAGTGGTAAGTTGAGTGGTACACAGTCAGTGGTAAGTTGAGTGGTACACAGTCAGTGGTAAGTTGAGTGGTACACAGTCGGTGGTAAGTTGAGTGGTACAGTCGGTGGTAAGTTGAGTGGTACACAGTCAGTGGTAAGTTGAGTGGTACACAGTCAATGGTAAGTTGAGTGGTACACAGTCAATGGTAAGTTGAGTGGTACACAGTCAATGGTAAGTTGAGTGGTACATACTCATTGGAAAGTTCTGTGTTGCATAGAATCAATGGTAAGTTCAGTAGAACATATTCAGTGCTAAATTTGGCATTCACACTCACTGTTGTAAGCACAACCATGGAAGGTGCCTATTTCTGTTTAGGTTTGCAAGTGTCCATCATTGGCTTGGAGAGGGCGCTGCATCAGTACACACTCGAGCAGTCGGAGAAGCCGTTTGACCTGAAGACTGTTCCCCTGGCCACACAGCCACTGTCAGAGCAGAAGACAGGTTCGTTCATACATTCAGACATCCACATGCATATAGCATCATTGTTAATGAGTTATTTATTTAGTGCATTGTTTTTAATTGTGTTGCAATATTCACTCTATTAAAGTAATTAATTTGTGAAGTTTGTTTTTGCAGCTGTAGGACCAGGGGAGACACCTGGTGTCAAGGCAACAGAGAAGGTGGCTGCCTCTAGACAGGACATCTACGCTGGTGAGTTGTAGCAATAAATACTGTTTAATGATAATTTTAAAAGCACAACTTCCTACCGATGATGTTACAAAGACCTGTTAACACCAGCATTTATTAAATGGCACAGAACATCACGACGCATTTGCATTTATAACATTTAGAAAGTGTATTTCGATGAATTATTTTTTATGTACCTAATCTTTTCAGGCAGCTGAGGATTTAATTATTTTATGTGTCTGACTACACATGACAAATACAGAATTCCAAAACAGGGATTTAAAAATTGGGAAGAATCCTGAGATTGCGGATTTTGTTGCACATGTGTGAGACGGGTGCTAAATGTGGGAGTTTACTGCCAGAAACTGGGAACATTACAAGTGTGTTTACTTGATATTACATCTAGCCTCATAGGCAATGTGCCATGTTGCAATGAGCTGAGAGGAGACTGTTGTTTGTTTGCCAGAGCAACTGGCCGCCGTGCCTCAGTTTGCCAACCTGGGCCCTCTCTTCAAGTCGTCCTCCATACCTCTTGAGTTGACCGAGTCAGAGACGGAGTACTCTGTACGCTGCGTCAAACACATGTTCCCTCACCACATCGTCTTCCAGGTGAGTGGTCTCACTGTTAATGTTTAATGAGTGTAGATTGAATAAGCAAGGTCCAATATAGACTAGCCCTGCCCACAAGCTACTATGTTTTGTGTTGACAGTTATTCTGGCATTATTTTAAGGAATAGGCTTATTGCACAAGCCTGAAATGAACCGAGATGAAACTGTGAATGTGATCAACTGCTACGGCAAACAGATTGTTAGAGAAGTAATTTTTTAGTTTTAAAATAAGATAATCAAATAACAAAAAAGATGTCGTTGGTTTGGTGAAAAGACATGTATTGTTACTGCACAAAACTGTCTTTCACAAATCTTTCTTTTTCTTTAGAAAGTATTAAATATGCCATGTTTAACTTCCTGTCACTGACATATCCAATTAATTATGTTTCTAATGCGGGATCTAGCAATTGCATGAATTTAACACCATTGATTAACAGTTTTTAAAATTTAAAGGCTTGGGTATTGTATAGTATTCCTGTTGACTGGATGCATTGTTTCTGTTGCCAGTTTGATTGTATTAACACCCTCAACGACCAAGTGCTTGAGAATGTCACAGTCCAGATGGAGTCAGGAGACGAATTTGAAATCATCAACTATGTTCCCGCCCCGAGTCTACCCTATGACAAGCCTGGCATTACATACACCCTCGTACGTCTGCCTGACGACCCCACACAGGGTATGTTGTAGCACCCCATAGGGTGGGCAGTATTGCTCAATGCACACATTGAAATGTATATACAGTACAAATTTTTGAAGAATGAAAAAATAACTTGTAAATGTAGGCTTCCATTTGGCTTGTTTACGTATTGAAAATATATATCATAATAATATTCAATTTTATTTTTACACCATAATGATTTGTTTCATGGTATCAAACACAAGATGTCAACTTGTGTTTGATATACAGTATTACAGTAATACATATTCTTTAATATGTAATTAAATTATTGTCAATGGGGCATTGAACTCTGAGCTATGGTATGCAGTGACGACGTCCTTCACTTGCACTCTCAAGTTCGTTGTCAAGGACTGCGACCCCAACACGGGCATCCCAGATGATGACGGTTACGAAGACGAATATGTGGTATGTAATATCACTCCATCTGTCCCCTGCTGGATGGACAACTTTACCCTAGCTCTCCAACTAAAGGGGTATAAAGCTTTTATATGTAACAAAATTATGCTCAACAAATTAGCTAAACCCATAGATAGTTCAGCAGTAATTTGGCAAAGTATATTTGACATTGCTATAAAATATTCACACACTACAAACTTGAATGATGAACCTGATTCACGATGAGCTAAATCACATGAGGAAGGAGTTTTAAGCATTGGCTGTTGAAGGATATGGAGTTACTTACATGTATCCAACATTAGCCATATTGTTTAAGTTAGAGGATATAGAGTTACTTGTACGTATTATACATGATCCATGTTGTTTCATTTGGATGAGGTAGAGCTACTTGTGCATATTAAACGTGATCCATGTTGTTGTAGTTGGAGGACAAAGAGCTACTTGTACATATTAAACGTGATCCATGTTGTTGTAGTTGGAGGACGTATAGCTACTTGTGCATATTAAACGTGATCCATGTTGTAGTTGGAGGACAAAGAGCTACTTGTACATATTAAACGTGATCCATGTTGTTGTAGTTGGAGGACGTATAGCTACTTGTGCATATTAAACGTGATCCATGTTGTTGTAGTTGGAGGACAAAGAGCTACTTGTACATATTAAACGTGATCCATGTTGTTGTAGTTGGAGGACGTATAGCTACTTGTGCATATTAAAAACGTGATCCATGTTGTTGTAGTGGAGGACATAGAGCTACTTGTACATATTAAACGTGATCCATGTTGTTTTAGTTGGAGGACGTATAGCTACTTGTACATATTAAACGTGATCCATGTTGTTGTAGTTGGAGGACGTATAGCTACTTGTGCATATTAAACGTGATCCATGTTGTTGTAGTTGGAGGACATAGAGCTACTTGTACATATTAAACGTGATCCATGTTGTTGTAGTTGGAGGACGTATAGCTACTTGTACATATTAAACGTGATCCACGTTGTTGTAGTTGGAGGACGTATAGCTACTTGTACATATTAAACGTGATCCATGTTGTTGTAGTTGGAGGACGTATAGCTACTTGTGCATATTAAAACGTGATCCATGTTGTTGTAGTTGGAGGACGTATAGCTACTTGTACATATTAAACGTGATCCATGTTGTTGTAGTTGGATGACGTATAGCTACTTGTACATATTAAACGTGAACCATGTTGTTGTAGTTGGAGGACGTATAGCTACTTGTACATATTAAACGTGATCCATGTTGTTGTAGTTGGAGGACGTATAGCTACTTGTGCATATTAAACGTGATCCATGTTGTTGTAGTTGGAGGACGTATAGCTACTTGTGCATATTAAACGTGATCCATGTTGTTGTAGTTGGAGGACGTATAGCTACTTGTGCATATTAAACGTGATCCACGTTGTTGTAGTTGGAGGACATAGAGCTACTTCTGCATATTAAATGTGATCCATGTTGTTGTAGCTGGAGGATGTACAGCTACTTGTACATATTAAACATGATCCATGTTGTTGTAGCTGAAGGATGTACAGCTACTTGTACATATTAAACATGATCCATGTTCTTGTAGCTGAAAGATGTACAGCTACTCGTACACATTAAACATGATTCATATTGTTGTAGTTGGAGGACGTAGAGCTACTTGTGGCCGACCACGTACAGAAGGTGATTAAGCCCAACTTTGCAGCGTCTTGGGACGAGGTGGGCGAGGAGAACGAACTCGAAGACACGTTTGCCCTCTCAACGATGAAGACACTGCTGGGTGAGTTCCTACAAATTGACAGATTATGTAGTAGTAATAGTGTAAGGTTTGCTTGACGATGGTGACAGTGTTACATTTATAGCAGGATTCTCAATGCGCCATCATAATCAAATACTCTACTACAACAGCAATATAGCTTTTTGTTGGTTGGTTTCCATTCTTACTGACATTGTCACTGTGTGTCGAGTTGCTAAATGTAATAGTAATGATTATTATATTCGTGAACAATTTCTACTTGCATTTTAAGAATATTTTGTTAAGTAATGATTATTATATTTGTGAAACCAAGAAAAAATAACTATACAAATTTCTTACTATGTCGAGGTTTGTATATAACAAGAAAGAAAACAACCAAAAAGGAGAAGCTCTATTTCTGTATGTCTTGTTTCACAATGACTTGTTTCACAATGACTTGTTTCACAATGACTTGTTTCACAATGACTTGTTTCACAATGACTTGCATGCAGACAAGTTATTTTGCACATGAATACAAAAATATGTACAAATGTGTTTACTAGGTTATCATGTGATGCTGTACTGACATGTATCTACAAACGAGTGTGTTGTTGTTTAGATGCGGTGAAGAACGTGATTCAGTTCATGGGTCTGCAGCCGTGCGAGCGGTCAGACAAGGTGGCTGAGGGCAAGAACACACACACCCTGTACCTGGCGGGGGTCTACCGCGGTGGCCATGACGTCCTCGTACGCGCCAAGATGGTGCTGGATGACTCCGTCACCATGCAGTTGACCGTCCGCAGCACTGACCCCCACTCCTCCGAGGTCATCGTGTCCGCAGTAGGGTAGACTGGACACTGGGGGACACTTGTCAACCGTCACAGCACCATGTCTACACACATCTGTCTGTGAACTTGTACAATGCTGTAGTGATGCCGACAATGTACTTCTCTATGTTCATATCCCAGGTGCACTGTGCCAGGAGTGTCGGCACAGTTCTCACACATATTCACTACTTGGTTTGTAAATCCTTATTTAAAATTCTATATACATTCAAGTAACATGTTTCATTGGATACTCATTTCTATTTCAATATGGTGTTGCCATCTGTCAGGCTGACAAATATGCCTAAAACAAATTAAATGTGCCAGGTTTTGCCACAAATCTGCCAAACATTACATTTTGCGTGATGAATGCGAGAAAAGCAGTTTTGGTCATTTGAAACAGATATAAATCCAAACTGGATGTGGCCACCAAAACATCTGCATTGCAAATGGGAATATCCTTATGAACGGGCAGACCTGCTAATTCACAATTTGCAGTGGTAAAAATTAGGTGCATGTGCTACTTGAGTGTGTAAGAAATTAATAATTTGAAATAATTCTTGAAGAAAATAATTCAGCTTTAACCATTCAAGACACTGCTGTAGCAGCACATTGGGCAGTACCAATGTAGACAACTTGTTTTGTTGTTGCAAGGTTTATCTGTAGACATTGCTCTCTATTTGGTTATGCTTCATACTGCTACACTCTCACTATACTTACTGTATTCTTTCAGTGCATCATATGTTGCTAAATACAATAAGTAAGAAATGTCCAATAGAGAGTGTTCTTTGTAATATGGTGTAATGAAGGTCTTGAGGAACAAGAACGTGTGGGCTGACTTAACGTGGGATGTGTTTGTGTAATGCTGCAAGGTTAGTTCGGGTAGCTTTCTTCGGTTCTTATGTATTCAACAATAAAATATTACCACACTTCATCTTGCTGCTCTTTTAACATATGTGAGGATAAGTTAGTAGCTTCGCCATGCATTCTTTGGGAATTGTCTACGATGTATCGATACAAGTAATGATACCAAGCTAATCCAAGACGTATTAGAATAATATTTGTGATTCCAGTTACCTAAACGATCAGCTCTGTTACATGTAGTCTGCATTAGAAGTTGGTAAAACAAAGAAAAATACATCACTTATTTGTGACCCTGTGTACATCCAAGGACAAGAAATAAACACCTTTGTTGCCCGACCCATTATCTAGCTGCTAAAATACTGGAAATATGTTGGGCAGTACCTCAAATGCTTAGCTACTCTTAACTATATCCACCCAAGAAAATAATAAAAGGAAGACAAGTAGTCCTACCTAAGTACATTGAACTGAGGCCGTCAGTTCCTGATAAATAATAAGTATAAATACTTGTTATAGTTTATGTACACATTGCAGCCATGTCTGTTCTCACCTGAGACAAATTTCTCAACTCCATAGTTGAGACAATAAAGCATTATCTTACCTTAAATAAGGTTTATAGTGTTGTATTCAGTAGACTCTGCTCTGTGAAATGGTCAGACATTTAAAAAAAAATCGTCTATAGTTTGCAAGGTATAAGCATATTTGTTGCTTTTTTACACTACAAAAAACTTATTGTAAAAACAACACATGAAAAATTGTTCTAGTCATTTCACAACAGAATGTATATAGAACATGGATTTGCAAGAATTATTATTATGTGTTCAAAAAAGAACGGCAATGTTTCCAAATCTGCCAATATCTGCTCAAAATGGTGGCCATTTTGTTTGTTACCACGGAAACGGGGCGTTTGGTCAAAAAATGGTCGGTCAATGGGTGTATTTTTACTCGCTATGATCCATTCCATACATGGGAAAAAAATTGCATAATGCACAAATTAAAAAATAATCCTAATCTACCTGCCGTGTCTGGCCTTAATCATTTAGAAATGTTCTTAATTCTACAATAAATATGTTATTATTATTAAGTTACATTTCTAATATGCCATATATCTGGGTTAAAACATCCTCAAAGGCACTAACAAGATAAAACTAAGCACATTTTGAACAATTAGAAAAAAATTAAATGCAAAAAACAACAAAACATGGATTAAATTAATATTTAAGGTATACTGCTTGCCAAGTTGTGTATAATAAGACTGAAACAAAGTTTGCAATTTGAAAGTAGCATACGTGAAATATTCAAATGATAAACATTGCAACTGGTAAACACGCTCTGTTAGCAACATTGTAGGGGCAGATGGAGCTAATCATTACACATTTAAAATCTGAAAGCAATACAAGAAACACAAATTATTCTGAACTGTTTACCCACTACAATTACACAGATAATAAAACAACAGTGAGTCTGACATTGCAGTTTAATATCAAACACGTACATGTATATGGTATATACATACATGTACTTCATGAAGATGCACACACATACATAACGGATGTACACACATGCAAGTCTGTATCAGTGCAACTTGATAATCTTGGGTACAAAATGATACACTTGGTATACACACCATGTCCTTAAAATATACATACATTAAGAGTGCTTAAATACTATTTAGACACACGTACAACAGTGTTCATTACAAACTTCTTCTGTAATGAAATTTGCATAGTTGTGTAAACCGCATTTAAAAATGCCCACTGGCCTACTGTCACATCCTCCCTTTAACTACAAGTCATCCTCAACCATCATTTTGACGCACAGCTGAAGAATTAAAACTGCTCACAAGTCGTGCAAGGTCGTTCACAATAAATTTATAACAACCACCTATTGCTAGATAATAATAAAATGTGCAACACTTGGCATTCTTCTAACTGATCTGGAAAAGGAATTACTAAGATGTGTCTCGTATTCATTGACAATTCAATCAAAGGACTATCCTAAACATGATACGAACCATCACGTGGTGTCTCGAAATATACAACTACAACGGCAAGTTCAGGCTTAGATACAAGTACAGGCTTAGATACAAGTACAGGCTTAGATACAAGTACAGGCTTAGATACAAGCGAGACTTCCCTGTGTCCGTGTGACTCCTCCAGATTGTACCCTCCCTCTGTCTTCTGTTGCGCTTGGTCAAGACCTGCTGGTTGTGGATGCAGGATGACCAAGGATTGACCACTATAGCTGGACGAGGGTCTTGTGGAATGCCTTATGCACAGCCACCCAGTCGTCGGCTGTCAACAAAAACGTTCATGGAGAAACATTCGCAACCATTTCACTTACCTTACAAAACAACTGCAGGATTACGTTCAATGCAGGCAAGATTTATGCAAACCACATTTTGTGTTCAGCTAATTTCCAATTTTTAAATACTGCCTACTACGTTAATAAAACATCTATGCTAAAGCAAAATGTTTTGTTTTGTACAATCACCATTTAATTTCTTAGATAAAATAATATTTGTTACCTGGTAACAGAAATTAACTACTATCCTTGATACAAAACACATATTATAGACAGCTGTAATCATAATCCATGCTCTTGCAAACAGTTGTTGACAATTTATATTGCCATGTTTCCAGAGGATAAAATTGATTAGAATCAGGCATTCTTGGGCACATCATTACTCGTAACTGACATTCCCCTCTACAGGCAATATAAGCACAATATATTAACCCAAAAAAAATTCACATTAAACACATAATGACTAAAGTTTATTTCACTAGGTAATTTTGGAAAGATTAAGATGTTAGATTCTTGCATCAGGGAATATTTTGAGACTATTTGTTATATCGATGGGTATATAACACAATACATTCTAGAGTGGAGGTGTTCCTTTTAAACTTCCATCACGAGTCCATGTAGAAAGAGCTTAGAGCTGACTGTAATTTATATTATAACTACAACAGTACATATATTTATGATAAAAGACAGCCTTTGTATCTTCAAAGCACTGATAATATTCATGGTAGATATCGTGGCTGACAAAAGGTGGTGGATGGACAGAAGGAAGGAGTGGACGAATGAAGCAAGACGTACCTTGACACTCTCTGCTGCAGTAGTAGCTGGCGCATGTTACCTTTTGCATCTTGCACCTGTCGTACACAACAACTGTCAACTGACTCATTCAAACATTATGCATGGGCATCACTTTATGGCGTTCTTATTAGTGATGGCACCAGCAGATTGGGATATTAATTAAAAAAAGTTCAATTGTTTTATTGTAAAATCATGTTCTATACTATATTAAACTACACATTTGTTCCAATATTTGACTAACAAACATGTTTTAATACACACAATTTTTGTATGTATAGAATGTGACTGATCATGTTTGCACAGCATGCTGAATGCAATGTCAATATTCACAAATGGATAATATATTATATTTGCATAATTATATGATAACATGATCATACTTTCTCAAATTTATAGCGGGAAACAAGATATAAAGGCAGAGACCAATTGAGGATATTTGCCGATTCTCTGTTAATTTCTCATCACTTTATTCTTTCACAGTTATGTGATGACTGCACTGGGTTATTTATAGATTGTCATACTGGGATTTATGTTATTTAATAATACAGTGATTGAAAGTTATCTCTTACTACACCAATTAAGATGACTACCTGACATGAATTCACCCAGGATGAGCAAATTGACGCCGTACAATAAAGATGAATGTTGTATTTGTCACACTTACTTTTGGCATTTCTTGAACATCTTCGGCGATGCTTCCACTAGTTTGCAATTTGCACACTCTCGCAACTTTCCTTTGATTTTCACGTCGCCATTCATCAGACAACTGCCATCCACTACTCCATTCTGCACCACCGAGTCGAGTGGCTTGTGTAGTGTTGCAGCTGCTGCAGACTGACCAGAACGCTTCTTCTTAGAAGTCTTGGACTTGCTGACACTATT
Organism: Paraescarpia echinospica; assembly: GCA_020002185.1. NCBI lineage: Eukaryota > Metazoa > Annelida > Polychaeta > Sabellida > Siboglinidae > Paraescarpia > Paraescarpia echinospica. The sequence continues at coordinate 35,575,686 of CM034531.1, forward strand.
GCTGGCTGCTGTAATCAGGTCATTTCTTCCACATTCTTGCTGTGCCACTTGTGGTGTCATTTGCTGTGCCATTTGCTGGCATTCTTGTTGCCCTCCTGTGGCGCCAGTAGACATCTCAGCAGCTCTCTTTTCTCTCTCTGCCCTCTCTGCTCTCTCTTTCTCCAGTCTCAACAAACGTATTGTGTCAGCATCTCTCTTTGACTTCTCATGAGCCTCCAAAGCCTGTGCCTCGAGATTCTTCACAAGTTCTTCCATTGGATCCTTGCAATTCTCTCCTGTTGCTCCCACATCGCCAGTAGTAGCTTCAGCAGCTTTCTTTTCTCTCTCTGCCTTCTCTGCCCTCTCTGCTCTCTCTGCCCTCTCTTTCTCCAGTCTCAACAAACGTCTTGCATCGGCATCTCTCTTTGACTTCTCATGGGCCTCCAAAGCTCGTTCCTCGATATTCTTAAATAGATCTTCCATCGGATCCTTGTGATCCTTCTCTGTCTCATGCATCTGGTTCCAGACCTCCTCATCTATTTCATCCTCCACCTTGTCCGCTTCATCGACGACCTCCGTCACCTTGGGGCCATCCATCACAGGCTGCGTCTCCATGACAACGCCACTACACTTGATCGCCCCATCCTTGTGAACGGTCACCACCAGGGCTACCAGATCGCCGTCCTCTGCCATCGGTAATGCCCCATTGGACTTGCCTTGTTTCTTGTTCTTGTCCCTCTTCTGCTGAGCCACGAGGGCCTTGGTCGCCTCATCCCCATCAACAAACCTAAGCACATCCTCAGTGTCAACCGTATCGCCCTTTGGTAAACCATCGCTACGTAAATCCCCCTTTGAACTAGTCTCATTAGCATCATAATGACGTCTTCGTTTCTTCTTTGATGATGATGACTTTTCTTTAAGGGCGTGCGTGGTGTCTGGTGTCCAGTAGGAGTGGTCACCAGCGACCAGTGGTGGTGCTTCCAGCCACCGACGTAAACATATCATCACAGACCCGCCAAATCGCAAGAAAAGAGGGACCAGAAGAAGAGCCTGCAAATTGACCAGATGTGTTACATGATAATCTGCATACAAGTGTTAAAACAAGCATTTCTAGTTAGCAGACATATATTTATATATATATATCATCTTCTTCTATGTGCCATGCCTGTCACAGGTCGTTTGTAGTTCTGTTGTGCTCCTTCCACACCAAGTTGACAGACTATATCTATTATTTTATTCTCTGGATCTTATATATGCACAGATAGCATATATCTATTATACAGATAGCTTATATCTATTATATATATATATATATATATAATAGATATAAGCTATCTGTGCTATCATAGTACAGTGCATCCTGCAATGTAATGGTTATGATGGAATGGTATGTAAAAAGGAATCATGAAAATTGGCGGAATGATGGACATGAGATTGTTAGGTACGGAGTCTTTGTACTAAATATTTACAAAAAATATGTCTCTAATGCACCAGTGATGAAATGACAACAAAACTGTGCTATGTCTTCTACTGTCCAAACACTAACAGGAGCGAATTCCTCAGAGTTTGTGCAGCAACAGCCCTAGTTTCAATGTTTGTTTCAACTCCAGACATCAAAGGTAGACGACAACTGGATGAAGTGAGCATTGACTGTGAATGCAAATGTACAGGTTGCCTGGTTGAAGGTACCCGATACTTAATTATACAAATTGTGAAATTGAAGATTTTAGAAGTGGCAGTGAATGAGAGAAATGAGGAGACCAAGTAACTACTTGGTACCACTGTCAAACAAGTTTGAACACACTAAAATTTTACAACATTTGAATAGCAATATAGTGAAAACGGAACTGCAATAGCTAACTAGAGTAGTTCCAAAAACATTTTTGGAATACAATGAGACAAATACTGACAAATACAGCAAAGATCATGAATATAATAAAAACAGCAACGATACATTTAAAAAACATGCTTTCTGAAAATGAAATTGTTATCAGAGATCACCACTAGAGTTTGTGCTGAGATCTGCCAACTTCTGACCACTAATGGCTGACTCGTAGGCCTGCCAACTTCTGACTGCTAATGGCTAACTCGTAGACCTGCCAACTTCTGACTGCTAATGGCTGACTTGTAGACCTACCAACTTCTGACTGCTAATGGCTAACTCGTAGACCTGCCAACTTCTGACTGCTAATGGCTAACTCGTAGACCTACCAACTTCTGACTGCTAATGGCTAACTCGTAGACCTACCAACTTCTGACTGTTAATGGCTAACTCGTAGACCTGCCAACTTCTGACTGCTAATGGCCGACTCGTAGACCTGCCAACTTCTGACTGCTAATGGCTGACTTGTAGACCTACCAACTTCTGACTGCTAATGGCTAACTCGTAGACCTGCCAACTTCTGACTGCTAATGGCTAACTCGTAGACCTACCAACTTCTGACTGCTAATGGCTAACTCGTAGACCTACCAACTTCTGACTGCTAACGGCTAACTCGTAGACCTGCCAACTTCTGACTGCTAATGGCCGACTCGTAGACCTGCCAACTTCTGACTGCTAATGGCCGACTTGTAGACCTACCAACTTCTGACTGCTAATGGCTAACTCGTAGACCTGCCAACTTCTGACTGCTAATGGCCGACTCGTAGACCTGCCAACTTCTGACTGCTAATGGCTGACTTGTAGACCTGCCAACTTCTGACCACTAATGGCCGACTTGTAGACCTACCAACTTCTGACTGCTAATGGCTGACTTGTAGACCTGCCAACTTCTGACCACTAATGGCTGACTCCTAGACCTGCCAACTTCTGACTGCTAATGGCTGACTTGTAGACCTGCCAACTTCTGACCACTAATGGCTGACTCCTAGACCTGCCAACTTCTGACTGCTAATGGCCGACTCGTAGACCTGCCAACTTCTGACTGCTAATGGCTGACTCCCAGACCTGCCAACTTCTGACTGCTAATGGCCGACTCGTAGACCTGCCAACTTCTGACTGCTAATGGCTGACTCGTAGACCTGCCAACTTCTGACTGCTAATGGCTGACTCCCAGACCTGCCAACTTCTGACTGCTAATGGCCGACTCATAGACCTGCCAACTTCTGACCGCTACTGGCTGACTCGTAGACCTGCCAACTTCTGACCGCTAGTGGCTGACTCGTAGACCTGCCAACTTCTGACCACTAGTGGCTAGTCTCACTTAACCGACTCTCGCCTGGCTGCGTGACTTCGCCAGGAAGATAGTCTGGCTCAGAATCGCCTTTTGACTGTTCATTGCCAGTTAGCACGCCTATCCCCCAGAATGTTTATATGTTATGTATGTTTTCGATAACGAAATGAAATTACAAAATAGTGCCCACAATAGCATTATACAAAATACAATGAATATTAAATTAAATGAACACAAACAACAGTTTCGAATATTCTACGGGATACGAACCGAGGACCCTAAAAATAGTTGCTCGACACGCTACCGACCTAGCCACCATGTTTTGGTTGTATTTTGGCGACAACATAATTATTAGTTAGCAGTCCGAACATTGCTCGCAACATCGATTGCACTTTGTTTAGTTAAATTTGTCCTTTTTTGGTATTTATATCATGCTCATTCACACTTAGTCTTTTGTTTCTGCTCGAGCATAAGCAATGAACGTCAATACGGAATCGTTGACAGCCATGAGAGTTTCCACCTAGGAAATATGCACGTGATTAAAAGGGACTAAATTCAAAAAAAGTTTAATGCTGGTTTATGTTTGTGTGACATGTTTCAATATAAGTTTAATGTTTAATAGTTGTTATAGTATAGTATTATTTGATAAAAGTGTATCCTTATTTAATATGTTATTTCATAGTTGGCCTGAGAGCCAGTCATCGTCTCTACCCAAATCTGGGGTAAAGCCCCCTACCGGTGGCAGACCCTTAATATTCCAGGCCGTAGTGAAGGGTGAAAAAGTGCTGCCACCTCACGGTGCCTGGATAATCGAGGCTATTAATGGCTGACTCGTAGACCTGCCAACTTCTGACCGCTAGTGGGATGAATGAAGTACAACAGATCAGCTAACTGTCTGTTCATACCATCACCCCCTGGCTAGAAGTATAACTGATTTAGCTAACTGTCTGTTCATACCATCACCCCCTGGCTAGAAGTACAACTGATTCAGCTAACTGTCTGTTCATACCATCACCCCCTGGCTAGAAGTACAACTGATTTAGCTAACTGTCTGTTCATACCATCACCCCCTGGCTAGAAGTACAACTGATTCAGCTAACTGTCTGTTCATACCATCATCCTCTGGCTAGAAGTACAACTGATTCAGCTAACTGTCTGTTCATACCATCATCCTCTGGCTAGAAGTACAACTGATTCAAGAAGATGCTGATTCTGGGTAATGGGCCAGAAAAGGTCACTTTAGACAATGGTTACACATTAAGAGCTGTTATGACTTACCTTTAAATAAGACTGTTCGTCATCTTGGGATCCAAACAAACGGCGAAAAACATCCCTGAAAACACAAAAGTTGCTCATTCTAAATATCCTATGAATGGTAAAAAATAATTCAATAGTTTCTCCGACGATTTAATTAAAACAAAACTGCACATCTACAATGAGATCTTGGAAGCTTCATAGGGTCCTTTAAAATAAACGAAACAAGTTAAAAATCAAATTGAAGATGAGTTTTAAATTGTGTTGTATTTAAATTGCAAGACACAATGACCCAGGTTAAGAAGGGAAGACTACAAACTTAAAGAACAGATGGATACGGAGATGAATATGGTCTAGATCAAATTCTACTAAATATGTATCTACGGATCACCTCCGATTATTGCTTATCATCAACATACAAATATTGTGCCACTAAAACAAAAGCAAAAGACTAATTTTAACAGCAACAGTGAGGTGGAAAAAAGATTATAAACACACAAAATTATAAACATGCATTAAATCAGTGTTGTGACTTGCATGACATAAATGGTGTTCATATATTGAGAATGAATGATCCAATGAGTTACATGAACATAAACAAACACAAGGACATTACTACAACAACTAAGTTACGAGACAACTATAAATGGTGTTCATATATTGAGAATGAATGATCCGATGAGTTACATGAACATAAACAAACACAAGGACATTACTACAACAACTAAGTTACGAGACAACTATAAATGGTGTTCATATATTGAGAATGAATGATCCGATGAGTTACATGAACATAAACAAACACAAGGACATTACTACAACAACTAAGTTACGAGACAACTATAAATGGTGTTCATATATTGAGAATGAATGATCCGATGAGTTACATGAACATAAACAAACACAAGGACATTACTACAACAACTAAGTTACGAGACAACTATAAATGGTGTTCATATATTGAGAATGAATGATCCGATGAGTTACATGAACATAAACAAACACAAGGACATTACTACAACAACTAAGTTACGAGACAACTATAAATGGTATTCATATATTGAGAATGAATGATCCGATGAGTTACATGAACATAAACAAACACAAGGACATTACTACAACAACTAAGTTACGAGACAACTATAAATGGTGTTCATATATTGAGAATGAATGATCCGATGAGTTACATGAACATAAACAAACACAAGGACATTACTACAACAACTAAGTTACGAGACAACTATAAATGGTGTTCATATATTGAGAATGAATGATCCGATGAGTTACATGAACATAAACAAACACAAGGACATTACTACAACAACTAAGTTACGAGACAACTATAAATGTCAATGGACAATGTGACTTACCTCGTTTCTTTAACTAAAAATGGGTTCTTTGCTGCAAGAAAACCAGAACTTTGATTAATTACACAGGGAAAAACGTTACATGCTGCTGCACAAATACAACAAATGTTGCACTTGGTAAAATACTAAATAACAAAAATATAAATTACACATTTGCATTAGCTGCAGAAACTGGGCAATGGTAATGATACAACATTCTTACTATTTCAATTTAGTATATTATTTATATAATAAGAAGTATATATTTGATTTGATGAAACACCAGATCTAAGATCGTATCTGATGCTTCACAAGTAACAGTTACAAACATGGTCTAAAATTGCTAAAAAGACAGATAAATTCAAATACTACTACTACTACTATTCTGTTAACATAAAATAATTAACCATACGCATGAGAAAACATTTGTAGTGTTCTCATTGGCTGTTAAGAAGCCCAGTCAGTATAACACAGGAACCATAACACAGGAACCACTCAGGTCTAATAACAGCCTCCGATAACAAAATAGAACATTTTTTTCGGTTATAAACAACACAGTTCATGTCCCGAGTTTCTGGTTTGTGTCAGTCCTCTGAATTTGCTTCCCATAATTCTTGGCATTATTTGTTATTCCCGATAGAGTCCGCCAGTGCGTTTTTCATAGTCGGGCGCCCCTGGCGAACTGCTCAGCAACAATGTCGGTGTAGCGACGTTATTTCACAAATTAAAACAGTCATAGATTAAGCTAAGAAGCAGAAATGTTAGAAATCAAATATAGCCACATATTAATATGCTGGAGTTTTATGGAACTGGTTAATGCTTACGCCTATGGCTACGCCAGTGTCAGTGATGCGCGGCATGTTCGCCACCGTCGTTTCAAATATAAAAGTTCCCAAAAGCGAAACTGCTTTTCTTTGCATACTTTGGCTTGTATGATATATTTCTGATCCTTTTCCAATTCGGTTTATAGCCACACATTTGTTACATCAACAATGATTCAGTAGGTCCAAATAGCACTCATGCTTGCATCAACCTGCACTGCCGTTCTTTTCACGCATGTTGCACGCTAACCCACGGCCGCAATGGTGCAGACTGGCAAACACCGAAGCGCTATTTGGGCCTCAAAGGTGGCATAGAATGCACAATATTTTTCATATTTTATAACATCACATGCTTGAAACTATGTTGATTGGTAGAAAAGGTACACTGAGGCTTAAAGTGTAGACAAATATTTAGGCCTAGTTATAATATATAACGGTGATATCGAGGCGGGCTTGATTTCAACTTATTTAACAAGATTCAAATAAAATGGCACGTGGACTAGGAAGCTTTATGCTTATCGAGAGTCCAATGATTTTCACCTACATATAAGCCGCCCCATCAAATATTTATCAATTCTATTTCTAAACATGTTCACACTGCCAGAATTAACACGATCAACTTGCAAGATCCATTTCGACAAAGTATCTTATTTATATAGTGATATGTGTAATTCATGAAGGTTTGGCTATGCCTAGTGAACACAAGGTTACAATGTCGTTATGTTCTAAGTAACATATTGATGTTAATAATAAATCTTGTGTTGAATTAAAACTAAAAGAAATGATAGACTGACAGTGCATTATTATCAACTCAATGAATAGGGATGAGAATTCTGCTATCAGTTATTGTTACGATGGACATGTTTCAATTAGAAAGCTGATGATACCACTGTGAAACACTTAAAATATGATATTTTGAAGTAAATATTCTAAATATTTATTTTTATAGTTATAATATTATATTCCAGGTCATTTGTTTGCTGCTGTCAGTATCGATTAGGTGTTTTTCAGTTTTGTCTTCATCCCTGAAATGGGCAAAAAATTGTCTTTGACAGAGGTTCTAAGGGCACAAATCGTGACTCTACATGGAGAAGGATATACGGAAAGAGACATTAGTGCTAAATTACATTATTCCAAGACAGCCGTGCACAACGCCATCATCAAATTAAATACTGATGGCACATTTCGTGACAGTAAAAGGAGTGGTCGTCCACGGAAAACTACGCTCAGGGATGACCACGCAATGAGACGCATCGTGGTGTGTTCGCCAATGAGTTCATGCAAGAAAATTCGGGCTGCTTTATGCTTAAAAGGTACGGAAATAAGTCTCAGTACCGTTTTGAGATGTTTCAGCAAGGAATTTGGACTCAAGTCCCGCAAGCCGGCCCAGAAGCCACGCCTGACACCTGTGATGAAAAAAAGAGACTGGACTTTGCAAGACGACATCGCCACTGGACTCTCGCGCAGTGGAAGAAAGTGTTGTTCTCAGATGAATCGACCAAGCAGCAGTTTATACCTCGCAAGAGGCACGTTAGACGGCCAGTAAGTAAGTGATTTGATGAGAAATATACAGCAGCCACAATGAAACACCCGCCACGTCAGATGATTTGGGGTGCCATGTCATGTTTTGGCCCTTCTGGTCTGTATTTTATTCCACCTAACACCACTATGAATGGACCTAGGTACGTGGAGTTGTTGAAGGAGAAGCTGAAACTGCATATGGACATCCACAAATGTACGATTTCCATGCAAGATGGCGCTCCTTGTCACCGATCCAAGGTAGTCACTGATTTCCTCAAGAAGAACAAAATCTCCGTGCTGGAACGGCCTGGGAACAGCCCAGATCTAAATCTCATTGAGAACCTGTGGACTATAATGAAGGATAAGGTGGCAGACAAACAACCATGAAGCGCTCAACTTGAAACAAGCTATCAAGGACGTTTGGGTCACCGAAATCACCCAGCAGTACTGCGAATCTCTGGTTTCTAGCATGCCATATCGCATCCAGGCGGTCACTGACAGCAAAGGAGGCCACACTAAATACTGAAAAGTAGAGACACTGACACTTTTGGACGACATCAAGTTTCATATTATGTTGTACTATGTTTATTTGGCAAAATAAACTGATATAATGTTATGTGAAGGCCAAAAAATATCATAGTTTTGTCAAATTTCTTCAAAAAATCGTGCCTGGTCTTAAACTTTTGCAAATGACTGTAAAATATTATTATCTCACATGGAAATGTGTCCAATGTTCGGCGTTACTGAGTTTGTTCTTGGTATTGTCAGTGGCAGACCTGAGTTGTTTACACAAATTGATATGGTCACAAGTGACAATACCCATGTTTTCTTACTTTTAAGGCAGTTTGCAAATTAATATGACTATAATCATGTATAAATTTAGTACTGAGGCCAAACAATCTGGCATAAAAACACCAGAGTACACCACAATACATTAGAAATGATTCAAGCAGTAGTTGTCCAGTAATTTTATACGTTTATAAGTAGTCAAAAACTGTCAATATAACACACTTCAAAAAAACAACTATGGCTGTAATGTGCTTTAACCAGATCCTAACAATTCAGAAAACTGTTGATTAAATAAAACAAACTGCCATAAAAAAGCTAACAAATTAAAATACAGCAACAGGTTTACCATAAAAATGGGCCAAGAAGCCCTGAAGTCCTTTGGACTATATTGTGAGTTTGTAATTATTAATGAAATGTTTTTTGGTGAATCATAGTTACAGATCATTAAAAGTTATGATCGAAATAAAGTATTAACATGTTTAGTAGCTCTCTAGTTTATATGGATGCCAGTGAAGATACACCTGGAAATAAAGTATTCGAGTAGACCATTTTGTGAATATTGTATATATTAGTTAATGTGTTATTAAAAAATACTGTCTGATTTTATCCCAATATTCTGTTATTTAGGCCGATTTCCAGTGATTGTAGACACCTTGCAGGAGAGTTGGTGAGCTGCAATCCTGCATGTAGCACAGTAAAACATTGTTGAAGAAAACGCACACGCACTATTTGTTCTCCTTTTGCCCCTACCACCCTCCCCCAGAATGGGAAGAAGAAAGAGATGAACTATGATAAAACTTTATTTGTTAACAAGGTAAATATGCACAATCAATTGGCACTCTGCCAACCTAGTCTATGCAGGGGCAGACAAAATGTGAACATTTAGCTTTTTTGGGAGGCCCTGAGGTGCCCTTACAATGATTCAATCAAATACAAATTGCTTGTGTACAGTGCACTACCATAAGAGACGACTATGTTACTGAACAGTTTTTGAAATAACAGAAAAGACAACCTCTGATCCATGCAAGACACATGTGACTGAAGTTGTAGGAAATGGGATTAATTATGTGACAGTGCCTAGCCAGCCATTTATAAATAGGCGTTTCTGCTGCAGTAGACAATTTAGTTAGCAAATTTAGCATTTTAGGGGACCTTTGGTGCCCTTAGAATGATTCAATCCAATACAGATTTCTTGTGTATAGTGGCACTACCAGATGAATTGTCTATGCAAAGTTAGAGAACATGTTACTGAAGAGTTTTTGAAAAAATAGACAAAATGTGAAAATTTACGTTTTGGGGTCCTTTTTTGGGGGTCATTAGGTGCCCTTAGAACGATTCAATAAAATACAGATTTCTTGTGCATAGTGGCAGTATCCTAAGAGGCTAAGATATGTCTATGCAAAATTAGATAAAAAGTTACTGAACGGTTTCGGAGATATGGCAACTAACGGCGGATGCAGAGTGATGGTATTATAGTAGTCCCTCTCTTCAGCGGAGACACCCACTATGTCGGGACAGTTTATCAATGTACGGAACGTTTTGCCATGTTAATGTCCCTCTGATGAGGGGACACCTCGTGTACGTGGACAGCGGACAGGATATTTTGGTTATATGTCCCTCCTAAGACGGACAGTATTAATTAATTCGAAGATTTTTTGCCGAATTTGTTTAGAAAATGGCAGACATACAGCTCGGTGTGTGTCAATGGTAACACCAAGTACACGTGCACCCGTAACAATGAGCTTGTCTTCCTTGCTGTAATCGTTGTGTTTGTCCAAACTACTTAAAGTTCCTTTGATTACGGTCTGTAAACTTTAGGCAGAGTGAATGTGGAGGAAGGGATCGTTAATTTTGTGCTGTTATCAATCACGCTGGCGATGCCATGATGGCTTCCCCGTTCGCATCTCCAGCCCCAGTCCGGGCTTCGGCTTGGCGTCGACTTTTCATCTCGTAAATTGTAATTAAGATTCACAAATAAGATGTACAAAAAGGTTCACCTCAATTGTTTTCAATGTAGTCCAACGCTAAGCCTAAACTGAGGTGAAATAATAAGCACGCATCATCAAAATATGCTGGGTTATGCCAAACGGCAAATATTACCAGTGGCTGGAAAAGATGAACTGGTTGCCAGTGTATGAAACGGTGGAACGCGTTATCAAGTGATGCACAATTTGTGCATTAATGAATCTTTCGAAATTGGATGAAAATAAAGTGAGACAATTAATTATTGTACCCATTACCGTTTTTTATATTTAATTAACGTTCATCGCTTAATTAACGTTATTCGCTTGATCATTTGCAGGTTATTATTTTAGTCGGTAGGGGGCAGCCAAAATCGTCAACTTGCGAATTACTTACAAAGTATTTTAGCTAAAGAATATCTAAATCTTCGAGAATACCAATATATAAAATGTTGTAACGGAGATGTTTTGTTCTACATTTTTGGTTGAATGCTGCCATAAGCACAGAAAATTATACGGCAACACCGGGCCGATACCGTTGCGTAGGCTAGTGGTGGTGAGTGAATGACCAGTGCGAAGTTGAGGAAAATCTCAGATCAACAGAGGGATTCGGGCGGACGGTGCTGGCGATATGACTTCATGACCAACTGTTTATTTTTGTATATATCACAGTAATAATAAACATATATATATATCTATATAGTGCTTAATTCCTATCAGTCAATGCATTGATATATTGCCACACCTTTACCATGTGTCGGTTGTACTGGTCTGAACCACAGCACTAAGATGCCTGTCCCTCCAATGAGCGGACACCCGCCATGTTGGGACACTTATGCTTGGATACAGATGTGTCCGCTGAAGAGAGGGACTACTGTAGTCCTTTGGACCTTTGGCTCAAAGGACTGTGTATCTATTGTTTGCATACATATTAAGTGATTACTGTGAGTAACACTGAGTAAGATGTAAGATACTTACAGCGAGGTCCGTTCATACACTTCTTTGTCTCATAGTATGATACCAGACTGCGGTGGCGGGCTATTGTAACAATGTCAAAAATGAAATTCTTTGTATCCTTGAATTTAGCTGCAACACAATAATCATTGAGATCACTACATTGCAAAGAATTCCCATGATATTGTTTACAGTCATGAGTTCATTACTGCTGACTCATTGTGTTCGATATATTATATGCAGTTTTGTTCTTTAACAACTACGTTGGCTTTCAGCAGCATAACATGTATTTAAACAGTCCACTCTTGCACACTGTGCTTCACAACAACAACAATAACAATATGGCAAGTCTACCACATCTTTCATATTTCCATGCATCCCATGTCATCTAGACCACAACAACTTTTTTCTTAAAACTAAGCTAAACTTAGTTAAGCATATGCTCTCTCTTGTAGCCATGTCCAAAATATGGAATGAACATCTCATCAATTTAAAACCATTTGAAAATCTAACTAGACTCAATAAAAATAAGAAGACATATCTTTTGAAATTTTATTCCCACCCCAAATCCTTAATGACCCCTCACACCGATAATGCCGAGAATCCCTGCTTAACAATTATACTGGTTCGCTGTGCTTAATAAGAATTAATATTTAATTTATATAGCGCCACATCCAGACAGCACTTTACAAACACACCAAGAGAATAACAAAATAAAATAATATGTTGTAACAAAAAACAATACTTGTTATATCACATATAAAATTATGTATACTGTATTGCTATGAAATAATAATTATTAAGAAAATAAACATAACATAGAATATTAATATAAACATGCATCAGATTAAAACTAGTAGAAGATGGCATCAATGGCACTTACCATCTACAAATTTTTCATGGACGACGATAAAAGCAAAGTCCAGTATATAGGTGAGCTGTTTTTTGTGCGGGAAATCTTTCAAGTATCCATATTTGTTGGTGAACGATCGAAATGTCATTACGTATCGTACCCAGAATTCTTTGCCCTGCAAAAGACATGTCATATTAAAAAAAAACACAGTGCCACCTAACAAGTGAAATTGGTATTAATGCATATTAAGTTCTGGTGGGTAATGTCCTTGTAGCCATGTCACGTCAGTTAAATCATAGTAAGCTGCCCATTTTACTGTTCCAATTGTCACAGACAAACAAATATGACAGTTTTAAGCAGTGAAGAATTAATGATAACTAGGGCCAATCGGCTGAAGCCTGCCTCCTTTCTAGGTACCCATTCATCATCTTCATTGCTGCATACATGTGCGCAGTATTGTAAGTATTATTAATATACTTCTTCAAAATTATGACCAAAATTATGGTAATTTGATTTGCAATCCGTACATCTTAAGTGTGAAGGAGTCAGATGTTGTAATACAGTTAACCAGTGCTTCATGTTTGAAAAAACCAGGTGAGCGATAAATTGCTCGCCTAAATATGCCAAATAATTTAGGGTGAGCGATTTATTAGTTTTAGTTTTATCCCCTAGGTGGCATTCCTGTTTGTCCGTCTGGTGACGCCACTGCCCAATTATGCCAAAATGCAATAGAGGCTAGCCATGCCGTAGCGGTATCCATTACGCAAGATTAATTCGATCAGGTCAATGTGGGACATCAAGCGTTGGCACAGATTGAACAGTTGCATGCTAATAAAACATTTCAGACAAGACGTACTAGCGATGATGTTCCAGAAAATACACCAGTGTAATGACGTTGATGATTAAGTTGTTTTATTTATGGGATGGACACTAGCTGTCAGCACCGCGGCTACTGCCACACAACCATCACCTGAGCAGAGATCGTGCCAACGCTAATTTACATGACAAGAATAGACTTTCTTTTAAACAAATGTGTGTATAATTTGCCATTAGAGGGCACCACAAGCAGCAGGTCTGGTGATGCGAGCGATAATGGCAATTACCACGAGCAATAAATCGCTCCCTACATGAGCGATTAGCGCGAGCATTAGGGAGCGAGAGCGATCACTCGCCTCAAAAATAATGCACTGGTTAAGCTCCATGGACATTGTGTACATGTAGGATCTAAACAATTGTAATTCATTAATTTTGAAGAAAAAAACGTTTGACCAGCAGACCAGACATATTGGCAGGCTTAATGGTAGAATGCATTGGCAATGACATGATGCAGTTTTTTGAAACATACAACACCTCTCAAATGCTGACAGAGCTAATGTAGTCGATTTTGACATTTCGTTAGTATATGTGACCCATCTTAATGAAATGAGTCGGATGTCGGCAAAACTGATTTTCCGTAAATGCTGTTTATGTAAAAAAATCGCGAATCTACAGATTTTGAGATTTTCCTATTAAAATGATTCCTTAATATTTGTTTTATCGATTGCCATTACTGCTACTGTCTAATTAATTCTGTTTTATGTATTTTAATGTCATTTCTGAGGACATTTCTGTGTGAAGTATCCCGCTTGGTGTCCGTAAAACAAAGTCGAAAATGCCGATAATTTTGTGCATTCTTTGCCGCCATTTTTGGGATGATCCATAACAAATCGGACATCCCCACGAAGCTTGACACGTCGTCTTTCCAAATATGGTCACATATATGCTAATAATTGCAAACTGTGACCTACAGAAGGCAAGGAACATACCCCCACTAATGGCAGATGTGTAAACAAGGTAGCAACGCATCCATGTGACCCAAGCGGTTTCACACATTGGTTCAGTGAAGAGGTAATTTGAATAATTCTCTATGCATGCAGGCGCACTGTGTATTTTCACCGTGTCAGCGCTGTCACACAGATAGTTGTTTATAATGAAGCAACAATGGCGTGCGGCGTGGCTTCGAAGATGTGCTCTGTTCAAGCCCAGCCGAGGAGGTTACCTCTATTACTGGACCATAGGAGTCTAGGGGTCGCCGGAGACTGACTCTGTTGTTGGACCGTCTGGTGAACAGGAGCCAGAACGATAAACTACTGCGGCTGCACTTGAGCAGGCAGGGTCCAGCGAACCCGTTCCCTGCACCCAAGGCCGTGCGTACCGTGCCGATACCACGCAAGCGAAGATGTGGCCAGTCTGGAATCTACACTTGACTTTCTGGACACTGTCACCTATCTGTTGTCGTTATGTAGTTCTTTGGTATTAAAATTCTTGTTAAATATGACTGTCTGTTGTATTTTTACTACTTTAAGATTACAAATAATTTTCATTGTAATTATGTTTTCATAAATCTGAAAAAAAAATTTTTTTATAAAAATAATAATATAAAATTAATAATAAAAACAATAACATTCTTACTGACCCACTAATGACAGATACCTCTAGGAAATTTAATGTATTATGGTATAAGAGCTACCGGTTTTCCCTTTTCTTAACAATGCCAGTAATTACACAAGCAATTAATTTTTTGCTAACTTATTTAGGTTTTATTGTACATTAATGTAGTGTCATGAGGATGCCATTATCGTCATGTGATCCAAATATCATCCATATATGACAATGCTAACTAAGGCATTATGTATAATAGTGCAGCAGAATTTTAGCTTTTCTAACAATAGCGGTAATTACACAAACAATTAATTGTACTGCTATTTTATTTCTAACAAAGATATTGTTTTCATATTAACAGAATGTCTTCAGAATGCAATTATCTTGGAATGGTCAACATTTCAGCAATATTTGTACATGGTAACTAAGGTACATTACCTGAAACAACAAATATGTTGCTTAAACTATGAAGGCCGTTTTATGGATTTGAAGACTTCAACCCCACACATGTTTGGCGAGACGTAACTTCAGTTATAATTGAGATACCTTCTTGTATGATACATCATATGAAAGCTGGGAATCTGCTCTTTCACACGATTCCAGTAACTCAATTTTGAAAATGTTTCTTAAAGATGGGTCACATATATCAATGACAAGATGACAGTGGCTGTGAACTTGTGAAGAAGTTCCAGAATTTTCTCAGTTCCAATTTTCTTATTTAATCACACAAACTGTTAATATGGCAAAAATGCATCCTCTCTAAGCTCGAGTGCCACACCATATATTAGTGGTTTGAACCAATACTAAACACCATGAAAATTTTTTGATATTGAGATGACCCGTTAGCAGACACATTACCTGCTCCTCGTACATTCTGCGGAAGGCAGCCTCATGTTTCTGGAAGAAGTCATACTGTGGCTGACTCAGCTCGGTGTTAAACAGTTCGTCATCATCATATGCCAGTTCTACCCTCCGCATCATGGCTGACGGCAGTGCCGATTTCTTGTAAATATTTGTGGTTCGTTCAACTGCAACAGAACCAGTCTGAGTGAATTATAGACAGTTGGTTTTAGTTAATTACAAGTCAAATATTCCTGAAGGGTTGGTTCAAATACAATTATGAATACTAGGAAATGCATCTTTAAATACAAATACATTAGGAGGTATTTCAAGTACTTTTCAAAATACTTTTTACAAGAGAACCTATTGAAATATATTGTGATATATTGTTTATATAATCTGTCTGGTAAGCTCTAAAACTACAACATTGACTTGTAAACAATTAATTATACCAAGTGATGATGCAACCTGGTTTGGGAAGCGCCTATCTTCCATTCAACCCAGAGAGAGAAAATATGTCTTATCAGTTCACACAAGCATTGACACAATAGCAGGCCTTAGCAACTAGCAAGGACATGGAAACCTGGTCAAATCACAGGAAGGTCAGTGCAACAGATTCCTGTTGTTGCTAACTGCATCATGGTGACACCTGACAAGGAAGATGATGTTGGATTTTCTTGTATGCTCTCACAATGATCTCAATTATTTCCCACATAATGGCTTTATTTCTTTCTGGAAAAGTGGTCAATTGTCATACCCATTATCAAATGGCACATTTTTAGACACTCAAAACAAAACAGTCATATATACAAAAACTAACTTGCCATTTATTGATACCTGTACAAAAGTATGTATTTTTAAATAAAATTAGTGTTTAAATAAAAATTTAAAATGCGTAAAATGAGTGTTTGTATGTGAATCATGTGAATGGGGCGTGGTGGTCCAGTGGTTAGAACATTGGACTGTTAATCAAGAGGAATATCCACCTTCATCCATAGCTTTATAAAGAGAACCATCCACCCATCATTTGGACAGGTAAAGTTTGATTTTTGATGGGCATTGTGCTTTGAAATATGTGCGTCTGCTTGTATCATTGCATACATATGTATACCTGATTGTAAATGCATGTGCAGATCTACCAGAACATATTTGGTAAAAATGTTATCCTGCATAAAGGCCTGCCTCCAGCCATTTCAAAATTTAGTCTTGGATAACTTTGTTTACCTCACACCGTAGCACACAACAATGAGATAATTATTCGTAATGCAATTCAAGTAGTAGTAATTAATGGAACAAGTAGTAGTAATTAATGGAACAAGTAGTAGTAATTAATGGAACAAGTACTAGTAATTAATGGAACAAGTAGTAGTAATTAATGGAACAAGTAGTAGTAATTAATGGAACAAGTAGTAGTAATTAATGGAACAAGTAGTAGTAATTAATGGAACAAGTAGTAGTAATTAATGGAACAAGGACATCACAGTTTGTCTATGGCACAAACAACATTATTTGTTATGTGTGTGACACAAGCCTAGGGCCAATTACAATGCAATGTAATATATTACTATTACTTTGTTTCCTTCCTATTACTATTAGTATTACATGCTGAATTCTTCCTATTACTGTTACATTTGAAGCAATTACTATTACTATTACATTTTTCATCGGAACATTTTATGTTCTCCACAGCTCTTTCAGAGTCAGCGAACTCCAGTCCTGTCCACTCTTTGATGTTGTCTTCCCACCTCTTTTTCTATCTACTCTTTTTCTCCCTCCTATCACGGTACCTTGCAAGATGGTCTTTGCAAGGCCACATGATCATGAGACAAAGCCGTACCATACGGTATGCATGAATACAATAAGAACAGTTGTTTGACTCACAGTTTCAAGAAGTTAAACAAGGCAGGTGAATAACAAATCTAACTAGCCATTTATTGATATCCATGCCCAAAGTATTTGAAATCATATTTGAGAATATCAAGTACTTGCATCATCATCATTAGGGAAGTATTATAAAGTATAAAAAATTAAACAATTTCAACAAAATATATAGTACATACATTATTTAGTACAATCTACTAACTACATTGACTTAGGATAGAACATATATGTTCTAATTCTAACTGATTACAGTACACCGTAAGGAGCCACTGCTGGCTATAGTTTACGACGGGGTGGGTGGGTATGGTGTTATTGAGTGTCTGGGTCGCAGGATAAGCGACTGAAATTATTTATGGTTTTAGCCTGGACTTGCGACTCGTTTAGTTTATTCCAGTCTTTACAAAGTATGAGTTTTTGAATTGGTCGGTGTGGGATGCAGGTACTGTATTCCATCTGGTGTTATTGGTTGTTAGGTGTTGTACAAAGTTTGAGGATACATGATCTGAGAAATGTTGGGTTGGATGCATCTTTTATTTATTCTTTGGGGCCAAAAGTATGTTTCTGCGGGGATGGCTGGGATAGATCTTATTTGCATTCACTGCTTACTCCTGTAAGAAAACCTATCCAGCTTCGATTATCTAGTTCTGACCTACTTTTTGTTCATAGAGTCAATGCTAACATTGGAACAAGGGTTTTTTCTGTTGCTGCACCAACTCTTTGCTCCCTATTACAAAATTCTGTTGTCATTTAAAAACTTATCTTTACAACCTTGCTTACCTGCCGTAGCTCCCTAACGCCTTAACCCATCTATTGACAACTGGAATACTGCTTATGGATTTTGAGATTGACCAATCCTTTTGTTTTGATGTGCATCTGAGCTTGGTTTCCAAGGATTTAGGCGCAATAGAAGTTATTTTATTATTATTAACTGTTTTGTACATGAATTAGTCGTAGGTCACAATGTCTGGTTTGTAGGGTAGTGAGTTTTAGGTCTATTAATATGTTTGTGATCGATCCTTCATGTCTAGAGTGGTAGTTGCCGGTAATGAAACGAGCAGTGCAGTGTTGGATATGCTCTAGTTTGTCTATGTCCCCCTGATGGTGTGGGTCCCACACTATGGCTCCGTACTCTAAGGCAGCAGGCACAAGGGCAATATATGCTGTCCTTTTGTTCCATTTATATTTACATACCATACTGGAATGAGAGACAAGAGCAATAGTCAATGCCACATAACTTGGTGGATTATATTACAGTCTAATTAAACCACACTGCTCTATGGTTGTTGGTGTTTTGTGGACAATTAATTATTGGCTCAAATACATCAGGATGTTTTTTACACCTGTAGTTTAGGCTCAATTTTGTGCACCCTGTAGGCAGTCACTAAACCCATAGGATTACTTGAAAAGGGTAGTTGGCAACTTGGCACAACTGGCTTCAAAGCAATGAAACCTCAGTTTAATCCCTTTAGTCAATGCAGCAGTCACACTGTGTCTCTTGCTATGTAAACTCTCATAAAACTCTAGGATAAAACTTCATAAGGGCCATGCTCAAGTTGACATGGGGGCAAACATAAAACCCGGAGAAACTAGTGGAATATACAACCTAATCAAATGGAATTGTTATGTAGTTAAAATTCGATTGAAATGTTCAATGGTAATATAAAAAAAATATATGTCAATTATTATTACATTGTTTCCCATTACTATTACATTGATTTTTTGCTCAACCTATTACTATTACTTCAATATTTGTAATTGTTACTATTACTATTACATATTACTATTACCACAGGCATGGTGTGACCTCTGTCAAGCTTTGCCATGTCAACAATGTTTGCTTAAGTAATATATGCCCTCTCAAAATTCTGACCAACATTAAATGTACCGTGGAAGCCTGTCAGCATTCAGAAAGACACTAAAGACGCACATGTTTAAAGCACAATACTGCTGACTTTTTTAAGATTCCATTTCATTTGAGGACATTTTATAGCACAGCTTACTTTTTAAACATATCTATATTATTGTGAGTGCATGTATCAGTATTTATTTATGTGTGCGTGCGTGCGTGTGGATATGTATGTACATTTTATCTGAAGTTTCTTTTTTTTGCAGTTTTTAATGATATACATTGAATCGTTTTATTGAATTTTTATTGTACAGCGCTTTGAGCATATTGTGGATATTGCGCTCTATAAATATTATTAAAATATTAAATGTGCACAATTTTGTGGATTATGACATTTTCTCTTCTGTTTAAATGATTGGCTGGTCATTGACAGCTAAGCTACATGTCAATGATGGATTGATATTTTTTTAAATAAGAACTTTACAGTTTGACGAATACATACAGCACTGCAGATCAGTGTCAAGACAACACTGAAATTGTACAGTTTTCCTTAATAAAACGGGATCGTAATTTTGGTGATGTGTGGAATTTCTTTACTCCTTTTTAGCATTGTGGTAATCTAGCTGGGATGACTGGATTCCTTTAATGTAATAATGATGTAACTATCGACGCATAAACTCAACATGATATTTCAGGGACTGTACAAAACAAAGGACATAAAAATCGGAAGTTTCATAAAGCATGTGCACATAAACTGTATTAGTGACTTTTTCGATGTGTGGTCTGTAATTCTCCATCTTTTTTAGTGCTCACAGACTAACTAGCAACTGCCAATTAAGTGACAACCTACTACTTTACTGTTACACTGCGTGTGTAGTGGAAGCTAGGCGTGATGGACGATTAGTGTGCCATATACTGGTCACGTGATGAACCTAATCCCCGCTTGTGACACCTGTCCTAGCTGCATTGGCAGGAAGGGGAGATTGTGTGAAAGTCAGCTGATCCCAACATTACATGCCTTTGCAGGGGCACTAGAAAAAGGAGAACAGATCGATGCAGTCCTCCTGGATTTCAAGCAAGGCATTTGACAAGGTGTCCCACATGCTGCAACACTAGCCATCAGAGACAACCTCCTCCAGTGAATTCAGAGCTTCCTCGCCAGTAGAAGTCTGCAGGTATTGGTAGAAAGTCATTCATCTGAACCTGCAAGTGTCAAGCTCGGTTGTTCCACAGGGAAGCATGCTAGGACCCCTCCTGTTTATATTCTCTACATCAACAACATGCCACAGAAGGTCGTCTCCACATGCCGTCTCTTCGCAGATGACAGCCTCCTGTACAGAAAAATCAAGAACACAGACAACAGCAAAATCCTGCAGGATGACCTCAACAAACTGCAAAAGTGGGAGAAAGACTGGAATATGGCATTAAATCAAAGCAAGTGTGAGGTCATTACAATCACCCGGAAGCGAAACCCAGTTACATCTACCTATGCCATCCATGGTAATGACCTCTCTCTAGTAAAGAACGGAAAGTACCTTGGGGTCACAATAGCTGGAAAACCTAAACTGGAATGCCCATATTAATGCCATCACAAAGAAAGCAAACAAGACCCTTGCCTTCCTAAGGAAGAACCTCTGAACCTGCCCATCAAAGATCAAGACACAGTGCTACGAGACACTGGTTAGACTCATCGTGGAATATGCCAGTTCATCATGGGACCCCCATACCAAGGCAAACATCCAACAGCTAGAAGCTGTCCAGCGGCGGGCCGCAAGATTTGTGACTGGGGACTACAAAACCACCAGTAGTCCCACCGAAATGACCCAGAATCTTGGCTGGAAATCCTTATAACAACGAAGAATAACCACCAAGATAACCATGATGTACCGTGTGTTACACCACCTAATTAACATACCAGCAGCCATTTTTCTTCACCCATCCACACTGACATTAACAACAAGTGGTCACAGCCTGCGCTATCACATCCCCTACTGCAGGACTGACGTCTTTAAGCACCCCTTCTTCCCAGCTGGTATACGCCTACGGAACCAGCTGCCTGAGTGCATAGCCACATCCCCAACCGCAGAGTCTAGACACCTTCAAGTTCAAGCCAAGGGAAGCCTGAAGGTTGCCCACTCTGGAACTAAGTTTTAACTATTTTAACCTGCACCACATACATATTGTACATAATCAGGTATACCCATAATCACCAACTTCATCCACGTCGTATATAATCACAATAGTAAGACAATGCTCCAGAGTGGGATTATGCACTTATAAGGAAGAAGTATTACATCACGTCCACGGCACTGCCACTGCAAGTAGTGAAGTACCATACTACTTAACTTACTAGACTAGTATAACTATAATGAAGTTTTTGATGAGCATTTATGACCAGAAACACGTAGGTCTACGAATGTATGCAACATTCTCTCTGATTGACACTATATTAACAATCTAACTGTTAAATATAATTTAGATAAAAATACTCACTTAAGTTCCAGAAGTTATAACCACGTTCAACGTGACAACAACTCATAAAGCTGCCCAAACCGGAAGTTCGCTATGGGTGACAGCGCCTGGAACCACGTCAGGTGACGCCACTAGTTCAGACCAGAATGACTGGGGACAGATCAGTTTTTGGGGTCATTTTCTAGTTAGACTTCCTGTCCAACACATAAGTGCATTTGAGTAGGGGGATTTTCATGTATGATTGTAGAAGGTGTTGACTGTAAAATGGTGGATTTCTAGATGATTTGAATAAGCGGAAGGATATTTGGCAGCAATTTGCCTGTGTGACCTGTTTGCGGAGTAATCCTTGCCGGCATTTGTAAATATTGACGAGTGTCACACATACAGGCATTTTACGAGAGCTGGAAGTATGCAATTTTTGTTAAAATCTATCGGCATGCCAATGAGATGATGATAACAGCAGGTGAGAAGTTTAAGACATTTTATAGGTCACGTTTTCTTATAATCTGACAAAACGTTAACATGGTCGCCTATGGGAAAACCAACAGTGGGCTGACCCCTTTTACTTCCGAGTTCATGACGTAGCTGCTTCTTCCCATTGCATTGATCTATATATATATATATAAGTTCAGGTCAAACCATGCTTATTTTTGCTTAGATAATTGAATGAATACTTACATTCGCATGAAATTTCCAATTTTGAGATTCACTTGAATTAATGTTTATGAAATAAGTTAATAAATTGTTCTGCGATTTCACCAAAAGTACATAAATTGCACAAATAAGTTGTAGTGGATACCAAGTAGTTTTGTGTTTGTTTAACAAAATAACTTTGAAATGAGACGAACAAAAATTGATTTGAGGAGATACTTTAACGACAAGCAAAATAAGTGCTCACAACACATTTGACTTGATGAATAGACTACTGAAGGAAATCATTATTTTCCTACATACTCAGTCAGTGTATTTTACTATGCACTCCCGAGTACGACAATACTGATCAAACCATTGATCAGTGGTTATACTGGTACTTTCCATTGTCAGACTTTGATATTTTTGCTTTGTTGAATTACCACAACTAATAGTATTTAATCAAACACTACTAGTCATTGTATTTCAACAGCTCAGTGGATTTTTGCAGGTAAATATCATAGGTTGGCAAATATTAATTATCTTTACAAATAAGTTTGTGAAAAAATTAGTGGAGATAATTTTTATTTGTTGCAGTGGGTTGCTACACTACTAGTTTCACAAATTCAGTGGAAGAATCTTGATCTTTGATTTAAATAAAAGAATGCTGTTTTTAGACGAATGTGCACACAATATTGGTTACTTCATGTGTGATATTTTATTACACTTTTCGATAGTTTGTTCTGCAGGAGCTTGCTGTGTTAGCGGGACGGGTATAACTGGTTGTGTGTGTATAGTCGATCACATTGGGATGTTGGTGTGCATGGTCGGAAGTTTGTCGATATATTCTCCTCTTTATTACTTTAATTATTTAAGTTGATTTCTGTAAATTCATAAATGGACATTCTCCTGTTCTTATGTAACACCATCAGCAAACCAGAGAACACTCATTTCCATAAATACTGTAGTGTTGTGCAGTTATTTACACTTTACTTATTGTAACCAATCTCTTGTATAAACTGGTATTCATTCATACGACTTGTATATTTCTGTTCAAGCACTGTATCAGACATTGCATTATTGTTACTATTCCGGTAAATGCATGTACATTTCCCCCATATGTAAAGAACTTTCCAAGTTTTTAGAATGAACGGAAGTGGAGTTTTAATGTTTAAAGTTGTCTTCAGAATGTGCACCAGTGTAAAGAAAATAGTGTCAAATTTCAAAGACAGACAAAGCAGAATACATTATCATACAAAACTATCCTCAGTGCTTCACGAACAAACTTGTCTACACCAGCCTCGCAAGCCTGGGGTGGTGCTAACAACATAGACTACCCCTAGCAGAAATCTTATGCAATGTAAACTACCAGCTGAAACTAATAGCGACTTCACTGGTCGCGACTATACCCGTGAGAATAATGCAGACACCTACCACGCAATTCAAAGATGAAGCCAGCGACTTCAGGGAATCCCAATATAATTACCTGTTTGATCATACTCACAAGCGGTTGAGCAGTATTGTGAATTCAAGTAAATACGTCTACTTGGTTACAGACCACCACTGTTAGTACTGCTCTGGTGAAACAATTGTAAATGGATAATAAAACAACTCGGTTTACAATATGTTTAATTTTATCTTCGATCTGCCTTTGGAGCAAACACTCAAGGCTACTGTAGATGAGATTGCAAGCTCAACCTCTCTTCACTGAAATGCATTTAAAAGAACAGGATGGACTTATATTCTGAAATATTGACATTTATGGGTATCCTAGGAACATATTCTTTAAATACATATTTGAAGATAAATTTGTTGTGCTACACCATCTGTATAAACTTGAATAACTCTAATGAAACACTGTAATAGTTTACCATAAACTATTTATACAAGTAGTAGAGGGTGCACTATGAAAAATACCTAACACGGTACATAAATGGCTAGGCACAAGTAAACAAAACTAGTAAAAATACATTTTTTTTCTACTCGTCTATGTTTTGCTGTCTTGTGCCGCAGGAGATTAGATATCCACCAAGTGGTCGTCCAACATAAGCACAGCATGTTGGAGTTTCAAACAACGTTGCAAGCTTCTTACAAGCCTGGCTTGATCTACAAGTTCACTGCTGCCCTAGTCAAATAAAACAAGTCATCTTTGAAGAAATGAAACACGCCTTGACATGGAAATGTGTCTGTGGAGTGTACAGCTTTTGGCGGAGTCACGTGACGATCGACACACGTGACGCGTCACATTCGCGAGCAGCGTCGATGCAGGTCACTGAGCAGTCTTGCCTCACATTTTAAAACAAACATTAAACTGCACTGCTGTCTGTTCTGTATCCTTTGATGGGGCAACCAACATCCGCCCCCCTCCAGACAACGTACTGGCACACAATGTCTCCTGGACTTTGTGCACTCACAATGTAACAGCCGTGGCTAATGTCAGTGAGGCTGCACTGAATGTTTATCTTATATCGTGCATCTTCGACTAGAACAAGAGTGTGCTCATTCCTCCCATCTCTCCCTGTTCCTTCACGAAGATTTCAAAGTACTGGTAGATGATGGTGACTGCAAGCAGGATACCAGTACCACTACCAATGGCTCCTGCAACACAATGACCACCAAAATGATACACAGTAACAGATATGCACATCTTGTATGCTGTTAATGTCCCTCAACATGTCAAGTTCAATAATAACTGAAACATGGATATCATCAGTGAAAGCACTGTTCACACATATCAGGGTTGACGAGTTCTTCTAGCACAAGACAAAGTGCTAAGTACCAGTAAAACCATCCAGGAGAAAAAAGGATTTTACAGTAAACTTGCAATACAGTACAAACTTTATCTACAGGTTTTTTAAATATAATTTGACTGTTGTATATTTGAGAATATTGAGCTTGCCATTAAACAGGTAATATAAAATAAACTGCGTGAAAAGGTTTAAATATAAAACTAGTTGGGATTGTCTTTTGTTTTGCTAACAAATTTTTTGTCAACTTGGAATGAATACATCTTGCCTTATTGCCTGCAATGAGCATCACTGACTAGGACATACCGAGGAAGTCAGCAAGCACCGAGAGGGCACCAATACAGAGACCACCGAAGGCAGCTGCTGTGGGGATGTATCTGTTCAACTCGTGCACCATCGACTTCTCACGGTGGCCACGCATCACCATCTGCTGGTCCTTCAGCTGCTTCGCAACCTAAACAACAACAATCAAATTAGACAGAGCAACAAACTGCACACCGGTGCAACAACCAACTTACACATACAAACAATCTGTCCACCAGCACAACAACCAAGATTATCACTATGACAAGGCTGTATGTTTTTCACAACAGTTCTAAAACAGTACCAGGCTATAAGAACAAGAAACTTGAATATTCCAGGATACAAAAGTTGTATAAAACACAACATTTCAGACGTATATTTATGATATCCGTACACGGTTACTGGTATGTAATTTAGCAGTGTCCATGCATACAACAAAACTCACGTCCTTGGCGCTGGATCCAGACACCTCGATCCAGGTCTTGGAGAAGAACGCACATGATCCAAGCATGAAGACTATGTAGAGCACGGCATGGACAGGGTCTTCAAGTACGTGTGACAGTGTTTCGGGCGGTGAGAGGTAGTAGCATAACCCACCCACAGGGTACGACCTTGCAGGGCCGCCACTGGCCACGTCCTGACAACATCAACACAAATGTCATACTCTGTGTGTCATCACATGTCATATTCCGACGTGGGTTAAGATTACTTTTATTAATTCCAATTCATGTGTATTTATCAAAGAACACTTCCAATTAAATGTACTGAAAAAAAAGATAAATTCCAATTCAATTCATTTTTTTCTATTTGCAAATTGGTAAAATTAGCAGTGCTCTAATGACTTTCACTTTGCATAAGCTATTGTTAAATATATCAGGTGTTAAAACTTCTGATAAACAAAACATGACTACTTACGGCCCATACACCGAGCAGATTAATGATGAAGTTGCCTCCAAATTTAGTAGCCAGCATCTGTAAGAATCACATCATTATCAGTTCAGCTTCACAGCATCTTTAGGTAGATTAATAGTCACATTTAAGTCAGTCAAACAATACATAAGTACATGGATAGTTAAGTTTCCTTACATATTATAAATGAAAACAGTTTATCCCACCCCAAAACAAGGGAGTTCTTTTATTAATGAAAGGGTAATTAGTTGGTATAGTTATAATTAGAGTGCTAGGTACGATGTATCCTTTACAAGCTTACTGCAAAGATAATAATGTTTATTCTCTTATCTGGACACTGTAAAACCAGCATTTACCTTACATAACAATTTATAATGAATATAACTGTATTGACACAAATGAAGTAGCACTGTTGCTTCACTCACCTGGGAGATGACGTACAAGTTGGACACTAGGGCACTCTGTAGAATGATGGGAATGTTCGACGTGTAGAAGAGTTTGATGGGGTAGCTGCTCTGCTGGCCACGGTAGCGAGCAGACTTGATTGGTAGGTCGACACGGAATCCCTGTCAACAAACACACAGATGATCTAAAAGGTCGCATACGAGGTGTGAAGCACTGGGACAGAGCAAGAGCTACTTCTCTGGGCGAATGTATGAACTATGTAGTTAGTAAACCAATGATGACATGCCAAATGAGACAACATTTATAGTAAAGACTATCTTCTCAAATTCACAATATGAATTAAGTTGTAAATGAAATATTTATAAGATTCATTGTTCATACAACTTATAATGTGAAGTGCTCAACAGTGCCGACAGTCATTATTATAAAATATAACAACAAAGGTTGGATAGATTATTGAACTATTTTACTTGTAAGTTTGGGACCCGATGCATTACTGATCTACATAACCAGGTATGACTGTGTATGGTTATTTCTTAGATTTCTTCTGGAGTATTCACACATGTTTTCTATAAATAAATGTTTAACATTCCATTTGTTTAATCTAAATAAACTACATAAATACCACCTGTTAGTGCTACAGAATGTTGCTGCTTTGTCTATTACACCGTTTGTTTAACAAATTCTTGCAGAAAAACCGTGTGCGTACCTGGAAGTATATGACTATGGCGAAGACAAAGATGGTGGCCATGAGATTCATGAGGTTGGGCAGGTTCTGTCTGTAGAAGGCCTCACGCAGTCCTCGCACCTTGTCCTGTCTTGTCGCCAGCAGGTGGAACAACGCAATCACTGCACCCTCAAACTCTGTGCCTGCAGACAGCAACGCATCTTGTTAGCATTCTAAATAATGGTTGAACGGTTGCTAGATCAAGGCTTCCCATTCAGTTCAAATTACCAGACACTAGCATGTGTGATATTATGTTTATGTTACATTATGAGAAAAATTGCAATCACCAATAAGCACCTAACGTAACTTTCATGTGGAAAAGATGGATCACATAATATATTATGTGACTTCAGAAATTTCCCACACCATTGATTGATTATTCAACTGCACAATGTACATTTTAACGTTGTATTCGGTCTTCCTTTGCATGCAAACACTGTGGATTACAAACCCAACCTTTCCAAACTGAAATGTACAACATGAGAATACAGGTATGCACTTATATTGCAAAATGTTGACATTTGTGGGCATCTTTGGAACTTTCTGGTCACATGGATGTTAAAAAAATAAAATATGCAATTGCCAGTCTTTATAACAAATGATTTCCTTGTTTTCCTGTATGTGTTGAAACAAGAGAAGTTCTCTACACATTGCATTATAAGTGTTGACGTACCTCTGCCAGTGTTGACTGTGGCGGGACTGAATGCCTTCCACACGATTGTCTCACAGATGTTGGTGGCAATAAAGAGTGAGATACCCGAGCCTAGACCGTAGCCCTTCTGTAGAAGTTCATCCAGCAGCAGCACAATCAGACCAGCCACGAACAGCTGCACAAGAAAACACACATCAGTCAGAAGACTGCACACAACCACAACAGCTCATTTAACCCATTCACATCAAATACAATAGTACTGTTTGCTGTCTGTAAACAACACTGACCACATCTGAATATACTCCCAGTCAATATCCAACCATTCCATCTGTCCTACATAAAACAAATCCATGTCATTAGTTTGTCTAAACAAACAAGTTATACACAGCAACATGCTATTTAACTGTTCTACAAACTACACGAATGCTCAAATATCCTTTGTTTCATGACATAAAACAACAGGCACATGATTTCAACTGAGCAGTCAAGTATGTCACAAGGATAGCGTAGGTATGCTGGGTGTGTCGTCAAACAGCTTTGTATAAAAACTAGTTACTGGAAGAGTTGCAGGTTGCCGGAGTGACACAGATGAGATGATCCATACCTGGATGATGATGAGGAGACAGACACCAGCACCAATGTCAGCAGGGTCACCGTACATGCCCGTCATGACGTAGACGATCGACTGACCCACAGTGATCACCATGCCAAACACTGCAACACCAACAGTCTCTGATTATACTCAGCAACAAGACTGTGTCATTATAATTAGCCCGTTACCCTTCCACCCATGTCAGTTTTTATATCCCCAATTATTCTACAACACTGACACACTAATGAATGCAGTCACGGTTGAGATGTGACCTCAGGCCAGACGACTCACGTTTCTGGGCGCCATTGAAGAGAGCACGGTCCTTGGGAGTGTCTCCAACCTCAATGATCTTGGCGCCGGCGAGCAGCTGCATGATGAGACCCGACGTGACGATGGGCGAGATACCAAGCTCCATCAATGTTCCTGAAACAAACGTTAGTATTCAACTATATATGCAACACACGACGCACAATATTCACATTTGTAAGATTACATATTCAGGGTTCATACACGGAACAAATTTAACAAAGTCAAGTTTGGGTGGGAAATCCTTCAATATTCTCCATAAATACAGTTACATTGCAGAATGCCATCCCAGGTCGGTTTTATGTCGCCTATTTAGCAGCTAATAAGGTTTCCTCAATGCTAAGATGATTGTCTTAGTAAATTGGGCAGAACCGTGAATGCAACACGAAACGGACCATTGTGCACAGAAACAATAGGGAGATATGTACCCTACCCAAGGCTAACGAACAAGATTTGCTAGACTAAAAAGACGCACCTCGGTTGGAAGCAAGAATCACTCGCATCCAGTAGAAGGGATCTGCAGAATCTGATGACATGATGCCAAACAAGGGAATCTGCAACAATAGCAACATAAACAGACCATTTTAATGGCTTACAAAGAAGTCTCACTGCATGATAATTATGGTCTGGGATATTTGTTGCAACCCCTAGCAGACATAATATATTCAGACTTTACCTAAACTATGCTACCTTACTCATGATACCATATGTTAATGATAAAGATCCTTGTGTATGTGTATACATGAGAACATTCTTTGCAATGTTTACAGTCAAAACAAAGGAGACATATAACTGTGACAACTGAATGAATAGTAACATAGTTTGACAGAACATACCTGACAACACACAAGGAAGATGAACAAGGTGATTGCTGTCCATAGTACCTTTTCTCGGAATTGAATCTGCAAATGAAAATTAAATTAATAAATGTGATCTTTAAAATAATTAGCACGGGGCTACTGCACATCATTTCCAAAGAGGCATTCATTATTTAACATTACCAATACTTCAAAAACCCTAATTTAGAAATCATAATAATCATGCTGAACCATTAACCATATTCTACATTTATCACCATATTCTAGTCCCGTTTTTATTTCCTGATGAACCCAATTTGCCAAGCTCGGTTTTGGAATTAGATATACATACAGTTAAATGCAATAAATGAACCTTTTATTTAAAAAAAAGTGTACACCTGTATATAATATGGGCAAATCGCCTTTTATAAATTCACTGATCATTTTTTAGTGGATTCACATATCTTAATAACAAAATGTGTTATCAATTAGGAATGCACAATTTCCAACATATGTAAATATTTGGTTTTAAACTTTCTCAAGCAAAACATTATGAAAATGTACACACAGATAAGCCATTGTTAGAAACATTTAAGGTAAAAAACCTCACCTTTCTTTCTGGTTTCTGTATCTCAGGTAATACCTTACAGAAAGGTTTCACAAATTCCAGAAATTTAACTGAAACATAACCAAATACAACATGTAGTTAATTAACGACCATGTGTAACAGTACATGACCTTTTAAACATGAGAACTGAATAGTGTTTTGTTTAAGTTATATATCATAAATACAAGTATTTTCGGATATGAAGCACGTAAAATTACTATATAAATAACAATAGTCAACATAAGAACTTGCTACTTCCCTGCATAATTATACATAACACAGTACACATCGAATTTACGAATCTGTTATTTCCGTTAACGCTAGAAATAGAATCCAAGTCCAAGATCACGATTCAATTTCAAAGGCAACGAACAACCACACGACGTCACACAGTCCAAATAAATATCTACGACATTTGGTGGCAAAGGGTGGTCTTAGTTATTAGTACAGAAACTGGGCAATCTTTTCATTAACTACTTCATATCGTACATAGTTTCCATGCGGCACGTTCATTGACAACGCCAACGTCCACGTACGCTACGAAACGCAAGTCCCAGCTGGGAAAAGGATGAACTACTCGCGCTGATCATAAGCATCGAATAACTGTAGTACAGTCCACACATTTTAATAATGGAAACATAATTTCCAAAGAAACGTTACTTACTAGCCATTTTTGACTAAGTGTTGTTGAATTCCGTCAACGTCCAGTCACAGCCGGCAAGCCACCACAGTTTCACCGAAAATACTACAACTCAAACCCAATATGGTCGTTTTAGAAGAACGATATCACGTGACCAAAGTGGTGACGTGTGGTGACGTGTCAGCGCAATAGACTAGTGAGGAAACACCGTTGCCTTTGCGGCAGCACGAGCTGATGACGTTATGTACTTGCTCACATCACAATCACATCGACTGCATGTTAGTTATTGTTATTCGGTCTTATTGTGCCATGTGGTTTTATGGTGGATGCTATGTTATTTGTTACAGTGCGAAAACTTTTACAGCTAAAGTGAATAATAACAATTTGAATAAAATGAATTGATATGTGCACACATGTGCTCGATTAAGTTAAAACGTACGTTTGACCATATAATGATCTAGATCTATGATAGAAAGCATCGGCGACGTTGTACTCATATAATCTTTATCATGAAGCATAGCTTTAGCTCCTACTTCAAGACACATTGCTTGCTCTCTCGATCTTAGGCTTACGTGTACATGCCAAGGCAAAATATTGGCTGTAGACTGTAGGTCCATATTATTATTATTATTAAAAAAACATGTTTCTCTACAAGAAAGACTAGGAATTAGTACGCACGTAAATATATTTTATACCTAACATCTAATTGCAACCATAAGCCAGCGGAGTTCTGTATTACGACAGTCGGCAAGCACACACCACAATAACTGAGAGCTTAATGACAGAAGCACTTTTCCATTCACCTTGCCAAATATGTTACTGTGTTTAATATATATAGGCCCTTGAATTCGCTGGGATCCAGATAATGTATACGCAATATTATTAGGCGTACTCGAGTGGATTCGCTAAGCGAGAATTGTCCCACTCTCGTCAACCTCTAAACACAGAGCACGTGGTGCTTTATTTGAGAGAAGAAATTTTAAAATAATGGCAAAGTTACGGTTTCTCAAAGCAACCACTGTCTTTACGATCCGGACGTTATTTGATCGATATTTGTAGTATACAAGCTAATCTAGTTCCCGAGCCTTTCCCCAGAGGCGCTCCACAAACTTCCGCAGGATGTAACAGTGGCGCCAGACGGTGGACTGGGCGAGATTATATTATACAAACTTACTAGCGTTTCCCGTTTCCACTAGGTAATGGATAACAACACCATCATCACGCGAAAAGTTAGAAATAGCATTATGCGCCAAGCATTTATTCAACCAGCCCTCCCAGTACGTCGTGTAGTATTGCGATTTTGTTCTATACAACATGACTATTAGTCATTTTTAATTAACACGTTTTTCACTCGCCAGGTGGCGTCACTTTAAGTTTGGCGCTTTACGAACTTAGTAATCACCTCTTAATTAGCTTAAACATTATTATTATAGTAATCCCATCTCTGAATAGGATCGAGGTTCGAATCCTCTTGCATCAATTCATTCAGTTGTTTAAATGAATATCCAACACTGACAATAATAATGAATGGGTAGTCTTCGCACAGTAATTGCGGTATGGCTGCATGATGCTTTCAGGAGAACGAACATGTCTGCTAGGGGTGAAGAATAGCCACTATAGTTTAGAAGGCCCCATAGGTAGGATGTCGCGCGTCATTCCCGTTTTACGAGTACATACTACGACCACACATGCATTACACACGCCCGCCCGCCACTCCCCGCCCGCACGAACGTACGATTGAACGCACCCACGGACGCACGCACGCACACATGTCCGCACGCACACATGCACGCACACACATCCTAAATAATAATATTTTACTCAGTACAGTAGGCCTATATATTGGCATACATAAATAATCTTATGTAAAGTGGTGGACTGTAGACATAATTATTAATAGCAATACGCTAATTGTAAGTGTGTCTCATTGTAAGTGTATCTCATTGTAAGTGCATCTCATTGCAAGTGTATCTCATTGTAAGTGTATATCATTGTAAGTGCATCTCATTGTAAGTGTATCTCATTGTAAGTGTATATCATTGTAAGTGCATCTCATTGTAAGTTCATATCCTCTGAGGCCATTGAACCATTGACTTGTGATCTACCGATGTACTTTAGAAAACAAACCAATAGCTATTTCCGATATGTTTTTTTATATGCGAACTAGTCTTAAAATACTATAATGGGGGTGGATCATTTACACCCTTGGTTTGTTGCTTCTTGCAGAGTGTTTTTAACATTTACGCTAATATGTGGCAATACCCCATACCTTTCACTCCCCCCAGTCAGGCCAAATAACAGGGAACTTAGGTTCTCCGCCCCACAATGTTGAGAGAAGAGTAGTCTCCATCAACATTTAGATGGGTTTTTTTTTAAGAAACGCAGGTGGTCATCATTCCGGTTGATACTTCGGAGTAAAAAAAATTGAAACATTTGGTAATCTCGGAAATTATCAACAGCACTTCCTTCCCCCTCCACGTCTTCCGACGTTATATTTGATGGCGCGGAATTGTTCAGAATGAGAGGTCAGGGATAAATCAATATGAGAACCTTGATTTTTTTAACAGCTCCCTCCTCCGTCTTCCAATGTCTGAGTGTATGAATTTTCAGTGAGAAGTAAGGCAAATGTGTAGAACCTCATCGCAGAAATGTCCAACAGCACTCCTCTCCCCTCTTCCGATTTCAAGTTCGACTGAATCGACAGCGACAGCGGAGTGCTGATTTGAAGGTACGGGCGCAGCCCCTCAATATTAATTTCGTTCCGACGCCTGTGTACAGATATATTTTGTGAGGGCATACTTTTAAACAACTTTTAATAGGCAAAATTGTCCATAAAGGGCAATATCTTTCAATGGCACTTTCAATGGCAAAAAAAGACCAACTTTCTTGAAAATGGCAATTTATTTAGTGAAATATCACAGAAACTATGTACCTAGGTGGGATTAAAGTCCGTGTCGAAATGGGTCAATTGCTTCATAAAATGCAACCAACTAGTGACCATGTCTCAAAAGCGGCATTTTCTTAAAAAAACATGTAGAAGAAAGTCCTCAAATGGCAATTTTGATATAAAAAAAGCAAAGACAACTACATGGGAATAAATACGCGTGGCATGGCAATTTAATCTTTTGAAAGGAGACTTTCCGTTGCAAACAGGGCAACATTCTCCATAAATGGGCGAACTTCTGTGAGGCAAGCCTCCAAAGGCTCAAAACATAGCTATTTATCGTCAT
Organism: Paraescarpia echinospica; assembly: GCA_020002185.1. Lineage (NCBI taxonomy): Eukaryota > Metazoa > Annelida > Polychaeta > Sabellida > Siboglinidae > Paraescarpia > Paraescarpia echinospica. Next base: position 35,610,342 of record CM034531.1, read on the forward strand.
CCAAAATTGCAACTCTTGAGGCAAAATCCAAAAACAGCCTCTTTTTAGTAACACAGAATACTTAAAACAAATACAAAATAGGCAATGTGTTCATAAAAGGGCAAGCCCAAAATTGCATTCCGTTGTTAAAGATACACAATATTATTATGTTTTAAAAGGAGATACTATTTGGGGGTATAACATTACTATATCCGTTTAATTCTAAACAGAACAATCAGTTGTGTCCAAAAAAAATTACCAGAACAGTGTTCCAAACTTCTTAAAATTAAAGGTCAATAGTACTTATATATTTAAACAGGTAAATTATACCTGTACAGAGTGTACAGAGCTCAAAAAGGGCAGTTCCTGAGTTTCCTGATATATCCGTACTTTGGTCAAGTTTTTTTACTAGATCTTGTAGTTGCGTTACGCTCACTGGCCAACGTTAACATTGTGACGTCAGTTCGCAACTCTCTGTGTGACTTCTACGATTGTGCCAAAGATGGTAAAACACTCTTTGATTATACCGAATTACGCAAGTCGACGTTAAACGTCCTCGTACAATCACGTGGGCTGCAGCGCTGGTTTTCATGTGCGTCTACAGCCACAGGTAAACATTCGTTCTATCGATTTCGCGATGATAGCAGCTAGGATCTACTCAATTTGACTTTTTTTACCTAAAAATACATGATTTAATACAAGTGACTGTTTAGTGTTGCATTGTTATAAAATCGTGTCAGCAGTAGCACAGTAGATTGAAATGGAGGGACGCGTGGCATAGCGCGGAGGAGAGTAAGATGAAAGGTCAAATGATGCCCCCTGGCGAATAAGTGATGAACTATGTAACCAAGCGAAGAATTTTAGCAGTACTGTTTCACCTTAATAGGTGAAACAGTCATTACGACGTCATTTACAGGGTAAGATGGCAATCTCCCTGTCTTTTAACATGGGAGCAAATCCCTATCTTTTAACACGGAACCAATTGGCGGGAATTAGGTGAATATGGCATTAATTAGGTGAAGATGGCGGGAAATTGGTAGGCAAAGGCGAGAATTCGGTAAAAAATCCCTATATTTTAGCGCGGGAGCCAATTGGCGGGAAATAAAGCAGCCGAGGTCACTTAGTGCGCTTTTCCTCGGTGACCTATATTTTTTCAACAAACTTGTTACATTCCCGACAGTAAACAAGCGTGGAGATCTAAATATAGCAATTTTACAAAAATAATAAAGTTTAAGATCAGGCACGATTTTTAAGCATTTTATGGTATGGCATCAGATTGCATCAGATAATGTCTGGATTGCATCATCCTATTTGGGCCTTGAAGCAATACGCCTAGTCAGTACTTCCAGGTCATTTGTTTGCTGCTGTCAGTATCGATTAGGTGTTTTTCAGTTTTGTCTTCATCCCTGAAATGGGCAAAAAAATCGTCTTTGACAGAGGTTCTAAAGGCACAAATAGTGACTCTACATGGAGAAGGATATACGGAAAGAGACATTAGTGCTAAATTACGTTATTCCAAGACAGCCGTGCACAACGCCATCGTCAAATTCAATACTGATGGCATTTTTCGTGACAGTAAAAGGAGTGGTCGTCCACGGAAAACTACGCTCGGGGATGACCACGCAATGAGACGCTTCGTGATGTGCTCGCCAATGAGCTCATGCAAGAAAATTAGGGCTGCTTTACGCTTAAAAGGTACGGAAATAAGACTCAGTACTGTTTCGAGACGTATCAGCTAGGAATTTGGGCTCAAGTCCCGCAAGCCGGCCCGGAAGCCACGCCTGACACCTGTGATGAAAAAAGAGACTGGACTTTGCCAGACGACATCGCCACTGGACTCGCGCAGTGGAAGAAAGTGTTGTTCTCAGATGAATCGACCATGCAACAGTTTATACATCGCAAGAGGCATGTTAGGCGGCCAGTAGGTGAGCGATTTGATGAGAAATATACAGCAGCCACAATGAAACACCCGCCAAGTCAGATGATTCGGGGTGCCATGTCATGTTTTGGCCCTTCTGGTCTGTATTTTATTCCACCTAACACCACTATGAATGGACCTAGGTACGTGGAGTTGCTGAAGGAGAAGCTGAAACTGCATATGGACATCCACAAATGTACAATTTCCATGCAAGATGGCGCTCCTTGTCACCGATCCAAGGTAGCCACTGATTTCCTCAAGAAGAACAAAATCTCCGTGCTGGAATGGCATGGGAACAGCTCAGATCTAAACCCCATTGAGAACCTGTGGACTATAATGAAGGATAAGGTGTCAGACAAACAACCATCAAGCGCTCAAAACTTGAAACAAGCTATCAAGGACGTTTGGGTCACCTAAATCACCCAGGAGTACTGCGAATCTCTGGTTTCTAGCATGCCATATCGCATCCAGGCGGTCATTGACAGCAAAGGAGGCCACACTAAATACTGAAAAGTAGAGACACTGACACTTTTGGACGACATAAAGTTTCATATTATGTTGTACTACGTTTATTTGGCTAAATAAACTGATAATTATAATGTTACGTGAAGGCCAACAAATCATAGTTTTGTCAAATTTCTTCAAAAAATCGTGCCTGGTCTTGAACTTTTGCAAATGACTGTAGACTTGTAAGATTTTTCAATTTTAGTAAGTCAACATGATAACTTCTAACGTTTCATAGCGTTAGAGTGGTAGTGTTTTAGTAATTTAGTACATCACCAAGGTAACTGTCGTATCTTAGTAAGGCAACATAGTAACTTCTAACGTTTCATAGCGTTGGAATGGTAGTGTTTTAGTAATTTAGCACATCACCAAAGTAACTTTCGTATTTTAGTAAGTCAACGTGGTAACATATAATGTTTTCTAGCGTTAAAGTGGTAGTGTTTGAGTACATTACCAAGATAACTTCCCAACATTATTTCAAAACATTAGACTTAATTTTCTTACTTTAACACGTGAGCATTGTACATTATTGCCAGTTTAGAGCATCACCGAGGTAACTTCGTAATAATGTAGCTTACCAACACGGTAGACTTGTACAACTTTCTTATAATTAGCGCGTGAGCGTCGTAAATTAGCCCGAGTGCATAAATTATAATATTATAGTCTTACCCATCATTCATGTCATAGCTTGACCTACCAAGAAACGTCACCTAGTGAATTTACTGGTAAGTTTTTTGGTGACCAGTTCTTGTAATTAACATGTTTATCCTTTGCTTCTTTGAATGGTGTTTCATCTTGTATGTCTGTTGTTTCGTGTTTCATATATGTTGAACGTAGCAAATAGAGCAAAAAGAGCAATTAGTCATAGGCAAAAGTGAGCAAATAGCTGAAATAGATGCAGATAAAAGTGAGCAAAATAGACGTAGGTGAAAGTAAGCAACACATAGGTAACAGTGAGCAAACAGAGAAAATAGACAAGATAAAAGTGAGCAACCTGAGCAAGTAGACAAGCAAACAGAGCTAATAAACAATATAAAAGTCAGCAATCAGAAAATCTATTGACCTACCACGAAGCGCCACCTAATTAATTTACCTGTTTGTTTTGGGGGTGACCAGTTCGTATAAGTAACATGTTTGTCCATTGAACGTATTGACTTTCGAGCCCGTGTGTATAAATGTTATAGACTTACCCATCACTCATATATGTCATACTTTGACCTACTGACCTACAAGAAATGCCACCAAGTGATTTTACAAAGAAAGTGGCCGTAGTTCCATCCCCGTATTTTGGAGTACATTCAACAGGAACGTCCTCATACCAATCCTATCGAAAGTGTTTTGCGACGAATCGACGACGAAATGCGAGACATATTAGAAGGATGCGATATAAACGAGACGGGAAAGGTCGTGTTGTATAACCAGTTGTTGAACCGCTACAACGATCTTTCTTAGAAACATACGCAGGAACCGCAGTGTGTGGCCACCGAGAAGAAAACAAAATAGAACCGCCTAGCGAAAATGAAATAATCGACAGAGTGCCGAAAGCTATGAAGCAGAGAGCACGGTGATTCGTCAATAAAATCAAAGGTGTCGTAGGGTGGACAAATCGTGGTGAGTTTGTGTACAGAAACATGGCGGTACCCGGAAGTAATATCGTAGATCTCGTGAATGACGTGCTGAGAAAACAAAAATCTTTGAACCGGTGGAATAAAACATATTCGCTCGTGGTCTTAATGATGTGAACTCACCAAATGATTTAATGGGAACCCAGATCGTTGGATTTACATGCAGACGGCGTCAGTGGACGACGAGATGTGAAAGAAAACCACAAGTTCTATTAGTCGCGGCTGTGATCGTCGTCGTCGTCGTACGCGTAGACGTCCCGGTTCGTCCCACACAGATACTTTGGCGACAACGTTGCAAATCGTGCGTTGGGAATTAATAATAGTCTTACACTTCACAACCAAAGAATCTTTATTGTCCATATTAGGGTCATCGATTAATATAAAACAGGTTCATGTGCGATATGCAAGCCACAGAGAAGTGCCACCTAGTGACTTTGTGTGTCAATATGGGAGCGACCAGTTCGGCTAAGTAACTTACAAAAAATGTTATGATCGAAAAACATCTATGTCCAAACCATATAAGGAAAATCACGTGACAGACCTTCATTCCAAGAGCCTCTGTCCTGTACACTTCTCTTCAAGTGTAGCCCACCTGCCTAGTGTCTGCCTTCGCCAAGTGTTCTTCGGTCGGCCTGTTTTCTCTTGCCTTGGGGATTCCATGTTATTGCTTGTCTGGTGGTGCTTGGTGGGAAGGGTGTTCAAGCAAGATGGAGAAAATCGACACCAAGTTTCGGCCGTCGCTAGGGCATGAGTCCCAGAGTGCCTTGCTGACGCGCAAAATCAATGTTTCCTCTGAATGCTACCAGTTGCAGATGTCGCCAGGTTTGGGACAGCAATGTCAGATCTTTGGCATTTTCGCATGTTGTCTACCGTAAATTCTGTATTTGTAGCCGCACCCCTAATTAAAGCCGCACCCCGACTTTTGACCTTACCCCCGACTTTTCTCCGCACAGTTTGTCACAGGCAAAAACCTTATTTAAAGCCGCACCTGGACTTTGAGCCATGACCATTTTAGCCCTGCGTGTGACATACTTCCGTAGCGCACACAATTAGAAAAATTAAGAGGTTCCATAAAGGAAGTCATAACGTTGCTATTAATTATTATAAATGAATGAATATGGTATAATTTTATTGGTAAAAGACGTAATTGTAATGTGTTGATAATAACTAGATCACATTTTATATTATCGTTGGAATATTACTATACGTGAATGTTGTCAAAATGGAAAACAAAAATAAACAAATTTCACCATGCTACCAGAAAATAACTGAGTGGTTGAATGTCCATACATCTAGTGAACGAAATGTAGCCATGCATTTAAGCTATACGGTAAAGCTAGAATTATTCAAATATTTTGAGAAGTTTTATTTTTATGCCATTTTATGTAGAATCGTGTATAAACTCGATGTTATAAATGCATTGAAAATACTAAGAGCTAGTTCAGTGCAGTTGTACCAGCTGTGTTGACTTCAAAGGTGTTTGATTGACAGCTAGTAATTACAATGTAATAATTGTCGTCGCTGCTCCACCGTGAGACCGGATGTGATCTTGTGGTTTGGCCTAGTTCTTCCAGTTCCAGACAGTTGAACCAGGCACATGGGATAATAACACTGTATCTTGTATCAGGGGAAGTGCAATTTACTCCAGTGCAAAGGGGCACTTGTAATGCAATGGTGTTGTGTTGACAATCAGATGAAGCCTGGCTTCAGCAAAGCTAAGGTGCGAAGGTTGTGCTTGGAACTTGGATTAAAATATCTACACCTGATACCAAGAGCAAGCGTTTGAACAAAGCAGACAGTTGCTACAGTTGATGTCTGCTAGTGTGGGACAGATGTTAAGAACGGCGGATGCCATCATATTCAAATTTCAAAAACGTTTGTGCGCGGCCACGATCCTCGATGCCGACGGCCCAGACACGAATACGCGGGATGACGCTGCCATGCCGTTCCAGGCAGCGTTCTTTGATAGCGACAATGAAAGTGACTTTGGAGGATTTTAGTTGTGAAATGGATGATGCCATCATATTTGAAGATGGTTGCCCAGTACGCGCGGTACGGTTACATGGAATGACACCGCCGTTCCGGCATGGCATTCTTCAACGGTGACGAGGAGTGATTTCGCTGACGATGGATTTTAATGTTTTCACATGTCTTGATCTTTGTTTCTGAACACTTTATGGACTCAGGTTTGTATGTGTTATGTAATTATTTTGTACCAGTGGCAGTTGTAATACAATGTTTTATTGATACATCCGACTTTGTTTTTTCGGTAAGTTTTTCACTTATTATCAACGTTACTACTGAGAACCCAGTGACCCAATATGTGAGATGCTGACAGTGATTTTGAGGGGTTTTAAACCAGATCAAGCTGGACCTACCTGATGGTAGTGATGAACTGGAATGGACACGACATGTTAGCTCTGCCTCTGGTGATGTATGATCGCGTTGCATCACTGCATGCTTTTTATAATAAAATGTTTTATTGATTTGATACAGCCGACTTCGTTTTTTTATATTTACATCGTCACTGCCATACCGTTCTATTCGCCACTACCAACAACCCAGCCAGCGACCTGATATTAATTTTTTTCGACAAAATACTGTATTTAAAGCCGCACCCCAACTTTGACATTTCCTTCCCGATTTCAGTGACACAATATTGCAATTGAAGCCGCGGCTATAAATACAGAATTTACGGTACTTAGAATGCCACTGAATTATAACAAACTGTTTACATGAAGTCCTCGAAAAGGTGTGTGTGTGTGTGTGTGTGTGTATGTGTGTGTGTGTGTGTGTGTGTGTGTGTGTGTGTGTGTGTGTGTGTGTGTGTGTGTGTGTGTGTGTGTGTGTGTGTGTATGTGTGTGTGTGTGTGTGTGTGTGATAGTTAGCATGCGTGCGTGCGTGCGTGCGTGCGTGCGTGCGTGCATGTGTCACTGTGTACATGCGTGCGTGCGTGTGTGGTGTGATGTATGTGTATGTATGTGTGGGTGCGTGCATGCGTGAATGCGTGCATGCGTGCGTGCGTGCGTGTGTCATTGCATGTGTACGTTCATGCGTGTGTTACCGTGTACGTGTGTGCGTGTGTCACTGTGTACATGTATGCATGTGTGTGTGCGTGCGTGCGTGCGTGCGTGATTGCGTGCATGTGTGGCCTTTTTAGGTTTACATTGTTCCTCCATAGGAAATTCAATAAAATAAAAATTTGTTTTATTTGTTTTAATATGATGCTCTTCACTCCAAATGAATTTCCCTACCAAGGGACAATAACGTATTGTGATTGATTGTGATTATGATAACGCCCTGTGCCTTCATATGGATGTGTGTAATCTAGTACTAAAAATTTTGATTTTGCGAACGGATTTTTAATTATGCTAATGTATTTTCACATATGGTCTATCATCAAAGAGATTATACCAGAGGGTATATTATCTTTGGTGTCATGGCACTTATTTCTACATAATTACTCATAGAAATTAGTGGTCTGTGACTGTGGGGAGCTAGAGCTTAATTCCTGCTAACTCCCCACATACAAATGCATATCAAACACCTGTCGTCAAAAGTACCTCCAGTCTAACCCAACCCCTAATTTTCAACCTACCCTAAACCTAAATCTAGGAACAGACTAACCATAAAAGGGCATTTTGTACGGGTAGCAGTGACTGGCGGTCTTAACGACTCTTTGGCCTTGGTGGCCGAGGATACCGAATTCCGCCGCCATTTTGGTTGTGAATGTCAACAAATAGGAACTTGTGTCAATTTGTAGAAGAGCAGAACCAGTTAACGTGTTTGTATATCCTATTCACCGTAATATTATTATTTACCTAGGTTTACATTGTTGCACAGAAGGCATGTATCACCTATTGTATCCTATTTTACCTAAGTCAAGACAAATGTCCACATCGTCATTTAACGGATTTGCGTTGACGTTGTTGATTTGAGACACGATTGGATTGAAACGAAATGCGCCGCGGCTGCATATCTAGTATCAGACTTTATTATCGGACGCACAACACAAATAACACAAAAAAACATGGCTATGTTGATAACGGCAACGTGTCTTTAATTTATCAAACTTTAATAAAAAAATAATAAAAAGACACTTAATTGTTTGTAAATGATTTTAAAATTTTAATTAAAGACCTAAATTAAATACATTCATTTTCATTAATGACATTATATATGATAAAATTACTAGACTTTAGTAAATATACATAGTTTTGCTAATCAAAACTGTTGGTAGACTTGCATATCTTAGTAATTGTTGGTCATACTGCATGCTATTAAAATTGGTTGTACGGCACATAACAATAACATAGTCAGACAATACTAAAACTATGTAAATTATCATAATATTATGGTGAATAGTAAATATAACTAATTCACTGACTCACTTTCTGTTGTGATCTCTGTATCTTCTAGTTCACTAAAATAATATATACATGTGTACATAGTTAAGTATAAATACATTTTGCAATATATACATATGTAGAATTAATATCAACACAGTGACAGTCTGATCAAAAAAATTGTGTTTACAATCCAAATTTCAAACCAGTGTGTTTCATAAAACAAATCTCCCATTCAGAACTTCATAACAGTTTTCTGTTCACTTAACATTTTTGAAATATTGATTGAACAATGTCGAAATTTAAGAAGTATCATTCCATACCACACAAACACAATCACTTGTTTGAGAAAGTAGATTAATAAACATTCATATTTTGGAACAAATTTTTATATATAATTTAACAAGATTGCCATCCAGAAAATTACCTCTAGATGGCATGTGAACAAGGAAGCCTTTTATCGAGAGTCCAATACTTTTTTTATCTATGTGTATCCCGTATGTGTCGATTTTAAATTTAAACATATTCACTCCATTAGCACTGACACAATCAAGAGATACTCTGTTCCATTCATTTACAATCCTTTGTGAGGATGAAAACTTTCTTATATCTAATCTACACTGCTCCTTTACCAAAGTAACTTGATGTCCTTCTATCTTTCTTAACTGAGACAAAAATATTTCTATCAATATTTTCATAACCATTCAATATTTTAAACACTTCTATCTGATCTCCTCTCAATCTCCTGGTCTCTAGTGTTGTTAAACCACATTCTTTTAGGCATATTTCGTAACAAAGATTCCTCAGTTGAGTTTTGGTATCATTTTTTGCCAGCTTTATTTGGTGTTCCCCAGGGTTCTGTTCTTGGGCCTTTGCTTTTTACTCTACACCACGCCACTAAGCTCTGTTATACAAAGACATAACTTGGATCATCGTCTTTATGCTGATGATACTCAGATCTACATTTCATTGGCTACCCCAGATACAAATCGCTCCCTTAACCAACTTAGTGATTGCCTTCAAGATATCTTCCACTGGATGACTGACAGCAAGTTGAAATTAAACGCAAATAAAACTAAAATGATCATTATTGGTACTCCAATGCAGCGTAATAAACTGGATGGTTTTTTCCCTATTTTGCACGTATTTTGAATCAGTATATCACGCCAGCAACTTTGGTGCGGAATGTAAGAGTGATCTTTGATAGTAACTTCAATTTCTGACAACACATATCTCAAACATGTTGCTGCTGTTTTTATTATATTCGTGATCTTCGCCGTATTCGTCGGTATATGTCATTTTCTGTTGCAACAGCACTTGTTAGCAGCAGACGTGACTATTGCAATTCCCTCCTTGATAATATCGCTAGCAAAGATATCACAAAACTTCAGCATGTCCAAAATTGTCTAGCAAGAGTAGTTACAAGATCTCCTCGTTTTTCTCGCTCTGTGCCACTTTGAAGTCTTTGCATTGGCTTCCTGTACGATATCGTATAAAATTTAAGATCTGTACCATTACATACCAGGCACTGTCCAATAAGCAACCATCTTATTTGCATTCATTGCTTACTCCTGTAGGAAAACCTATCCAGATTCGATCATCTAGTTCTGACCTACTTTTTGTTCCTAGAGTCAACATTAACATTGGAACTAGGGCTTTTTCTGTCGCTGCACCAACTCTTAATGTTAGATCAGTTGAAAATAAAAAAAAATTCCGTCATCATTTAAAAACGTATCTTTACAACTTTGCTTATCCACCATAGCTCCCTAGCGCCTTGACCCATCTGTTGACAACTGGAAAACTACTTATGGATTTTGAGATTGACCAATCCTTTGTTTTGATACGCCTCTGGGCTTGGTTTCCAAGGATTTAGGCACAATAAAAGTTATCTTATTATTATTATTTTAGTTGCTCTCCTCTGTACTCTTTCTAGCATATCTGTTTTTCTTGCAATATGGCCTCCATGCTTGAATACAATATTCTAAATGAGGCTTAACTATTGTTTTGTACAGTGGTGTTATTAGCTCTTTTTCCTTACACATTATGTTTTGCTTAATTAATCCAAGGATTTGATTTTCCTTTGAAGCGGCAATACCGCACTGTCATGAAACCTTCATATCAGCACTAACGGTTAAACCAAAGTCCTTTTCTTTTATAGTAGTATTTGGTACAGAACCCCCCCATTGTATAATGTACATCTTCGATTCCTTTTGTCCTGTGTGGAGGCATTTACATTTCCCAAAATTTAACAACATTTGCTATTTTTCAGACCATTTTATCAACCTGTCAAGAACATCTTGTAAATGCTGTCTATATCCATCACGTTTAATTCTTCTAAACAATTTTGCATCATCCAAAAATTTCAACACCTTGCTTGTTATATCATTGTCCTAATTGTTGATATATATTAAGAATAATCCCAGTACTGATCCCTGTGGTAGCCCACTCAAAACTAATTTGAAGCCTCCCCATCCACTACTACCCGTTGTTTTCTGTCAATTAGCCATTTTTCTATTCAGTTAATTAAACCATTCCTTATGCCATGGGCCTTTAGTTTAAGCTGTGATCTTTGATGTGGCACTTTGTCGAAAGCTTTCTGAAGATCTAAGTTGATGTTTTCTACTGGTGATCCCTCGTCTACCCACTTAGTGATATCTTCCAAAAAACATAACATATTTGTTTAAACATGACCTCGCTTTTAGAAACCCATGTTGAGATGGGTTTAACAAGTTATGTTTAACAAGAAAATCCACCATGTGATCTTTAATTAGTCTTTCTAATAATTTGCAAATCACTGCTGTTAAAGTCACTGGTCTGTAGTTCTCTGACTTGTTTCTGGAACCTTTTTTAAATAATGGTATAATGTTTGCTTCTTTCTATTCTAAAGGAACCACTCCCTCTTCTAATGACAAGTTGAAAACTGTTGCAAGTGGTATGCTAATTTGTTCTACCATTTCCAATAGTAGTTTGGGCGGAATCCCATCCACTCCAGGTGATTTATTATCCTTCATAGCCCTTATTTTCTTAGCTACCATTTCTGGGGTTACAATTAACTGTCCTAAATAGTCTGATTTCACCCCCTTGAACTTAGCCTCTGGTACTGGCAGTGAACTAATATCTTCCCTGATAAACACCGAACTAAAATACTCGTTCAGGTCTTCTGTCATTAAGAATCCCTCTGATATTATATTTCCAATAATAATAATGAATCATTCTATTCCGCAGAATATACCTGACATAGCTTCACGATCTCAGGTGTTGAACATGGGATCAAACACCTCCCATGAGAGGGAGCCACATGTTGTAAGCACTTCGCAACAACCAGATGTTGAGCAATCATTTTCACAAGATCCAAAACATATGCAGGATCTAACACGTCTGATTGCTGCAGAAACAAACCGTCAACATGAAGTAGCAACAGACAACTATGACTACAGAAAGGTGAGTTAAGCACTGATGTTGTATGGACACACTAAAATTGTTAGACATCATAATGTTATTAGTAATTATAAGCTGTGCTATGTTGTATGTAATTATAGTATGTGCAAACATATAAATAACTATGGCACCTAGACTTTGATACATACGCATCGGAATGTTGTGAATATTCAAGGTGCTCAGCTGGGACCAGAGCTGGAGCCTCAACACTTCACTGCTGTCAAAGATTAAATTGGGGGGAGGAGAGAGGGGGTGCTGTTGGATTTTTTTGCAGTGACTTTCCAAATGTTTCTCTGTGTCTCACTCACCACTTGGATACTGTGTCAGTTATGACATCGGAAGACAGTGGGGGTTGCTGTAGCAGAATTTTTATGGTGTTCGAAAATTTTGGTCTTAGCTTCACGCTGCTGTTGGACAGTACAATGGACAACTGGGGGTATGCTGTTCAAGATTTTCAGGGATCAACCATGAAATGATGCAGTTCCAATTCAGACATTGTAACCTTGATGACTCTTGCCAAAAACATCTGCAAAATTCACAAAGCCCTCCACTCTTAATTTAAGAACAATAAGGAACATCCCGAAGACTCTTCATTATGCTCAGTTTTATGTGTTTTTATGGTATTGGTTCTAGTTGTGAAATATTTCATTGTGTTTGTTGGTTGCTAGAATAACATGAAGCTGCTGAAGCTGATGTTCAACAAGATGGACCCCAACATCATGAATGCTGCATTCCGCAGAGAGAGGGGGGAAATAGAATTGTCATTGAAGTATGACCAAACAAGACAGCTGCTTCTGGTCAAAGTGATCAGGGCCAGGAACCTTGACCCAATGGACCTGAGGGGAAAATCTGCTGATCCATATGTCAAGGTAGGGGCTTTAGTGATACATATGTCAAGGTAGGGGCTTTAGTGATACATAACTAAACTAAAGTTCCAGGTAGAAACAACATTTCTAGAAGCACTGGTCTACTTCAGCAGCCCCTATTCAACATGCAGTATGTAAACATACAATTCAACTCAATTAGATCAAATAAAAAACAAGTTTGATTCGTTAAACACATTGCAAGATGAAGATGTTAGGATTAGATATATTTTGTACTACACAACATGTTTATAATAAAAAACAGTCAGACTTTAAACTTGTTGGTTTCATTGAACAATTTTTGCCATTATTTTAAAGACACCAAACTCATAAAAAAAGCTTTTAAACATACATACTTATTAATCTTTCATTTGTATAATATATTATTGGGGAACCTGATGTAAATCACTGAATACTTTATAATATTAAATGTTGATCCTGTAGACATGTGACTAACCCACTCTGTTGTTTCCCTCCAGCTGTTCCTGCACCCTGCTGACGGGACCAGTCACTACCAGACACGCACTGTACCGAAGACACTCAATCCAAGCTACCACGAGATCTTTGCCTTCCCTCTCGCTGAGAAACAGCTGCGGCAGTGCCACCTGGTGGTTCAAGTGTGGGACCATGACCTGCTGATTCCCGATGACTTCATCGGTGAAGTGACTGTTAACTTGGAGACTTGTCAGTTTGACCGTGACCCTGTCGAGACGGCCTGGTATCCTCTGAAGCCACAGGTATGCACATATGCAGATGTTATTACTTTGAACAAACTTTATAGTAAGGCCAGTTTCTCTTTGGTAGTAAAGCAGAATCAATTGATATACTGTAACATCCATTTTGTAAACTGCAGAAATGATGCCAGATTCTGCTTATGTTGTGATCCTCGCCTGAACGCATCGGGACAGTCTATGGCATGTGCACAATCACTTGACAAAGTCAGTGTTTAATTGATTGAGCTGTTCACATTCTCAATTCTTGTTACTTTTTTACTTTAAATATCAATGAAGAGACAACCATGCAACTGCACATATATTTATGAAAAGTCAGTTAGGTTACACAGGAAACATTCTCAGTTGTTTAGTTAGTTAACTTACTATTTATGGTTGTTATTATTATTATGAATCTGATAAAGTACATATTTGTTACAGACAAACCTGAATATCCAAGGTGACATTGAGGTCAGCCTGGCGTTCCGGTTTCCAGACAAGCTATTGGTAACTGTGCATGGTGCCACAGGACTAGGTCGGGTCAATGGTCTGCCTGACCCCTTTGTCAAACTGCAAGTGCATGGACTGGACACTGTGTATCACACGGAGGTATGGCGTCTTCATGTCTCCACTTTTTGAGTAAACATTGAGAAGATAGTCAGTCAAGATCATTTCAGATACTAAACATGTTTTTCATACCGTATTTGATCGCATTATCTATTTTAAAAGTGAGGGGATGGGCAGTTATGCAGACATGGGCGCTAACATAGATCCGCATTATTGCCCCCCCCAATGCACAAATGATCCAAGCAACATAAACTTAAAGCGGGTGTACGAGATAACAACTGGACATCAATCAGCGCCAGGTTTCACTAAGCGTTCATACTATATGAAGCGATAATTGAAATAGGAAACACTATCATTGATGGACGTCTGATGAAAATGATATATCTCTAAACAATCTTACAACATATGAATAACTGCGGATATTTGTATTCAATGCACTCCCGATAACACACATTCGTATAAGCCAATTTTCACTTAGTTTAGTCGATCTTTTTCAACGGTCCAGGGCCTATCTATAAGGCGCTAAAACGTAAAGGCCCTGATTAGTGGAACTTCTGATAACTAGAAATATTACCATGGGAAACTGGAGGTTCGGATTATCCAGAGTCCATTTTAGCTTGGAGATTGTGTCGTAACTATAAAAATTTCATGAATCGATTTAAGTTTGGATTGTCGTACGAAGGATTGGTTCCCGCTTCGTGAAACCATCGCGGTCCAGGGCCAGTTTCACGAAACGTTCATACAAAGGTTCTCAATTCATTCGTAGTTTGTATGTCAAGAGTTTGTAATGTTCGCTGTGCATTGTAAAATTAATCTGAGTTAATGTCATCTTTGTTAAACGTCCACATTTCAAGTTTCTTCGACAGGTTTGACCTTTGTTCGCAAGATCTGGCAGACGTTATAGCATGCCTCAATGCAGGCTTAACAGGTTTAAACACTCCTTTATGCCATTGTCTGTCAAACAGCTTAACTCATGATATTTACTGCCAGTGGCACTCGTCATATACAGAGGTATTTAATTTTATCTGCTGTTTTATTTCATGTTTTTTGTATGCAGTCACATCTGTCCTACCCAAGAAAAATTTCTCGCCTGATACAATAAAGAATATCTTATCTATAGCTGACCACTAAGTGGACTTCACATCACATCTCTGATTACAATTAATATGGTGATTCCCGCCATTTGCTATTGGTAATGTTCTCTATGAAAGCCCACCACCACAACAGCGAAACCAGCAATGCCACCACAATACTTCCACCACTGCCACTATCCCACCACTACCATCTCTACGCAGTATATGTTTGTGTGACTGTTGCTTGAGCCAGAACATTCACCAGTGCATTCTGTCTGTCCAGGTGCAACAAAACACCACAGATCCCAAGTGGCAGGAAACATTTGAATTTGACGTGGCAAAGGAAGAACTTGACATGAGGTGCAGCGCAGGAAACTTGTTCAAGACATTTATGCTATGTATAGTGTGTGTTGTTTCATGTAATGTCATTTTCAAGCGTATCGTAACTACTTTAGAAAATAATGAAATGCTCTGGGTCAGAGGAAACATTACATTGACTAATCGTAAAGATAAATTACATATAAACATGTAAGATATTTAATCAGAAATAAAAATTAGTGTTCTGTAATATATTTTATGTTTAGTATTAGTATAACAAGATCACACTGTGATGACAGTAATGTGTGTTTTGAGATTCTACGTTCTGTCGACAGATATGTTGTCTTGCATGTGGTTGACCACTCGATGATTGGCAGCAATGAATCTCTTGGTCAACTCATCCTTGAACTGGCAGACTTTGACCTTAAACAAGGATGTCATCGCAGCTTTGCACTCGCTGACCTCGTAAGTTGCAGAAACCTTGTGGTTGTCTTGGTAACCAGGGAGCGTGCGTTATCTTATTAACAACAAGTTTTAACTCGTGTTCCACGTTGTGATGCCTATCCTTAGGTATAGTCTGTACAACATGGAGTGCATTGTGTCACACATACTGTGAACTATGTGTGATGTGTAAACTCTGTACTGTGTTGTTGACAGGTGATGCTATGTATAGTGTGTGTTCTCCCAAGAGAATTTGAGATGGATCATGGTGTTCGATTGAACAGGTCTGTCAGGGAATAAAATATAAAGCTCTTTGAGCAGTCCAAATGACTGGATACTGAGCAATATATAAGTACTTTCCTTTTTTGTGTAAACTAGCTGATGTGTAACCTGTGGTGGTGTGTAATGATCTATGTGCTGGGTTGCACTTTTGGTTCAACTTACCAAAGAATAAATCTATCTGGATGCAAATACATTTATAAAATAGTTAACACACAACATAAATAGAAATGTCTATGAGGCAAACACTTCAGTTGAAACTAAGTTCTAAGTAATTTCACATTAGATTCACATATCTTGTTATTAACACTTGTCATCACCCACAATGTGTTATGTTTGTAGAAGAACACAGAGCGGCTGGTGTCTGAGGAGTCCCAGCAGGCCAAGTTGCACGAGTTCAGGGAGGCCCTCGTAGCCCACGCCGCCTTCCGCCAGCCCAGCCTACTCTTCCAGAAACACCCAGGCAAGAAGGTGAGTTCTCGGTAGGAGCAAGTCTGTCTGTTCACTGGGGAAGGGCAGCTTTTTGCTATATCTCAAAATAGGTTAACAATAATTTGACATGATTAACACTTGTAAGATGGTCAAGGCAGTGGTTGTTTTCCTCTCGGTTAACAGGGTATTATTGTTATTGCAAAAAATTGGTGTTAAAATTATATCCAATTTAGTATAATACTCTTATATTTAAAACAAATCAAAACATAGTACACTCATCTTATAAAATAGTAAGAACCATTTTTGCAAGTAGAATGAGTATTTAACAAGATTTAACAAGAATGCAGTCCAGAGCCATAAGCTGCAGACGGCATGCGGACAAGGAAGCCTTTGGCTTATGAAGAGTCCAACAATGTTCCAACTATGTACAGCCCACCCTCCTCAGATAGCTGACAATTTTATTTTTGAATATATTCACACTGCTAGCATTGACACAATCATTTGATAATTTGTTCCAGTCTGAGAGAATGAATATTTGTTAACATCTAAACTACATTGTTCTTTCCTTTAAGTTGTTATTAACCATCATGAAATATTAATTGAACTTATTATTTTCTGTGTTGCATAACATATATGTAGTATGTTTGTTTATTTTGTAATGAATGAATGAATTAGTGTGTCTTTGTTGCAGGTAATCAAACTGACATGTCGTAAGGCAGGGACTTCGGCTCGCCTTCAAATGATTGACAGCTTCCCTGTGTACTGAACCCGTGGAGGAAGCACCTGGGGTGGCATTACATAGCTCATTCTCTAGAATAGAACTAATATGTACATGTATATTCAAATGTCCTAGTGGATACGTACAGTGCTCTAGATGGATTGTTTAAGTATATTCTTGTTTCTCTCATCAAGCCAACCTATTATATGTAAGCTTTCTCAAAGTTATAACAAAATCGCTAAATAAAACATCTGACATCTTGTTTTGAAATGATGTTAATAGAGAATTTTTTTACTGATTTATCACAAATAATCTTTTCGCATTTGTTCTTCTGGAAATGTATATGTGTATATAATCATTATACATTTTGGGATAGTAGTATCATGAAAGTGTCATATAATCAACCTGCATTTAATCAGAGTAGCTATGTCCTATAACAGATGCTCTTTCACCATTTAAGTTTCCTAGTGACTGGTATAAAAAGTGAAGAACAACAGTATAACTATATACACAAATGTACCATGTTTGTTAGAAATGTCGACACTGTGATCAGTGAATTGTGAAATATCGTTGAAAGGTACATATTGATTCTTGAACATTAAGCATATTTTATAACATACACATCGAGTGTATACTGAATGATGTGATTTGACATGGTGCTGGACATCATAGTGTATGTAGTGTTGCAAGTTCTCACATTATTATCCTTATTTATTCTGACAAGTGAATACATTTTATAGATAGTATACCACTTTGTAACACAGTTTGTAGAAATAAACATAGTGAATTGTTCCCTCTTCTTGGTCTTAATTTTGGAAGTTGAGTGCATGGTGGAGTTTCCTCCTGGTTGAAAGTTTGTGTAGCAAACCATAGGCATATCTAGGCGATCTGGGGGAGGGCATGAGCCCCCTAGATCTTGTGAATTTGGCATGCCAGTAGACTTGTTTGAATGGGCCCATGTGACCATGATCCCCAGACCCATGGAAACCCAGATTACATAAGCTGAAGTTACGCCAATGCGACCCCCCACAATGTCACAGTTTTGAGGCAGCCAAGAAGCTGAAGAAGAGCTGAAGATAAGCACGGTGGCTAACATTTTCAACAGCATCCCCATTTTCCAATGTCACCAGTTGGGACGGCAGAGAAAATGAAGTTACGGCGGCGCAGCAGCGAAACATTTTCTACACCATTTGGTTTGGCCACCAGTGGAAGTTTTTGTGCCCCCCCAGACTACCCTCTGGATCTGCCGCTGCAAAAAACATTTGCCCCTCGTTGTGGTATATTCTTAAAAAAGCGGAAGGCAACATCGAAAAGCAGTCCAGTCAATCTATGCCCAAAAAATGGTCAACCTCAAACAAATTGCAATTGTAATTATGACAGTGTTTTTAGTTAGTTCTATATATGTACATTACCAGAAAAAAAGTCACCGAAATCCATATGGTGGAACATTGTCATTTTTGACGACAATGACAACTGGTCAAACGTCGCTGGCATTATTTAGGCTGTGATATATATTTTCTTTGCAAGTTTCATATACATGTTGCACACCACTGGCAAGATAATGGATTAATCTACCCAACGATATATAATAACTAATTCATTAAATATTAAGGTTAACAATCGTTTTTAAACACAGTGAACCACGATTTTTAGTCGCTATGGGGGAGTAGTGTTGAGATCTAAAGTTGACTTAGTCCGTTTGCAATTGAATAAATGGATGCTCTATAATAAAATGTTTTTGGTGAATTTTCTATCCCATGGGGTCCCCAGGACATTTTTATAAATATGCAAATTATGGCCTTCATTACTTAAACATCTATTTTCTTCAACAGCTTTGCAACTATGCATGATAATGTCACAAAAGTGGTGTCAAGACCAATATTTTCATGGTCAACGGTTAAGATAAAAATCACCAGATGTATATAACGGCTGCATGTTTGTCATTTCATAAAACTTTCACATATCGGCCATGTTGGATCTTAATACATGCTTATCTCCAATGCAATTGTTATGCATATCTCCAATGACTTTAATTCGCATCACTGTCTATGCCCTTATAATAATAATAATAGCACAATCAACAACAGAAAACACATCAAATCTCATTGTAATATTGTTGCACAACATGTGATAAATAGCTATCAATCCATATAGTTGACAGTGGTTGCATGCCAAAAAGTTTATTCAAATTCTCAGTATAGTGTGGTGTACCATGTCTTCCCGTGCAATTTGCTTGCCAAAAGCATTTTTTTTGCACGAATGTCATCTACAATGTTTCAATCAACAGAAAATCTGAGGTGCAATTTGACTTTTTGTTTTTAAAGAAATGGCAGCCATTTTACAAAATGACCGCCAAATCATATTTCCGCATATCTTAACAACTGCGTCACCTACAATCTTTTGGTGTCAAAACGTGGGTTTTAGAGGTCAAGGTTTGGAATACTTGGCTTTCTGATCCGCCATTTTTAAAGATGGCGGTCGTCAAAACAATGTCTTACCTATTATTTCACACAAAGTCATCATGTCTATATTAACATGTAGAATTGTGGTCAGCAATTTCAAATATGTTACACATGACCTTTGCTAACATTCACATATACGCCATTTTTAAAGATGGCGCCAATCAAAACCAATCATTGCTATAATTAAAGACCTATATCACCTAGAGCCGTAACGTTGATGCCAACAGATAGGATTTCAGGTGCGATGATTTCAAATATTTTATATACGCATCGTCATCAATCGTGAGAGGATTACAACACCCATCGCCAGCTGTACATGTGCAACAGATGGTACATGACATATCATTGTCGTGGCAACTGCAACCGCCAGTGCTACATGATTTGCTCTCTGCTTAACAATCACAGCTTATGACACCAGTCAGACCTGGAGGATCCGAGGGTCCAATGTCAAAGCTGGGTGACGGGATACCGTCATTCACCTCCCACACAAACTGCGTGATGGCCAAATGAGGAGGACCTTGCTGATCAGCCGCCTTCCACAGCATCACAGAAAGATGATGCTGTGGAAGGCGGCTGATTAGCAAGGTCCTCCTCGTAAAGGAGAAGTATTTTGGCCAACAGAGAAAACGAACACATATTCATCAACTTACTGAGCAAGGAGCTTGAGAAAGCTGGGTGCTGTTGTTTTCCTGCAGTCCTCGAGGACGCTAAGCTAATGATAGTTAGACAGCAGTGAACTCATCAGACAGAATCGACACTATCCTCATTGGTGAAGATACCTATTTGCTAATGCTCTTGTGTTACCACTTTCAACAGGAGCCCTTAGATGTGTTCTTAATGGCAATGCGTAAAAACATAGCACAACAAGTAAATAACGATCTGGTACATCAGAGTTCTTACCGAATATCTGGGCCCAGTTGTGGGCTAAGACATCATACCATAGCAACAGTTGAAGAATTGGTTACTGCAGAAAACCAGGCTATTGTGTGCTTCCAATGTGGAAACAAACTTGATGGTTTGCTATACGAGCACTTCATTGAAAATGTAGCATCAAGCGCAGCTTACGCACAGGGATAAATATATTCCGTACTTCAACTGCTGCCCACAATCACAGCCTCAGGATCAACTCTCAGAACCAACAGTGGAAAGGATCCCAGGATCCACGGACTAGAGCTGGATTTGCAAAGACAAGTACCATATTCCAAAGATTTCTGATCTCCCAGCAGCACTAGCCCATTTGCTGTCGGTCATCCGTTGTGAGGGGCAGGTTGTTCGCTTGTGAAGATCAGTGGGAAGATCCCCGTCAATGGGGGGGGGGGCGGTACGCATTCTGGTGGTTGCAGAGGCCCGTCCTGGATATGCAGGCTCTGGAGCAAGTTGGGCATAGGTTTTCTTGGCCTGAAGGTGCCTGAGACGCAGATTCTTTCCTCCGCCTACGCTTTTCCCCGTCTGCTTCTCTTCTGGAAAGCTCATAGTCCTGGGCAGCTCTCATGGTAGTCGCTCTGTAGTTGTTTCTGTCTGCTGCCAGTTGTTCCCAACCTTTGTGGTCTTGCCAGGGTGAGTTTCCGCTTCAGCTGATCCTTCTAGCGTATGTGTGGGGCTTTCCTTCTCGGTTGCCCTGACGAAGCTCATCATAAAATACAACTGGCATTCTGATGTCATCCATGCACGAGACGTGGCTTGCCCAGCGGAGCTGTCTGAGCATCAACATGGTTTCGAGGTTTGCCTTTTCCAGGACCTCTTTGTTGGAAACATAGTCTTGCCAATGCATTCATTCCCGTGATGGAGCGCCGACATCGCTGGTGGAACCGTTCAAGCAATTGTACTTGCTTTCTGTAGAGGACCCACGCCTCTGCCCCATACAAAAGGGTAGTGACGACGACAGCCATGTATACTTGTATCTTTGTTGACAAACGCAGCGAGTGACTGCTATACGTATACATTTCAGTGGGCGACCGAGTGAGCTGTACGTTGGCTTTGGCAAGACAAATTACAATCCGTTTCGATGTAGTTGCGGAAAGAACGGAGTTGAGGGTGCTTCTGTGTGTGCGTGGTGCGTCAAATTTCAAATAACACCTCCGTGGAAGCTCTCAACGACAGCAGTGTTTGAAGGTGTCATGTACCAGTAAATTACATTACATGTTAAGCAATAATAAGGATGTACGTACACACCTCACTGCAATGTTTTTATAGCGTATGGTTTGGATGAAGATAACTGATATTGGAATAAGTACCTGAGTTAAAATATCGATCAAATACAAAACATACAAACATAATAATGAAAATGGTGTTACTATTTAGAAATATTAGCTAAGAAAACAAACTGTGTTGAAATAAACAAGTTTATGAATACATATGTAGTAAAATTCGGTTGATCGCAAACCTACTCCCCATGGCGAGTAGTTATTGTGTTGCTTACTGTACGGGTCATGACCCGAGATCAAAGGAAAGTCGGCAAAGATCAAAGGAAAGATCAAAGGATTGTCGGCATGAGGTAGCTCAGGGAGGTAGCTCAGCTTTGATTGATGACGGCTTACTTATAAAAAACGTTTGATTGATAGTTTATTTAAGCACTCCAAACTGTAGCGCCTCTAGTGAGATAATCGATAATCATCGTAGCGTGTGCTGACCTCCAGTGACTGAGATGAAATAAAGTACACAGTAGCGCCTCTAGCGCGGAAATCAGACACTTATGTGTAAGGATATATAGTGGTTACGTGTGAGGTGTAGTCAGTAGCGTCCGTCTCTAGATATGGAGCCTACACGTTTTGGAGGTTCGATGTCGTACCTGTCGAATTTTCATCAGTGTAGAATCGAGGCGTACGGTCGGGGTTTCAAATCCGGCGAGCACGCCTACCAGTTTAGAAAAGTGATGTTTAACGAAGACGAAGCAAGCGCGGAGTACATCAAATCGCCGTGGTCGGCCTATATAACGAAGCGACGAAGTTACGGAATCAAGAAAACGAGAACGGGCGCCGAATGGGACGCCGTTAGAGTCGAGTGTATGAAGAGCCTGTTGATGAGTAAGTTCGGGGCGTCAAAAAAGTTAAAAGACGCCCTATTGGCTACCGGGGACGCCGAATTGGTGGAGTGGGTACCATCGAAAGAAGCCTTTTGGGGTTGCGCCCACGGGTATAAAGAAGGTCAGAACATGCTCGGCAAATTGTTGATGGAGGTGCGTTATGAGTATAGAAGAAACGAATACAAGTCATCGTTCGTTGTCTGCGCACCAGTCGTCGATATGGACGCGTCATGGAAATATCCTTTTACGTGTATAGTGGCCAGCCCTACGGGGTGCGGCAAGACTACTTTCGTCGCTCGTCTGCTAAAGTTCGCTTCTTCTATGATCGAACCGCCGCCGGAGAAAACCCTGTGGTGTTACGACTCTATGACAGCCGGTGTAGAATTCGTAGACGGTTTGCCGGATCCGAAGCTTTTAGACGCCAAAACGAGGACGCTTCTAGTACTCGATGACCTTATGGAGGAGACCGATAGTAGAGTCACGACCTTGTTTACTAAAAAAGTAATCACTGCAATGCGTCCGTCGTACAGCTTCTGCAGAATCTCTTTCCGAAAGGGAAAGAAAACCGCAAAATCAGCCTAAACGCGCAGTATGGTCCTCTTCAAGAGTCCCCGGGACGCGGGGCAAGTAGGTCACCTGGCGAAACAGATGTATCCGGGTAGAACCAACTACATGATGGAGGCCTTCAAAGATGCCACGTCAGCAGACTACGGTTACCTCCTGGTGGACCTGAAACAGGAAACACCGGAAACCATGCGCCTGCGTACGGCCATTTTTCCAGACGATCGCGTTCAGTACGTCTACGCGATGACGAGCGTATAAAAAGTGGAGCGCGCCGCGGCCAACGTCATTCGTCAGGATGACAGAGCGCGTGAAGAGGCACATCCTAGCCCTGCAGCTGTTGCGTAGATACAAGAAGAATACGGATCTGAGAAAGGCCGTAATCGCCCACGCGGATTCAGATCTCATCTGTAGTCTGTGCGACCGCGCGTACAACATCCTGAGAGGGAACGTAAAATTGTCGGCGAAACAGAAAAAAGTGCTGATAAAGTACAGGAACAATCTGCGGAAGCTAACGTCGAAAAAAGTACCCATCAAACAGAAGAGAGAGCCGTCCTGAACACGGGGTCAGGCGCTTTTCTGACGGCGCTCCTGGCACCGTTGGCGAGCGCTTTTTTGCCCCTCCTCAGACAGGCTATAGGTTGATGCAGCACGCGAAGAAGATGGCGTTGGTAGACCCCGGTTGGTGGAACGTCTACTCCCGT
The DNA here is from genome assembly GCA_020002185.1 of Paraescarpia echinospica. Classification (NCBI taxonomy): domain Eukaryota; kingdom Metazoa; phylum Annelida; class Polychaeta; order Sabellida; family Siboglinidae; genus Paraescarpia; species Paraescarpia echinospica. Next base: position 35,634,303 of record CM034531.1, read on the forward strand.
TACTATCGCAACCGACCACGACCACGTCGCGTGTGATGAGTAGCCTGGACGACGACATGAAAGCGGTTCTCGAGCGTACGGATTTGTCCGAACGAGAAAAGGTAGTGGCGTACAATCAACTGCTGAGTCGCAACAACACCATGGAGAAGTCTCGCGCGCAGCAACCGACGCGAGTGTCCGTAGTGAACGACAGAGAGACGTCGACGACGCCGACCGACCAATTGCCGCCGCCGGACGATACGGAGAGCGAGATCGTGAAGAGCGTACCGAAAAATCTGAAAGAAAAGCCGCGCCTCCTGATGGCAAAACTGAAAACCGACCCGCTGATTCGCTGGAGCGATCGAGGGGAGCTCGTGTACGACGGTGCGCCTATCGCCAGAAGCAACATGGTAGATCTAGTGAACGATCTCATGCGAAAGAGGAAGAAGACGCCCGCGCCGGTTGGTTGGGAAGCGTTCGAAGACCATATAAAGCGGTTGAACGTCCTTATGGAGCTCGTCGGTAATCCCCAGCGTCGAGCGTACATACAACGCACTCAATCTCTCGAACGCACGCCGTGGGCCGCCTTTTAAAGAGGTCGAAAAACGCCCGAGCCGCTCACAAGCTAGTATGCCCTCTCGAAGGTCGGTGCTCGTCGTCGCCCTCGCCGGCGTAGTCGCGGCGGCTTTCGCCCTATATATCTGCATATTGTTCGCCGTATCGCCGCCGCCGTCATCGCCATGGTGTCCCGGCGGCCTCGTGGTGGTGCGCAACGAAAGCGCCCTCAACAACAACAACAACGGGACGACCGCCTGAACCGCACCTACTTCGACCCGAAACGGGCGGGCAGTTACGGCGGCGTCGACGCGTTGCACCGGGCGACCGTAGTACCCAAGCCGATCGTCGAGCGGTGGCTATCGGAGCAGGACGCCTATACGCTTCACAAACCGTTCAGACGACGTTTCAAACGACGTTGCGTTATCGTAGGCGGTCGAAACCAGCAGTGGCAAGCCGATCTCGTCGATGTGGCTAAACTGAAAAAGCTCAACGACGGCATAGCGTTCCTATTGACGGTCATCGACATCTTCTCGAAGCGGGCTTGGTGCGTCCCGTTGAAGAGTAAATCAGGTCCGGCGCTCGTTACGGCCTTCGAGGGCCAGCTGTCGTCCCCGCAACAAACGCCGAACGGCCTGCAGACCGACAAGGGGACGGATTTTCTCAACAGGCCCCTTCAGAAACTTTTGAAGGCGCGCGGCGTCCGCCATTTCGTGACGCACAACGAGGAGACGAAAGCGAGTGTCGTGGAGCGATTCAATCGTACGCTGAAGACACGCATGTGGCGGTACTTCACGAAGCATCAGACGCTGAGGTACGTGGAGCCGTTGCAGGACTTCGTGCGGTCGTACAACAACGCCTACCATCGAAGCATCGGTAGGACGCCAGCGAGCGTAAACGCCGCGAATCAGTAGAGCGTGTGGCAGCGGCTGTACGGCGGCGGCGGGTGTCGAGAAAGAAAGCCGAAACTGCGAGAGGGAGACCGCGTACGCATCAGCAAGGCGAAGGGGCACTTCAAGAAGGGGTACATGGCTAACTGGAGCGAAGAGCTCTTCACCGTCGTAGAATCGCACCCGTCCGACCCTCCCGTTTACCAATTGATGGACGACGCCAGAACCATACTGGACGGCACCTTCTACTAACCGGAGCTACAAAAGGTAATCGTCTCGAAGGATAAACTATATCGGGTGGAGGCGGTTCTACAGAGGCGTCGACGCCGACGCGGTATGGGTGAAGAGGTGCTCGTCAAATGGTCCGGCTCTCCGGCCTCGTTCAACAGCTGGATCGACGCCAAGGCGCTCGTGGACTATAAGGGATGATGACGCGTTGTTGGATGCGATACGCGAAGTGCTGGAGACTTTCTTCGTTTTTTTATACGATAAAGGGAGGGTGCAGCTGTATCTGTCTCTGCGCGATAAAGGAAGGACACCGTAGCGTCGGACGGCAGTCGCGATATGAACACCTTCGAGACGACAACAGCCGATGCCGAATTCCGTCGTCGAATCAGGCGTGTTTGTCGACTCATGCGTCTCTGTGGATGCGACCGATGCCTTCGACGACTCCTCCGCCACGAACGTTCCGTGGCGTCTCTGCGGCAACGAATGCCCTAAAGCCGAGATCATCTTCCTGTGCCAGATCGTCGTCCTGTACACGGTTATCGTCGTCAGTATATACAATCTAATGCGCGGCCAGGGCGACTCCAGCCTGTGGACGGCGCTGCTGAGTAGCTGCCTCGGCAACCTACTACCGAGTCCGTCTATGAGACGCGATGGCGTCGTCTGACTTTTACGTGACGTTGCCGAGCAATGCGTCTATGAAGGTGCACCCCGAAAACACGTTGACGCACTACACGACGAATCTGCCGCAACGCGTCGACCTGTCGGGGCGGTGGGAATGCGGGCTGGTGTCGTTACAGTACACGCATAGTTGGTACAACGTGAGAGAAGAGGACGCCTACTTCTTCTTGGCTTGCGGGTCGGGGGAGGCGGGCCTTTTCACCACCGCGGACGGAAGTAAAATTCTCCGGCAGGGCAACATCCCTCACGGCTTTTACAACAGCGCCTACGAGTTGATGCACAAAATCAACGAGTCACTGACGAGGCTGAGCACCGATAGAGTCAAGGCGCGCCTGGAGTACAGCCCCGTCTCTAACCGGATGACGCTGCGTCTATCGGCGGGCGTCGAATTTAACATACCCCCTCGGAGCCACCTGAAGAAAATATTAGGCTTCGAGTCGAACCGCACCGCGAGTCTCGTGGCGCCGACCGACGACGGCATGCCCGTCGCGTATACCTTCGACTACGAGGGGGACTACACGGTGGACATGAATGGGGCGTCGACACCATGTACGTGTACATGGACATCATGGAACCGTGCATCTCGGCGACGTATTCGCCCCGCTCCTCCGAACCGTGCCCGCCTGCGGTTCGAACGGGCTCATCGTATCGAACGTCTTCGATCGCGTCCAATACGTGCCGCTCCTGCGTCGCCAATTCGATTCGATCGAGATAGATATAAGAGACGACATCGGTCAGCCGATACCATTCGAGCACGGAAAAGTCATGACGACGCTTCACATCAGACGCTGCAAGTCAAAACTATTCTGACGATGGCGGCGACGAGAATCGGGCGCAACTCGTACGAGGAATACTATACTCGACAGGTCGGCGACAACCTACCGGTGTTCGTCGGTGGCAGAGTGCAGTGGGGACACGGCCTGGGCAATCTCTTCGGTAGCCTGTTTCGAAGCGCTATGCCGCTCATCAAGAGAGGGGCCGTGGTGCTGGGCAAGCGCGCTCTCAATACGGGCGTGCGCGTGGCGAGGGACGCGCGAAGGAGGCGGGCGCCGAATTTCTCGACGGGCTGTTTAACTCACCGCCGCCGCCGAAAAAGCGATGACGACGCATAAAACCGCCCGGCACACCGGCGACGACCAGTAAGAAGAGGCGCCGTCGAAAGGAACAGACATCGAACGACGACGTATTCCCCGGGTAGATTGGCGTTCGTGCATCGACATTCGTGAGAGGTCCTAAAGAGTGAACTGGACCTGTTCAGCGTCCCGACGAAGCAGAAGAGCATCGAGATGGGCCAGTGGATCGATCACCAGCCGCTGACGGCCCTCGATGCGGGCGATCCTATCGAGTTTCTCCTCCCGGGCTCCGGAGACGACTATCTGGACATGGCGACCGCTAGACTGTACGTGCGACACAAGTTGGTGAAGGGGGACGGCACCGAACTCGCGAACGACAGAGTCGTGGCCCCGGTCAACAATTTCCTACATTCGATGTTCAGACAAGTCGACGTGTCGCGGGACGGCACGATTGTGACGTCGTCGACCAATACGTATCCGTACGGGGCCTATATCGAGACCCTGCTCAGTTACTGGTCCGACGCCAAACGCTCGCAGCTCGAGGCCGGCCTGTGGTGCAAGGACATGGAGACGGCGGGGAACGGCAACGCCGGGTACCTGCTGAACGGCGTAGACGTAAAGGTCCGACTGGTGCGAAGGAAGGACGTCTTCGCGCTCCTAGGCGACGTCGTCGATCCGGGGTTCAAAATCGTCCTGCTGGAGACAAACCTGCAGGTGCCAAAGGCCAAGTTAAACCCGGCCGTCCAACTCGGTCACATCAAAGCGCTGATGAAGGGGACGGCCAAGTACCCGATGCGTAGCGTCGATTGCAAGGAGTTCTCGATACCGCAGGGCAAGATGTCTCATACGCACGAGAAAGTCTACCTGGGCACGCTCCCGAAAAGCGTGTTCATGTGCCTGATTGACAGACTCCTATAACGGGGCCTACGACAAAAACCCGTTCAACGCGAAGCACAACGACATAAACTTCCTCGCCCTCTACATCGACGGACGCCAGGTGCGGAGCAAGCCGCTGCAGCCGGACTTCGCGCATCGGCGCTACATCCGAACCTACATGAACGTCTTCGCCGCGACGGGAAAAGCGTACGATGACGAGGGGAACGACCTGACGCGCGCCGAAATCGGCAACGGCTACACCTTGTTCTGCTTCCACCTGTCGCCCGACTGCTGCACGGCGACCACATCAACGTCGTGCGTAACGGGAGCTGAGATCCACTTCGCGCATGCGCTGCCCCGGACGGTGAACGTCGTCGTGTATGGGGAGTTCGAGACGGTGCTCGAAATCGACAAGAACCGGAACGTCGTGTAGGACTACTGAGATGGACACGTTTCAGTAGATACGCCGCCTGGCGGTCGACGCGTACACTAAAAAAAGTCGCGGTTCCACACGCCGAGGAAGACGTCCTTGTCGACGTCGTTCTGACGCTTGCACAGCCCCTTCGTGCAGTATTTGTCGCCGGCGGCGCCGCCTAAACAGTAGTAGGACTTGCTGCAGAGCGCGACGATACCGCGACCGGCCCATTCCTCTTTGAAGAGGCCCGGCGTTCGCTTATCGTAACTGCGCCGTTTCGCGCAACATTCGGCAGGCGCGTCCCACGCTCGGCCGGCGAGCCGGCACCGCACGTACGCGTCCGCGTCGCAGAGTTCCGACGGGAACCATTCTCCGTGGTGCCGGAATTAGTGTTCGCGCTTAGCCGTCGCTATGAGGTCGTCGAGGTCGCGTCCCGCGAAGCTCAAATACGCCGAGTCGGTGTCCATCGCGCAGTACTGGAACAGGGGGCGCGGTACTTAGGCGGCGATGAAATCGTTGTAAAACTCCAGCATACGCAGATTGGCGTACTTGTGCACGAAGTAGCCGATCTGGATGGGCAGCGCGTACCGGACGGTTCTCTAGTTCAGCGCCACCTCCTAGAGAGCGTCGGGAACAACGACGTCGAACTGTCGGAAGCGTCGATCGTTGATCAGCGTCGCGGCGCCGGCGGACGTGCAATACTTCATGTCGCGGTACAGATCGACCCTCGTGATAGTTTTCCCGTAGGAACTGTTCCCGAGAAACTTGAACGTATCGGCGATGATGGCCTTGTCGGGGTCGGCGTTGCCCTCGCGTTGCGCGGCAAAGACCGTTTCGCCGAAGCGACGAAAGCACGCGACCTGCTCGTACTCGACGATTTGGTAGACGCGCCCGTGCCGCAGATACCACAGCAGTAGCGGCGTCGCGAGCAGAATCTTGGCGCCGAAGAAGCTCCGCACGAGCGTTCGCTGAGGTCGGGCGAGGAGCTCTTGCGTTTCGGCGTAGCGAAGCATGATCGGGCTGAGATCGTCGCGCGCGATGTAGGCGTTCTTGAAGATCGGCTGCATCTCGGCGAAGGCGCAGCGCGTCCGGAACGGCGATGTCGCACTCGACCAGGCCGAACAGAGTTCCGTCGAGCACGGCCTTCAGGATCGTCGATCGCCTAACGGCGGCGCCGTCGGTCCAGCTACGCGGCGGCGGTGGCGGCGGCGGCGGCGGCGGTCTCGTCGCGCCCCACTGGTACTCCCACATTTCGACGACGGTGACGAAGCGGCGAAGGTAGGCCGTGACGGCGGCCGTCTCGGCGTACATTTGACTCATCGGCTTGCCGTTCACCTCGTTCGTCTCCTTTCCCGTGCACGGGCAGCCATGGAAGAAACACCCTTGGAACTGGTACGCCGTCCGCGTCTCGCGACACCAGCCGTCGACGCGGTATTTGCCGACGCGCATCTCGCACCCGTTGAGCTGGTGTCGTATGCGCGCCCCCGTCCGCTCCGCCTTCCAAGTCAGCCACTCCACGGCCAGGCGGCCGTAGCGGTGCACGCGTTCCGTCCGAAAGGCGTTCTCCACGCGACGGCGCGTGTACCACCCCGTCGGCATGTCTTGCGTGATCGCCCATAGGTAGAGACCGTTCGCGTCGAAGTCAACGATCGAGCGGCATGGCCGCGCCGACTCGCCGTACTCGTCGCGCCGAAGTACGGTCACGTCGGCCTCGTGATAGCGCTCGAAAATGATCGATGGGCCGCCGACGATCTGCGATTGCAGGAGCCGGTGCAGGTCCTTTTTCGGCTCGTTGAAGAGCGGGAAGTGGAGCGTCGACGGCAGATCGTTGAATAGGTACAGCAGGGTTAGTCCCGGTACGCTGATGGCGTCCTTGAACATGTCGATGAGACGCTCCCGATAAAAGGCGAACTGTTTGTCGACGGCCTCCAAGAACGGCACCACGTCCCTGTTGTTATACCAGACGAGGAAGTCCCGCAGCGTCGTCATCCCTTCGTCGCGCCATACCTTTGCACAATCCTCGTACTCCTCTTCGGAGATGCTTCAGGCGGCTGTAGAAAGCCTCGCGCGGAGGCAGTTCGGTGTCGTCCAGTTTTCGCAGGTCGTCGAAGTACTCATAGGGAAAGTGGCCCTTCTTCACCTCTCGGCCGTAGGTCTTCAGAAACTTATCGTAGCTTACACCGGGGGCCAGGTAGTTGGTAATGTCCAGGAAATTGAGCGTCGCCGTTGTTAGACACATGAAGTTGTTCTGACGCTTGATCGTAAACGCCGACGAGACGCTCTGATCCTCGGTGGTCATGAACTGGGGCGAGAGATATTTCTTGACGACGTTCAGATCGTATTTACCCGAATTGAAGCCGAGGACGGGGAGGAGGCGCAGTTGCGTCCACAGGTGGTCGGCGAGCACGGTGTACGGGCTCTTATCGCGCGACGCCTCCTTCTCCGTCGCGCGAGCTCTCCATTCGTGATCGAGCGCGGCGATAGCCTCGAAGGTCGCGTCGTACGACGGTCGCAGAGCCGCGCACGCCGCCTCGTTCATGGCCTCCAGGGCGCCGATCAGGCGCTTCGCGAGCTCGCCTGAATCGCCGGTCAGCGTGCCGTCTCGTGCCCGGGGACGTTCGAGGCGACGCTCACGCTGAGTAGCTCGTGTCGGGCAATCCACCGGCATTTGGCGCTGTCCGCCGGCAATTCGCGATCGTCGAAGTAGCATTCGAAGTCGTACGTCGCCCTGTACGGGTAGTAGCACAGGCATTCTTCCACGTAGACGCCCTCGTCCTCCAGCCGTTGAAACACGAACGGCTTCGGATGGTAGACGCCGACGGGGAAGACGTGGCGAACGCCGCCCTCGCACGTCGCCTCGTGACGCTGCAGTCGATGGGCGGTCGGCCACAGCGTTTCGCTACTCTTGCCGCATAGGTACGAGTGACAGAACATCGAGGCGTCGGTTATATACGAATAGTGTGTCTCTAACCGATTGACGTTGATGGTAGTCGGGTAGCGATGGAGGGATCGGCGGACCAATTCCGCGGACCCCTCATCCGTCAGTCGATACACGGTCACTTTCGTTTCGAAGACCGTCTCCACTCTGTCGAGCTCGTTCAGCGGAACGCCGGCGAACGCGTAGTAGGTTTGGTCGCCGCCGCCGCCGGCGCTGTAGTCGGCGTAGAGTTTTAAGGCCGGGGTCGTCAAATCGTCTACGCGGTATTCGGCGCCCCGATGCAGCGCCAAACAGCGGAAGAGGTACAGGTTATCTGGGGTACAGCTGATTGTGTCAATCTTTCGCTAGACCGATCAGCGCCTTGTTGGTGCGCAGGTAGTCGGGGAGTCGCTGCCGCGCGCACCCGATAGTATGGTGGATGATGGCGTTGAGAAAGTAGGTAACATTCGTCACCAATTCGGCGATCCACCCCGAGTCGGGTCTCTGCGCTATGACGTACTGAAGAACGTTGGGCTGTCGGATGGTGACGAGGAATCGTTTGAACGACGCGGCTTCGGTAACGAGGACGGGCGACTCGAGATAGCGGCCGCAACAGTGGCACGACGAATGGTAGTTCCTGCAGCGGCCCGTCTCCTTGTGACGAAGAATAAACACGAAACATAAGTTTATTTTAAACGCTCGAGTCTGCTCCTCGAACATCAGTCGTAGTCGGGCGTCGAGCGCGCCCGTGTCCAAACAGTCGGTCATTTCGTAGTTATATCTAGACTGGACGGTGCCGCGCGCTATAGACGTGCGGATGTTAGACCAGTGCTCGCGAACGGCACGCCATAGACATCGTCGTGCGGTGGTGGCGGCTGCGGTGGTGGTGGTTGCGGCGGCGGCGGAATACCGCAGGCTTTTAGATGCCTGAACATATTATCGTGACGGGGGAACGATCGATTGCATTTCGGACATCGATGCCGCTCTCTCCGTGAACCGTCGCAGACTTTTAGATGCCTCAATACACTAGAGCGACTGGCGAATGATCGACCACATTTCAAGCATTCGTGCATCGTCGGTGGTAGCGACGCGCGCGCGCGCCTCTAGTGCGATAGGTGTCAGCTGCGGAGCGAGCGCGCGTCCGTCCTAGTCGATGCCGGAACGATATTAACTACGACGAAGCACTGACACCGACCATAAGGCTGCGCGCGCAGCGACCGTTAGGTGGCGACGCCGGGGTTCTCACTGGAATTCCAGTGCGTTCGGTAGGTGGCAGCAGCCTATAAGGCCCCCGCAACGATCGTTAGGCGGTGAAATTTTCTCATGCTACCGTTAGGCGGCGACGCTTTCTCTTATCGGGTTCGTTTTCAATGTGTGCCCCGTTAGGTGGCAACGCTGTCGATGCAGACTACCGTTAGAGGGATCGCGCAGTGGCGGGCTTTTCGTATGGTTCTCGATGTTTGTTTGTTTTCCCACTGGAAATGGTGTGCACTGGGATCGTGCAGAGGCGGGTTTTTTGTACCGTTCCTATCGATTCCGACTATCGTTAGAGAGATCGCGCAGACAAGAGGAGGCAGGTTTTTCGTACGGTTCTCAATAAGATGTGTTTGTTTGTTTTCTCACTGGAAATGCTTTCTGGTGTGCACTGGGATCGCGCAGACAATAAGAGGCGGGTTTTTCGTACGGTTCTCCATAATGTGTGTTTTCTCACTTGAAATGCTACCGTTAGGCGGTGACGCTCGCTTTCTCTTACCGGGTATGTAAGGTGTGTTGTTTCACTGTGCCCCGTCAGGTGGCAGCGCTGTCGATGCCGACTACCGATAGAGGTATTGCCATTCGTCGTAGGACTGATGTGTGTTTTCTCACTGGGCTCGCCCAGACAAGAAAAAGAAGAGGCGGTTTTTTTTGTACGTTTTCAACATTTTATTAAGTATCGCATACATACATGTAAGGCTTTATGCCACCACACAAGTCAGCGAATAACATGTAAGGCTTTATGCCACAGTAAGTATAATCGCTCCGTTTTTCACGGCGACGTGTTATAATGTCAGGCAAGCTAGCTCTCTTCACCGCAATAGTAAACGGTGCTACACCGAGGCAAGCTCACTCCATCGAATAATGAAAGATACATACATACATACATACATACATGTAAGGCTTTATGCCACAGGTCATCAAACATGTCAGGGTAAGCATCGCGTGTTATAATTTTCGTAGTAAACGGCTTGAGGTAAGCTCTCTTCACCTATTAGCAAGCATGTAAAGCTTTATGCCACAATACTGTTTTTCATCAAACATTCGTGATATAATGTCAGGCAAGCTAGCTCTCTCTTCATCATCGCATGGTGAAATTATGTACTAAATAAACAGCGCTACATAATGTCAATCACCGAGACACGCTCTCTTCAGCAGGTATTGCTTCACCGCCGTCTCCAGGAGCGCGTTATCGAAGGACGACATCCAGTCGGTACCCATCAGCCATTCAGCCACTTGGTGCACGAGTGCTCGTTCCGTGATTCGATCCGCGCCAGGTACGCATTGATCTTCCAGCACGCCAATCAATCGCATGGCGGACGGTAACAGCGATACCTGCAGAAAGGAGTTGAGCGCGGGCTGATAAAAGCGATCGGTTAGACCCGACACATTTTCGTATACGAGGCGATAGCGTCGGCTTGCCTTCCTGCCACGATAGCCATGCATATGCACGAATGGGCAGCCTTCCTCATGTGGACACTCACCGCAGTTTTCGCGCGCGCTCTCCATCACCTTTTCACCGATTAACTCGAACACCGGCTCGTCTCGTTTGTAGCTGGGGGACCACAGAATAAATTCGTCCGATGATACGGACACGACCTCCAGCGGTGGCACCGGACACAAGGTAGCGTACGTCGGGGGCGGCAGCGGCGACGACTGCGCATCTTCAGTGTATGAAGGCAGGCTCTTGGCGTGCTTCTCAGCCGGTGGCGCTGCGCTCGAGGCCTCCTCCTCGGAGTTGCGCAAAGCGGCGGCAATTACGGCATCCTACAGCAAGAAGCGAGGCGCTAGTCATTCAAGGGTGAACGCGCGCTTTATTCACTCGGCTTCGAGATAACACTCACACTCCGGACATTGTACGTGTCCGTCACGCCCCATACGACCTTTTGCAGGGTCACCTCCAGGATCGTGCCGACTAGGGTCGTTAAAGTTTCGCGCAGCTTCTCTGGCATCATGTCGGCCAGATAGTCGGCATCGTAATCGACGAGCTCCCACATCGCTTCCGAAAATAGAGTAAGCCAAAGAGCCACATCTTCATTATCATACCCGACTCCTTCCACCAGGACGCGAACCGAATTTTTTTTTTCGGTTTCACTTGTACACCGTGCACCACGCACGCCATAGTGCCGCCTGGGAAGCGTCGTAATTTACGCTGACAGTCAGAACAGCCAATGTACGTACATTTCCCCCGCCACGCGATTCCTGTAATTTTTACTGGTATAGATATCTTATACACACCATCCGTCGCTTGTAAGAACTCTTTCAGAGTCACCGCATCCGGCTCAAAGAAACTCACCAAGGACGAATCGAGACTGAGCGAGGCATCGCCCGGCTGCTCGACACCAACGCCGCCGCCCAGGGACGCGGAGGTGGCAGTCGCTGCAGGCGCTTTCAATTCTCTCGCAATCTCGGCCGCTACGCCCGCTAGCTTCGGCTTTCTAATTTTCTTTTTCTTTGGCAGGTCTCCTTGAACAGGCGCCATGATGTCAACAGCAACGATGCTCTGCGAAGGCAACAACACACAAAGTTACCACACCAACAATAAGCACGCACGCGCGCCAGAAAACAGCCGATTCTCGCAAGGTTACTAAAACTAAAAAAATCTCTCGGTCACGTTAGTGCACAAACTGAACGTCGCTTTTATAGAACATTTTTTTCTAATATAAGTTTACCATAAGATTCTCCAGTCCTTACTTCGTATTATAGACCGTTTCTTTTACGCGTTTAACTATTTATTAAGGCTTTATGCACTTATGTAACCAGTTATGTAAGCGCTTATGTAAGGGTAGCCTACGTGTCAATTGGCAGGCCTCCAAAAAACGCCTACAGTCACTGCGTAAACAAGTGCGCGTCATTCCCTCAAACGATCACAATGAGCGACGACGAACAACCAGGAACGAACGCAATGAGCGACAACAACGAAAAACCAGGAGCGAGGTATGTTAAGTTTTCACCAATAGATTTCTATACGTTCCTTCAACGATACTACAATTTACATGTTCCTTCAACGATACAAACTAAAACATACGTTCCTTCAACGATTACTAACTACAATTTACATGTTTCCTCCTTCAACGAAACTAACTAAAACATACGATTCTTCAACGATACTAACCACGATTTACATGTTTCCCCTTCAACGATACTAACTAACACTTTTATTTATTTATTTACAGAGGAATGAATAACGGGTTCGAAACACTATTCATAGGACGGGGAACCACCGTCATGTTACCATCGAGACGAAACGGATTCGTTCGACCTCCCGGTATCGGTCAGGACGACATGGTCATTGCAAATATACCGCGCAATCAATCGGGCGGAATCGGGACCGGAACTTTACTTCTGGCTCCACGCCGCCGTACGCCTACCGCCGAATCGGCTCCACACCCGCCGAATCAGCCTGGCGTCGGGCGCGGCATGCCTGCTACAGCGGCGGCCGCCTCTCCAGGCCGAACGACACCATCACCACCTGCTCAGCGACGACGACGAACAACGCGTCCTATCGTGTTTCACGATTTCAACGACTATATTCCAACCCGTGTTGTTGCGCCTGTAAAGCGACCTCCTCCAGCGCCAGTACCTGAAACGCCAGAAACACCTCGTCCACGACTGGGGTTCGGCCTCCCCCCTGAACTCGTGCCTCGGTCTCCCCCCGGACCTTACGGTGCTCCACCGGGTGTACGTCCACCGACGCGGAACACTCCACGTATCCCGTGGCCCAGAGAATCCTTTGCCGACTAAATGATTCCCGTGGCCCAGACTACACCGAACAAATGCCTAGTATAGCAATACATAGTAGTAGTAGTAACTCACTAATAAAATACCCTTCAATACTTCAGCAACAGCCTTATTTGTTCAACTAGCTTACGTTATGATTTCTCCGCACCATGCCAATACATCCAGCAGCCGCAGCATTTGTCTATATTCCAAATACACATTAATAACGCATCATCATCCAGCTAGCATTCATTATAAAATTATCCGCCAGCTACAGTCATCCGCGCTGCGACAACTACGCCAGTGACAGCTGCTAGCACCGCCAGCTAGGGAATGCGACGTCACTGGCTAGCGCATACACCATAATAACGCAGCGTTATCCAGTTAACTTTCATTATAAAATGCGCCGCGCAGCGCCAGCCTAACGCAGGGCATATACAGCCAACTTTATTACAACTGTAGAAGCGACAACAACAGCTTAATCATAATACCACCACTACCCGAAGAACGCCGAAATACGATATCTCATTTGGCCCTGAGGCGAGACGACGATGCCAACTGATAACCTCTGATCTTTTCAGCGTAGCCGGCAGCCAACTGATGCAAGCTATTCTGCAGCGCAGGCGGCCTAATTGTACTAACCGGAGAAATACAGTGTACTTCACTAGACACGCTACTTTTCAGCCACACGTTTTCATACACACTCATATAACCACAACACATCACCATATACCCGTATAACCACACACACATATAACCATACAATCAATCTATATAACCACACCACAACACATATAACCACATAACCAGCACTAATTAGTCACTAATTAGTACTAATTAGTCAATTAGACTGCTAATTAGTACTAACTAATTAGCTAATTAGTACTAACTAATTAGCTAATTAGTACTAACTAATTAGCTAATTAGTACTAATTAATTAATCGCTAATTAATACTAATTAGCACTAATTAGTCACTAAGACTGCTAGTGCTGACCTCTAGTGACTAAACAACTAACTAATTAGTCGCTAATTAGTGCCTAATTAATTATTGATTATCGATTATCTCACTAGAGGCGCTACATTTTGGAGTGCTTAAATAAACTATCAATCAAACGTTTTTTATAAGTAAGCCGTCATCAATCAAACTGTTTTTATAAAGCCTTGACAGCTGAACTACCTCCCTGAGCTACCTCATGCCGACAATCCTTTGATCTTTCCTTTGATCTTTGCCGACTTTTCTTTGATCTCGGGTCATGACCCGTACATTAAGCAACACAATAACTACTATGGCGGCTAAAATTAGGGTTTCACTGTGTTTAAAAAATGATTTTCATGTTTTTACTAAATGGAATTAAACTTGATGTATATCATTGTGTTAAACTATCCATACCCCTTCCAATGGTGTACATCATGTGTATAATTGCGCAAAGGGTATTGAATACTCAGCTTAAATAACCCCTTTCCCTAAATTTTACTATGACAAAAGTGACCGGCAGCGACTTTCGAACACTTGTCATATTCGTCAGAAATGAACATATTCCACGACGTGAATTTCTGTGGACTATTTATCAGTGCAGACATAGTGCTAACTAAAAAACGCCATAATAATTGCTATTACAATTTGTTTGAGGCTAAACTATAGATTGATTGGACTAGGGGTACATGTAAATTGTGATAATTTGCAGCTGTGTTTAGGGGTCCCGGATGATTCGGCCCCCGACGAGTTCGGGCCACGCAGACGGATGGTTTGGCCCGGATGTTTCGGCCCACGCCGACTGATGGTTCGGCCCACGTAACAAAATCCGCTATGCAGGGTCGGATGTTTCGGCCCGCGCAAACGCCCACTTCACCGAAAATTCGACGTGCGGTGTCGGATGTTTCGGCCCATTGATAATTATCTCTATATTTTTGATGATTTGTATTTATTACATGTGTGTTATTTCGGTAATTTTATTTCACATTTTCTTAATATTCATACTTTCTTGTATGGTATTTTGGTGGTATCATGTTAATAAAATTACGAAATTATTGCCCAATGTGTCTCCTTTCTAACGTTAAATAATTTATTCCGCATTGTGTCTCCTTTCCAGAATAAATATAATTATTATTGCAAGCGAAACATTGAAACATTACGCATCAATATATAATAATTCGTGACACATTTACCGAAAATACGCAAGTCAAAATAGTTGCATGCAATATAAGAATTATTTAAACATTTATCATTATTTAAACATTGAAACATCACGCATAAATATATAATAATTCGTGACAGTCAGATTTCTAAACAGAAGCAGGACGGATGGTTCGGCCCATAGAGCCCGCCGACGCAGGTTACAGAAACGGTTGATTCGGCCCACGCGAACGCAAGCAGGTCACGTTTAACTGGTTGCGTGAACGGATGGTTCGGCCCCATGGGCCGAACCCGTTAGGGACCGAAACATCCGACTCATAGAATATGATTCTGACCTTAATATTCATTGCAATGACACGTGTTAGATTACACAGCTAAATGCATTGCCTTTCCAGTGATATACATCATCTTTATAGTGTTCTCACAGAAAATAAGTTATACAACATGAATTACGTGTACCCCCCTAAATTTCAGTGAAACCTACGACTACTTGGCAATATGTAAAAATGACAATATTCCACCAAGTGGATTTTGGTGGACTTTTTTCTGGTAACACAAACATACAATAGAATCTAAAAATGCAACAAAACTTACCATTGCAATTTGTTTGAGGTTGAACCATAGATTGACTGGACTCCCGACTGGACTAAAGGGTAAATGTTTTATTCAATAGGAAATAAAGAGACTTCGGGTTGCAGAATGCCTATATACCATAATATATATATATATATATCTAACCTTAGCTTTATTTCTAAAATATTAGAAAAGGTAGCAAGCCATCTACGGTCGAACGTTAGCACACATGTCTTAACTAACATATTACAATCGGCACATAAACAATTTCATTCAACAGAAACAATTCTTTTAAAGTACATAATTATGTCAACTTCATAACATTGATAATGGTAAAGTAACTGTCCTAACCTTACTTGATATATTTGCCATCTTTGATACCATTGATCATAGCATTCTAATTAAACGTTTGTCAAAGTGATACGGCATATCGGACACAGAAGCCGTGTATATGTTGTCTAAACTTGAAGTTGGCTTTATAGGTAAATCCTCCGACTGGGAGAAGATGAGGTCTCGTAGAGGCGAGAGACGGGCATTCGGACGCAGTGCCACAGAGATCATAGCCTTGATGCTTGTTGTCTAAGCCTCGATTATGATGTTGGTGTCTCTATCGTTTAGCCCTGGGACGGTTGCCATAATGTTCAAGCGTCCGACATTCTGACGAGTTATAGGTGGGCGCAACTGGCAGGTAGCTAACGTCACTATCTAGTTTCGCGGATTAACATAGCGTGCAGCTACAGACAGCCCTTACTGTGTATTTCCTCCTATCAGACTTCAGCGTGTATCCGCTGCTGTCCGACCTTAGCGTGTAGTCGCTCCAATCAAAATTATGTATAATAGGCGAGCGGTAGGACCACCTATCAGACCGATTGAAATCCCCCCTACACTCACACCTAAATGTTATATAATTTGAAAGATCCACATCTCTCCGTCCCAACGAGGCCTGTCGTAGAGCTGCCAAGTGGTGCAGTAAGCGTGAATCCAAGGTCAAACAAGGTCACCGTCTAATTATGAATTTTCGAAATTGTGCGCTTCCGCAATCGTCTTAATATTACAATGGTCGCATATATACTTTATTTGCTGACAAATTGGCCAAGTCATATATTTTGGGAAAGATTATTGTCTCCCGGTCAAAATGAGTTACGATATAGATGTGTTACCTGATATGGTTCGAGTGGAGCTAAGGTAAAACAAGGTGACCGTGAAATGATGGATATTCGATTTTTTTGTAATACCGCGAAAGTCATAAAGTTACAATAACCCTGCAACTACTTCATTTATATTGTACGAATCATATACTGTGTGAAAGAACAATTTCTTCCCGACAAAATGAGATATGACATGGAGCTGCTGTCAGTTGTTGGAGTAGGTGTGGAGCGACGATCAGTCACCGTCAAGTGATAAAATGCTCGAAATTGTGTCATCCCGCAAACGTCATACAAGGTTAAACAAGGTCACCATCAAAAGATGAATTTCCGAAATTATATCTTTCCGCAGATAGTAGGCTACACGCTAATATCAGATCAGGCGCTACATGCTAAGGTCCGATCAGAGCGGCTACACGCTAATATCCGATCAAGGCGGCTACGCGCTAATATCCGACCAAAGCAGCTACACGCTAATATCCGATCAGAACAGCAACACGCTAATATCCGATCAAGGCGGCTACACGCTAATATCCGACCAAAGCAGCTACACGCTAAGGTCCGACCAAAGCGGCTACACAATAAGGTCCGACCAAAGCGGCTACTCGCTAAGGTCCGACCAGAGAGGCTGCACACTAAGGTCCGATCAGAGCGACACGCTAAGGGTCGACTGTAGCGGCAGTAGTATAGAGGTCCATCTCGTCCCCGTGCACGCCACCTTTGGTGACCTATGGGCAAAACTTTACTAATAAAAAACGTTTTAATGACCCCTAAACGTTTTCGGCAACCTACTTATAAAAAAAGATCAAAGGCTTTTTTGACACTAAACGTTTTCGGCAACCTACTTATAAAAAACGTGATTGATTACCCCCTCTAAGTACATTTGAGCTGCCACCTAGCGGTGAGTATATATATCATTTTGTTTGTCCCCTAGCGACCAACAGCGTACCTAGCGCGTGCTGACCTAAGCACTATATGTCGCGACTATATAACCACGATGAAACCACTATGTGCAGACTCCCCCCGTCAGCCCTATGTGAATGTCCCACTGTACCCTAAGTTTACAGCAGTGCTGACATAAGCAATATATGACGCGACTATATAACCGCGATAAAACCACTGTGTGCAGACTCCCCCCGTCAGCCCTATGTGAATGCCCCACTGTACCCTATGTTTACAGCAGTGACATAAGCAATATATGACGCGACTATATAACCGCGATAAAACCACTGTGTACAGACTCTCCCCGTCAGCCCTATGTGAATGTCCCACTGTACCCTATGTTGACAGCAGTGTCGTTGCGATAAGCGCTGCTGCTGTTGGAGTGGACTATGACCCCGGCATGACAGCATAGCTGGCTAGCGTTGTGCGTTCTAGTGGTCCGTTCAAAACGAAACCAATGCGTTGTGCGTTTAAATAACTAAATAAATCTAGTAGTGAGTTTAAAACGAAACCAAGACATAAATACGCTAACGTACAGGGTATATATTGGTGACACTGTACGTAGGGTGTTTATGCACTGGATACAGACAAGTGGAAACGTGAGTAGAGAGAATATTTATTATTGTGCATTCGAATCATGGCAGTGCGCTCCATATGGAGGTGGTGTGATTTCCGCGTGAAATTGGAAATAGTGTTTGTGGACTAATATTAAATCCCCGTCGTGGGTAGTGTTCAGTGCTCGGAATGGGTGTGGTCAACAACCCAGTGTTGGTGTTCCGTTGGAGGAACGTCGACACGAGGCTGGTGTCGTCGTCAAAATCATCATCGTGGCTGCTAGGTGGTGGTGGTGGTGGTGTAGGTGTGACCGTGCATGTCGAACGAGGTGTCGGTTGGAATATGCATGTCGGCAGTTCTCTATGAAATAAACAACCACAATACATGTACGCGTGTTTAAACAAAGGGTGAGAACCATGCATGCATGCATGCATGCGTAAAAGCAGGCTTACGTTCTTACAACTGTTTAAACAAAGGATGAGAACCATGCATGCGTAAAAGCAGGCTTACAACTGTTTAAACAAAGGATGAGAACCATGCATGCGTAAAAGCAGGCTTACAACTGTTTAAACAAAGGGTGAGAACCATGCACGCATGCATGAAATAAACAACCACAACAAGCATGCATGCGTAAAAGCAGGCTTACAACTGTTTAAACAAAGGGTGACAATGCATGAACGCACACACTCATGCAAGCAGGCTTACGTGCTTACAACTGTTTAAACAAAGGGTGGGAACCATACATGCACGCACGCACACATGTGTGCATACATAAAAGCAGTCTTACCGATGTGTTGGCGTGTGAGGAGACGATGTTTTATCCATTGTGACATGCATGCATGCGTAAAAGCAGGCTTACGTGCTTACAACTGTTTAAACAAAGGGTGACAATGCATGAACGCACACACGCATGCAAGCAGGCTTACAACTGTTTAAACAAAGGGTGGGTGACAATGCATGCACGCATGCACACATGCATGCATGCATAAAAGCAATCTTACCGATGTGTTGGCGGCGTGCGATGAGATGATGATGTTTTATCCATTGTGTCAAACGATGAAATTGTGAAACGGTCACGCGTATCTGAATGGAAAATCGTGAATGAAATGAGCAATGAGAGCGCGCGCGCGCCGTCAAAAACAGCGGTGGCGCATGACACTACGGCTTATCGTGATCGGAATGTGAACGGAGAACAATGCCCTTTTCAAAAACAATAAACGAAAAGCTGAAAGCATGAAAATAAACGTTGTGTATGATCAGTTTGGGGTCAGGAAACGTGTGGTGCAGTGATATTAGAGAAATTCGATGTAAAGAGACATTTGTCGATGAATGTACTAACGTGACCGCGAACTTTTTTCCTAAAACAAATTCCTCGGTAGACTAGGCAGTATGTGTTAAGTGCGCATGCGCGTTATTTTGTAATCTGTTGCGCGTGACTTATCGCGATCGGAATGTGAACGGAAAACAATGCAATTTCAAAAACAATAAACGAAAAGCTAAAAGCATAAAAGTAAACGTTGTGTATGATTAGTTAGGGGTAGGGAATCGTGCGGTGAAGTGATATTAGAGAAATTCGATGTAAAGACACATTTTTCGATGAATGTACTGGCGTGACCGCTAACTTTTTTCCTAAAACAAATACGTCGTATGTGTTAGTACGCATGCGCGTAATTTTGTAAGATAACGGTATTAGCATTAAGTGCGCATGCGCATTATGTTGAAAGATAACTGTAGACAATGCCATTTCAAAAACAATCAACGAAAAACTAAAAGCATGAAAATAAACGTTGTGTATGATTAGTTAGGGGTAGGGAATCGTGCGGTGAAGTGATATTAGAGAAATTCGACGTAAAGAGACATTCGTCGATGAATGTACTGCAGTGACCGCTAATTTTTTTTCCTAAAACAAATACCTCGGAAACTAGTCAGTTATGCGTCGTATGTGTTAAGTGCGCATGCGCATTATTTTGTAAGATAACGGTAGACTAGGCGGTATGTGTTAAGTGCGTATGCGCCTTATTTTGGAAAGTATAAAACGGTTGAGAAAATGCTATGTTGTATGACGCCGATGATCTAACGTATTGTTTTAGCACCAGCAGCAGCAGCAAACGTTCTCCCGCGGCAATGGCAGACGAAATACCAAAAAAGATGAAGGCGCTACGCAAGCAGAGTTTGAAGGCCGCAGCAGCGGCCGCCGTCGGTCAACAGCAGCAACCTACGCCAGCAGTAGCAGCGGTGTCAACGGGGACGGCTCCTGTTAAGAGGCCCGTGGTGCTCATCGCACCACCGCTGGTTGCCGTCGGACGTAAGCGAAGCGCCGAAGAGGCCTTGGGCACCGTCGGGATGGCAGCCACCCCTTGTGCGCAGCGCGTCACTCGAGCGCGAATGTGAGTCGACGGCATCATCGCGGGCAACATTGGTGAGTCTGAGGCATCTGCAGTGTGCAGACAACGGTGTTTATAAGATTAAGTCGCCCGTTATGATCGACGCTGTGTCGTACAAAGAGAATTGTACGTATTTGGGATGCTCCCGTTGTCGCCGGAAATTGTATGCGAAAAACAATGGTGGGCGATTGGTATGTCGAACGCACGGTGGGGTGTTTGTGCCGAAATATTTCTTCGCGTTGCGTGTGATGGTGAGGGATGGTGAGGATCAAGAAGACGAGCTTTGGATTACTTTGTTTGACATACATATGTCTAATCTCGTCGAGTATCACGCCGACTACTTGGTGGAGTTGAGCGAGGAGCCACTCCGCGATACCGTGCTGGAGTTAACCGGCACGGAAGTGGAGATCAGTGTGCGTAAGACGACTTGGAACGGAGAGCCATCGTATACTGTGCGCACACTGAAGAGATACAACGACGCCTAATGTGTTGTGTTGTTTGTAGGAAGAGTGCCCGATACTGGTAGATTTGCTGACGCATGCGAACGTGCAACAACGAATGATAAGGTGGCGTGAACGTGAACTAACTGAGGAGGCCTGGCAACTACTAGTCGAGACGGCAGAGAATTACATAAAGGCGTTTTGGCTAGCTTACGAAGCGAACTTATTTTCTAGCATTCCGTAACTAACAGTTGTGTTTATATGCTGTAGGAAGTGCGCCGCGTACTGCAGAATATGTTAGAGAACAACGAAAGGATGCGTGCGAGGTACGATGATGTTGCCACGTTCGTAAGAACGCTGCTGGAACGTGAAGTGGAGTGAGCTATAAAGAGGGAGGAGGAGGCCGAGAAGGAAGGTCACAATCAGGCGGACTAATCATAATAATGTGTTGTAGGATGTGCTGCTGCAACACACCAGACGTGAATGTATGCGAGATTTCATAGACGCGTGGCTGACGGTGGTCACCGAACGTAAAGAGTAGGACATGCTTTGTGCTGTAGGGAGGAAGCGGAGTGCGTGACGCTAACGTGTTGGACGCCATCATTGAGGAGGCGCTCGGTGTATCGGATACAGCTGTGCCAGCACCGACGTATAACGAAAACCTGTACTCGCCACTGGGGACGATGGGGCCGACGTGCGCTCCGTGTTGGAGCCTATCGGAGGATGTGTCGCAACGTCAAATCGTCGTGCCGAGCAGGGCCCAGTTGGTCTGCCGTTATGAACGGCTGGCAATGGCCCTCCTCGCCGAGACCCTCGGTGAGATGATACTGGAGCGGGCGCGCGATAATTGCGGCGTATGCGAGCCCAATGAGGGCTGCCCATATGTACATATGGTCGGCTATCGTGCGGGACGGCCGAACCGTGTCTACATACAGAGCTTCGACAACACGGGGTGCATCGTAACGCGACACTTCAACGCCTTGTTGGGAACGTTTCTGCGTCGGTCCCTTATTCCGTGCTTCACGCGTCTCGTGCAAATTTTGCACGAAACTACGGTGACATCAACTGGTCAGCAGCCGCAAACGGGTCGTGCGAGGGAACTATATCTGGTCCAGTTCGTTTCGGGCTGGCTACTAGGAACGAACTGGAACGAGTACATGAGTCGCGTTCAGCTGGATTTGGACGTCCATACGTACGTTCAACGCAGGAGTGGACTCGAATAAAGAACGAACAATGCTTGCTTTCGATTAAATAACGAACAATGCTTGCTTTGCTTTAGTAACAAAGGCGTTGAACGCTGTTTTTGAATGTTGTACTTAATAAAACGTTGAAAATGTACTTTCCGTTACAAAAATCACGGCTAGGACACCGCCACCTTATTACCTAAAACATTCCTTTAGCTAGGACGTAGTCACTACCACCACTTGTTACCCACAATGCACTCCGAGTTACCCAAAACAACGCAGTTACCTAAAACATTCCTTCCGCTAGGGCACAACCACCACCCACAATGCACTCCGAATTACCTAAACATTCCTCGCTAGGACGCAACCACCACCACCATCACAGTCAGCACGGTTATAAGTGATCGAAAAAGTAGCAGCAGTCAGTCAGTCATCAGTCAGTAGAGAATGCCACCACCTTCTCTTCATACTAGATGGCAATGTCAGAAATGCGGGGGTTATTTCGCGAAACAGTCGACGTTAGAGCGACACACAAAGAGCTCGAAAAGATGCGGCAACGATGCACTATGCGTAAAACGTCGAGAGTGCCCAAAATGTGGCGCGACGTACACTTCGCGTCACGCTTTGCTACGACACCTGAAGGAGCGGTGTGGCCGTCAGACGTCGCCACCGTCTGGTAGTAGTAGTATTAATGAACCGGCGGCGGCAGCCGCTAGGGCGGCGTCACCCGACGGTCTACAACGCGTCGTGGACGAGCACCGGCGCACCATAGACACGTCGGTAGCGCGCGGTGCCGTGCAGTCCCGTTACAACTATCGCATGACCGCCTGTACGTGTACGCGGGTGCTCGAACCGCGTCTGAGGGCTATGTTTCGCGAACAAAAGAATGCGTTTAAAATTAACGTAAGCTACGGTTTCGTATTACGCCACAAGGTGTCGGGTCGGTACCGATATTTTCATTTTTCCTGTAACTGTTGCGGTCGCCTCCTCGAAACACCCGCCCTAGTTACCGATAGCCGTTCGTTCGAACGATTCCTCGACGCCGTGCGCACGAACGACGTACTGCAGTACGCCATCGCGCAGCGTCCCGAATCGGGGTGGGTCGTCGAGCTCGTAACGAACGCCACCTACTTCGTGAACGCCATCATCGCCCATCCTATCGGGTGCGTTGGCGCGACGATTCCCGACTACGTGTGCGCCAACAGGGACATCGTGTCGTTGACGAAAGATCGTCGAGGCACGCCCTACGACGATCATCTATGTCTCTTCCGGTGCATCGGTCTCCACCTGCAAGACGGCGGCCGACGACGCGAAATTCGCCAAATCGATACGACCCGTTTAACGAAAGTCGATAAACTACTGCACGCGCGGTATTGTCGCGCCACGCACACGACGGCCTCGAACGGTATCCGCCTGAACGAACTGGAACGCGTGGAGGCGGTTTTCGGCATCAACGTTGCCGTCTATCGACTGACGGCGGCGCCACCAAATGGCGCCACCGAACTAGTCCGTCGCTCGCTCGAAACGCACCCCACGACCTTGAACGTCAACATGTACGAGACGCACTTCTCGTACATAATCGACCTGCGCGCGATTTTGAATGCTATTTCGCCGATAACGATCTGCCGACGGATACCAACAAATGCCGGTGGATTGCGCGACACGAACTGCTCAGCGTGAACGTCGCGTCGAACGTCCCCGGCCACGAAGCGGCGCGGTGTTACGTCACGACCGGCGATTCGGCCGAACTCACGCGTCGCCTCATCGACGACCTGGAAGCCGTGAGCGCGGCGTCGTGCGCGGCTCTTCGCCCCCGCTACGACGCGACCTTCGAGGCGCTCGACGCCGACTGGCGGCGACGGTGCAAAAACAACGACGACGACGTCGGCGCGTCACCGAACGCCGTACTCGCCGACCGCCTGTGGACGCACCTACGTCAATTGCCCATACTGGGATTCAAATCCGGTAAGTACGGTCTGAATGTCGTCAAGAAGTACTTGACCCCCTTGCTCATAACCGGCGACGCGCAGCACACGTCGTCGACCTTTACCATTAAACGTCAGAACAATTACATGTGCCTGTCGACGACGACGTTGAAGTTCCTCGATATAACTAATTACCTCGCGCCCGGCGTTAGCTACGATAGCTTTCTGAAAGAGTACGGCTGCTCGGCGACGAAGGGGTACTTTCCGTACGAACATATCGACGCGAAACCGTCCTGCCGCCACGCGAAGCTTTCTACAGCCACTTGAAACGCGAGGGAATCTCCGCGGAGGCGTACGAGATTTGCGCGGCGGCGTGGCGTGACGAACGCATGACGACGATGCGCGATTTTCTGATGTGGTATAAGAATCGAGACGTGGCGCCGTTTCTCGAGGCCGTCGATCGCCAGTTCGCCTTCTATCGGCGCCAACGTATCGACATGTTCAAGGACGCCATCAGCGTACCGGGATTGACGTTGTTGTACCTGTTCAACGACCTGCCAATGTCGATCCATTTCTCACAGTTCAACGAACCCAACAAAGATCTGCACCGTCTGCTGCAGTCGCAGATCGTCGGCGGCCCGTCGATCATCTTCGCGCGCCACCACGAGGCCGGCGTGACGGCAATTCGAGGTGGCGACGCGCCGTGTCGTTCGATAGTCGGTTTCGATGCGAACGGCCTCTATCTGTGGGCGATAATGCAGGAGATGCCGACGGGCTGGTACACGCGCCGGCGCGCGGAGAACGCCTTTCGACCGGAACGCGTGCACCGCTACGGCCGTATGGCCGTGGAGTGGTTGACGTGGGAGGCGGCACGAACCGACGCGCGAATACGTCACCAGTTGAACGGGCGCGAGAAGCGCATCGGAAAGTACGGAGTCGACGGCTGGTGCGCCACCACGCGAACGGCGTATCAATTTCACGGCTGCTATTTTCACGGCTGTCCGACGTGCCAGGCGCACGTGACGACGAACGCCGTCAACGGACAACCGATGACGACGCTGTACCCCGCGACGATCGCCGTGACCACCTACCTGCGCCGTTTCGTCGAAAACGTCGTCGAAATGTGGGAGTGCCAGTGGCGCGCCGTGCGACCACCCGAGGCGCCAACGCCACCCGACGCGTCACGATGGCAACCGGCCACGCCTATTACGCGCTCGACGATACTGGAGGCGGTGCGCGACGGCTCTCTGTTCGTCCTCGTGCAGTGCGATATCGCCGTGCCGGTAGCGCTGCGCGCCAAGTTCGCCGAAATGCAGCCCGTGTTCAAGAACGTCGATATTGCGCGCGACGATCTCAGCCCGTTCATGTGCTGCTGCGCCGAATCGTACGATTTCCTCACCCGACCTCAACGGACGCTCGTCGGTAGCTACTTCGGCGCCGAGATCGTGCTCGCGACGCCCCTCCAACGCTGGTATACGGCGCACGGTCATCGTCGTCGAGCGCGTCTACCAGACCATCGAGTACGCGCCGATCGCGTGCTTTCGCCGCTTCCGCGACACGGTCTCGTCGGCGCGACGCGAGGGCGACATCGATCCCGACAAATCGATCATCGCCGATACCTTTAAGCTTCTCGGTAACAGTTCGTACGGGAAAACGATTACGCGCGTATATCGGCACTGGGAAATCAAGTACGCCACGGCGGTCGGCGCCTCGATGCTCGTCAACAACCGTCGCATCCGGCAACTCGACGTCGTCGTCGATGACGCGCTGTACGAGATGGCGCTGAATAAGCGCAAAGTCGACTACGGCCTGCCGATGCAAATCGGCTATTTCGTCTTACAGTACGCGAAATTGAGAATGCTCGAATTCTATTTCGATTTCGTCGACGCCTACATCCCCCGCCCGCTCTTCCAGTACTGCGCTATGGACACGGACTCGGCGTACATTGCCCTCGCGGGGCGTGACGTCGAAGCGCTGGCGCCGGAAGAACGTCGCGAACAATACATCAGGAATCGATCGCTCTGGTTTCCGGCCGAATGCTGCGAC
Organism: Paraescarpia echinospica; assembly: GCA_020002185.1. Lineage (NCBI taxonomy): Eukaryota > Metazoa > Annelida > Polychaeta > Sabellida > Siboglinidae > Paraescarpia > Paraescarpia echinospica. The sequence continues at coordinate 35,660,217 of CM034531.1, forward strand.
GCGCACGTGGACGCGTACGTACGTCGGCGCGTCGCCGGAGTAACGTGGGCGGAGGACGCGCCGGCCTGCTGCGCGCGCCGACGCCCGTTCGATCGTCGAACGCCGGGTCTCTTCAAAGAAGAGTGGCGCGGCGACGGAATCGTGGCGCTGTGCAGCATGACCTACTACTGCTTCGGCGGCGACAACGGACCAAAGTACAGCACGAAGGGACTGAGCAAACGACAGAACGACATCGACGAGCACACCTTCCTCGCCGTACTGCGCGACCGCGGTTTCCAGGTGAAAGACTCGTCCTTGTTGACGTACGTTCAAGAGCGCGCGCCGTTGAGCTACTTCTACGCTAAACGCCGCGTGCTCGACGACGGCGTCACCACGGCGCCGATACTCGTCTAACTCGTATAACAACTAACCTACAAAAGGACCACTCGTCTAACTCTTCTAACCTAAGGAATGCCCCACCCCCCTAGGGGTAGTTTCTGTATGTATGTATGTAGGTAGGGTAATAATAAAAAACAATTGTGCACAATCATCATCGTTTTTTTATTACTACTACTATACACGTAAAAGCGAAATTAATGTTGTAATGGATTTAGCCAATCGAATACGAGACAGTCATTGGCCACCCGATCGGTGCCGAATAGGCTCTGGAACGTCGTCAACGGCATACCGCGACATCGGAGGAGAAGGTAGGCGACGCAATATTGTCCGCACACGTTAGAGACGACGCTCTGCAGCCGCTTTTCGTTGTACGTCCACGCGTCGCCGCATTTGCGGTGCAGGAACGCGTGGAAGTCGGCGTGTAGCGGCGGCAGACCGTACGAATCGAAGTACTCGCCTCGCCGTTCGGCGTCCACGTAGACGGCCACCCAGTGCTGCCCCGGCTCGTCGCCGTCTTCGGTGTTGCACACGAAGGCCGTCGGGTAAACGGTGGCGGTGGTGGTGGTAAGTAGCGCATCTTTAGGCACGACGCCGACGACGATACGTTTAGCGTACGTATCGTGTTCCAGGCGACGCATCAGTTGGAACGTATCCATATTTACCAGTCGTACACGACGTTCCGGTTCCTGTCGATCTCCAGCACCGTCTCGAATTCCGCGTACACGACAACGTTCACCGGACGGGGTAGCGGCGTCCCGAAGTGCATTTCGGCGCCCAAGGTCCCCTGACGCACGACGTAGAAATGGTCCCCGTCGCAACAGTCGGGGGTCAGGTCGAAACCGAAGATGGTGTAGCCGGCACCGAAGTCCGTGCGCGATACGTCGTTCCCCTCGTCCTCGTACGCCTTTCCGGTGGCCTCGAAGAGATTCATGTAGCTTCGGTTGTACCGGTTGTGCGGGAAGTCCGGATGCAACGGCTTGCTCGGCACCTGACGTCCGCCGACGACGAGCGAGAGGAAGTTTATATCGTTGTGGCGCGCGTCGAAAGGATTTCTAGTGTAGTCTCCGTTGTTGGCGACGTCATCGATCATCATCAGGAAGATGCGTTTCGGAATCGCACCCATGTACAAGTTCTCGTGCGTGTGTGATAGCGTACCCGCCGTTATCGAGAACGATTTGCAGTCGATGCGGCGAATCGGAAACTTAGCCGTTCCCAACGTCCACGCTTTGATATGTCCCATCTGGACGTCCGGGTTCAACTTCACTTTTCGCACGTGCAGGCGAATCGACTGCAGCACGAGGCGCCACCCCGGTACGGCTTGCGCGCCCATGAGCGCGAAGGCGTCCTTCGAACGCACCATGCGTACTTTCGTGTCGACGCCGTTCGGCATGTGCCTGTTTAGCATAAACGCGTCGACGTGCACGCGTCCCATCATCTCCACCTCGTTGCTATCGGCCGTCATGACGCGCCGTGCCTCGAACCCGTCGTTGTTTTTCCCGAGCGCGTCCATCTGTCCGGCGGTGTCTTTGTACCACAACGAGCCCGTGAGATGCGAACGTTTCGCGTCGCTACCGTAACTCAGCAGGTTCTCGAGGTAGGCCCGGTACGCGTACGTATTGGTCGACGGCGTCACGAGGGTGCCGTTCAGCTACACGTCGATTTGACTGAACATCGAATGCAGGAAATTGTTGACCGGGGCCACTTTGGCGCCGGCCGCCAGATCGGTACCGTCCCCCTAAACCACTTTGAAGCGGACGTACACTTGAAGGCTCGCCAGGTCCGTATAGTCGTTGCCCGAGCCCGGGATGAGGAACTCGATAGGGCCGCCGGCGACGAGAGCCGTCAACGGCTGGTAGACGGTCCACTGACAGCTCTCGACGCTCGTCTGCGTCACCGGCCCGCTGAACAGGTCCAGTTCGGCCTTCACGCCCTCGCACGATGCTCCATTCACGAACGCCATCATTACTCGTCGAATATGTCGTCCGTTCGACGGCGTCTCTTCCGCCTACTGACGGCCGTCGCCGCTACGCGCGGTCTCTTTATGGTGGCGCCGCCGCCGCGGCGGCGCTGCTGCTGCGTATTTTTTTCTCTTCTTCTTCGTCGGTGGCTGCGACGGCGGCGAATTCAATAGGCCGTCGAGAAGATCGGCGCCGGCCTCCTTCGCGCGCCGTTTTATCGACTGTTTCAGATTGCTGCCGGCGACGACGTCCCGCGCCACGCGCACGCCGGTGTTGAGCGCACGTTTTCCCAACGCCAACGCGCCTCTCTTGATAAGCGGCATGGCGCTTCGAAACAGGCTCCCGAAGAGATTGCCCAGACCGTGACCTCGTTGCCCACGACCTCCGGCGAAGACCGGCAGCTGAACGCCGACCTGACTAACGTAGTAGTCCACGTACGGGTTCTTCGTCGACGGCATGTTAAAACAATTTCGATTTACAGCGTCTGACGTGAAGCGTCGTCACTAGCTTTCCCTGCTCGAATGGTATCGGTTGACCGAGATCGTCTCTTATATCGACCTCGACCTCATCGAATTGATGACGCAGCAGCTTCACGTATTGGACGCGGTCGAACGTTTCCGAAAAAATGCTGCCGTTTTTACCGTGGATGGCGATGTTGCGAAGGAGCGGCGCGTACACGTCACCGACGATGCGCGGTTCCACGAGATAATCCGTGTACACGTACAGGGTGTCGACGCCCGCCTTCATATCCACCGTATTGTGACCTTCGTACGCCTACGTGTACGCCACGGGCATGGTGTCGATGACGACTTCCGGCGCGGGGCCACTCATCGGGGAACTCGTGATCATGTTGCTATAGAAACCTAGTACGTCCTTCAGACGGCTCGTATGAGGTATAATAAATTCGACACCCGGCGACATATGCAGCGTCATTCGGTTAGAGACGTCGCTGAACTCTAGTCGCGCCTTGACCTTATCGGTGCACAATTTCATTAGCGCCTCGTTGATCTGCTGCATCAACGTGTAAACGCTGTTGTAGAAACCATAAGCAATCGTGCCCTGACGGCATAGCAGGATGGTGTCGCCGATTTCGTCTACGTACGTGAAAATATCCGGATCGCCCGTCGCGCAAGTCAGGAAGAAGTAGGCGTCCTTCTCTCTCACGTTGTACCACGTGAGCGGATACTGTACCGTCACCAGTCCGCATTCCCACTCCCCCGACAGGTCGAAACGTCGCGGCAACGTCGTGATGTAGTGCGTCAACGTATTTTTTGGGTGACGCTTCATAGACGCGTTGCTCGGTAGCGTCAGGTAAAAGTCAGACGAGACCGCCATCGTTGCCGCCGGGTCGTCGTCGAACGCCAACGCTCATAGACGGACTCGGGTGCAGGTAACCGAGACAGCTGCTCAACAGCGCCTTCCACAGGTTGGAGTCGCCTTGACCTCTCGTCAGATTGTATATACTAACGGCGATGACGAAGTACAGGACGACGACCTGACAGAGGAATACGATTTCGGCCTTAGGGCATTCGTTGCCGCAGATTTGCCATGGAACGGGATCGGCGGTGGTTGTGGTGGTAGCGTCGATGGAGTCCGAGTGCTCGTCGACGGAGTCCGCGTGCTCGGCGCCGGAGTTCGTTCGATGATCGCCACTTGAAGTAGTTTCGTCGCCGCCGATCATCGTCGCGCCACTGCGGTCTGTTGATACAGCAGGGACCTTTATACGGCAAGAACGAAGATCCGTTGCATAACCCCGCCTCGTGCAGTCGCCAGCACCCCGTGTGGCGAATCCAACGAGTCATTCTCATCTCCGCTGCCACCGCCTCACTAGTAGTCTTTATAGGTCCACGAGTGACTTTGCGTCGATCCAGCTGTTGAAGGAGGCCGGATAACCGCTCCATTTTACGAGCGCCTCCGAACCTCCGCCGCAACGACGACGACGACGCTGTAGAACCGCATCCACGCGATACAGTTTGTCCTTCGTTGTAGTTCCGGTTCGTAGAAGGCGCCCTCTACCGGCGTCCCGGCGTCGTCCTTCATGCGATAAACGGGCAGTTCGGACGGGTGCACCTCCACGACGGTGAAGAGCTCCTCGCTCCAGTTAGCCACGTATCCTTTTTTGAATTGACCCCTCGACTTGCTGATACGTACGCGATCTCCCTCGCGCAGTTTCGGTTTTCGCTGTTGACCGCAGCCGACGTTGCCGCCACCGTACAGTCGTTGCATACGGCCTCCTGATTCGTCGCGTCGACACTCGCCGGCGTCCTACCGATGCTTCGGTGGTAGGCGTTGTTGTACGATCGCACGAAATCCGGTAACGTCTCTACGTAGCGCAGCGTCTCGTGTCTCGTAAAATAGCGCCACATACGCGTCTTCAAAGTCCGATTAAACCGTTCCACGACGCTCGCTTTAGTCTCCTCGTTATGCGTCACGAAATGATGAACGCCGCGCTTCTTTAGGAACGTTTGGAGGGGTCGGTTAAGAAACTCGGTCCCCTGATCGGTCTGCAGCGCGTTCGGCGTCTCGTCGTCGCCGCACAGCAGGCGCTCGAAGGCCGCGACGAGCGACGGGCCGGACTTACTCTTCAACGGAACGCACCACGCCCACTTCGAAAACGCGTCGATGACTGTCAATAGGAATGTTATACCGTCGTTGTGCGTTTTCAGTCTAGTCAAGTCGACCAGATCGGCTTGACACTGTTGGTTTCGACCGCCCACGATGACGCGACGTCGTTTGAAATGTCGTTTAACCGGTTTGTGTAGGGTATAGGCGTCCTGCGACGCTAGCCACCTCTCGACGGCCAGACGTCGGATCTTCGACGCCCGGTGCAACGCGTCGACACCTCCATAACTTCCCACCCGTTTCGGATCGAAGTAGACGCTATTCAGTTCGTCGTCTTCGTCGCCGACGTCGTTTCGTTGCTGACGAGGCTTTCGCTTTGGACGACGACTCCACCCGGACACCATGGCAACGACGACGACGACGACGACGACGATAAATGTACGATGATTATTATACACGTATAGAGAGCGATAAGCGCGATGGTGAAGCCGACGTCGATGGCCGTTATCGATCGTCGTGACGGCATCACAACGTGTCCCACGCCGCGACGCCCAACGAAGGGGATCGTTGTCTCCGTTTAGTCTCGCGTCGCATCCGTCGTCTCCACTCCGGCGACGCTGATGAACTAGTCGTCGGCGTCATCGACGCCTCTTCTAGTAGCCGCTTCTGTCGTCGCTCCATGTACGTCCGATAGCGCGGTTTGCCCACGAATTCCAATGGGATATTCATACCCTTCATGCGCAATCCGAACTCTCGCCATCCTACGGGTGCTGTCGTCTTCGATCTCGTTCGCATGAGATCGTTCACTAGATCGACCATGTTACTCCCTGCGATCGTTTTACCGTCGTACACGAATTCACCGCGGTCGTTCCATCAACACAACGGATCGGCTTTCATTTTTCCGATAAGCAGACCCGTCTTCCCTTTCAGCGTCTTCGGCATGCTGGCTATGATTTCGCGCTCTACGACCTCCGACGATGGTGGCGCCACCGCCGCTGCTGCCGCCGTCACCGCAGGCGTCTCGCCGTCGCCGCTGACCACCGACACGCGTACCGGTTGCGCCGCTCGAGCCGCCTCTATCGTGTTGTACCGGCTCAGCAGTTGATTGTACGACGCCACCTTTTCGCGTTCGGATAAAACCGACCGCTCTAGAATGTCCTTCATGTCGCTGTCCAGGCTACTCAGCACACGTGATCGGGGCGTGCTCGGCGGCTGATCGATAAGTGGCAGGAGGCTTTCCACCAATCGCGGGTCGACCAACGCCATCTTCTTCGCGTACTGCATCAATCACCCGCTGCCGATCACCTGTCTCAGCAGCGGGAGGGGAACGGTGCTCGCTAACGGCGCTAGCAGGGCCGTCAGAAAACCACTCGCACCCTTTTGCAAGACGGCTCGCTTCTGCTTAATCGCAACTTGTTTGTCGGCGAGTTTACGCAGGTGATTCCTGTATTTTGTCAACACGCGTTTCTGTTTCGGCGACAACTTCACGTTCCCTTTCAGAATGTTGTACGCGCAATTGCACAGACTACAAATGAGACCGGCGTCCGCGTGGCCGATCACGGCTTTTCGCAGATCGATGTTCCGCCTATGTCTCTCCAACAGCTGCAGGGCAAAAATGTGTCTCTTCACTCGGTTCGTCGGTCCCGCCACCTTCGGTCGTCGCTTCGCTACCACCGCGCGCCCCGTCATAGCGACTAATAAACGTACGCGCCGACGTCCCTCTCTTCTTATAGGATGCCGCCGCCGCCGCCACCGCCGCCGCCACCCTTCCGTACGTACACTTACTGAAGGCGATCGTCCGGAAATATGCACGAACGCAGGCGCATGTCCTCTTCCGTTTCCTGTTTCAGGTCCACGAAGAGATAGCCGTACGGCGACGACGTCGCGTCTTTGAAAGCCTCTATCATGTAGTTGACCTTTCCCGGGTACATCTGTTTCGCTAGGTGACCTACTTGACCGGCGTCTCGGGGGCTCTTGAATAGCACTATGTATTGGGCGTTCAGGCTGATTGTACGGTTTTCTTTCCCTTTCGGAAACATGTTCTGCCGCAGTTGTACGACCGACGTATTACAATGATGACTTTTTTTTGTAAATAGTACCGTGACCCGGCTATCAGTCTCCTCCATGAGGTCGTCGAGTACTAGAAGCGTCCTCGCTTTACCGTCTAAACGTTTCGGATCCGGCAGGCCGTCTACGAACTCTATTTTCGAAGACATAGACACGTAGCCGGTCTGCCACTGCCCGTAGCACCACAGGATATTCTCGGGCGGCGGATCGATCATAGCGTCGTGACGTATCAGACGGTCGACGAACGTCGTCTTACCGCAACCCGTAGGACCGGCTACTATACATGTAAAAGGATGCTTCAACGACGGTCCGCTCATTTTCAACGACTGAGCGTACGCTTTTTCCGCGTCTTTATAAGCGGCGCGCACCTCCATCAACAGTTTACCGAGCATGTTCTCCCCCGGAACGCCCCCGATTCCGGTACCCCAGAAACCCTCGCTACTCGGTACCCATTCCACCAATTCGACGTCCCCGGTGGCCAACAGGGCGGCCTTCAACTCGGTCGACGCGTCAAACTTGCTCCTCAACAACTCCTTCATACACCCCATCCTAACGGCGCGCCATTCGGTTCCCGTTCTCTTTTTTCAATTTCGTAACACGTCGTTTCGCTACATAAGGCGATCGCGTTCTTTTGATACGGTCGGCGCATTCCACGTCGTTGTTGAACATTGCTTTCCTATACTGATAGGCCTGCTCGACGGATCGAAAGCCCTGACCGAACGCCGACAATCGACACGAATACATATTTGACAAAAACGAGCGCGATCCATCAAACCTTATAGGTGACGACGACGACATACCGACTACCGAAAACCCGCTACCGCCACCGCTTATATACTGTCGCCACTAGATGGCGCATCTAAAAAGCGGCGACTGGATTCGAACCAGAAATCTTTCGATCCCTAGTCGAATGCTCTCCTAGGAGAGCTAAACCGTCGCCAACGTTTATGCAGTGGTTTTATCACGGCTATATAGCTCACAATCAGGCTACTTTGAGAGGTACTTTGAGAGCACTACTCTGCGGTCCGTGCTTGTGTACATTCTACTCAGCAGGTACGACGTTGATCGCTAGGGGACAATCTGCTTAGGTCAGCACGCGCTAGGTACGGCGTTGATCGCTAGGGGACAATCTGCTTAGGTCAGCACGCGCTAGGTACGTCGTTGGTCGCTAGGGCATAAACAAACTAATCTCTACACTCACCGCTAGGTGGCAGCTCAAATGTACTTAGAGGGGGTAATCAATCACGTTTTTTTATAAGTAGGTTGCCGAAAACGTTTAGTGTCTAAAAAGCCTTTGATCTTTTTTAATAAGTAGGTTGCCGAAAACGTTTAGGGGTCATTAAAACGTTTTTTATTAGTATAGTTTTGCCCATAGGTCACCAAAGGTGGCGTGCACGGGGACGAGATGGACCTCTATACTACTAGCGGCTACACGCTAATATCCGATCAGGTCGGCTCCAAGCTATGATCCGAACACACCGGCTATAAGCTCAAATTCAATATCCAATCAGAGTAGCCATAAACTAATATCCGGTTGGAGCGTCTACACGCTTAGGTCCGATCGGAGTGATTATAGGCCCAATCCCCAAAGTGTTTTTTTAAGAGTTTAAATACCCTCCTACACACACCCATATGTTATATCGTTTGAAAGCTCTACAGACTACACCTCCCCGTCCCAAAAGGCATGTCGTAGAGTTACCATGTGGTGCTAAGGTCAAATAAGTTCACCATGAAATGATGAACATTCGATTTTTTGGCAATACCGCGAAAGTCATAAAGTAAATGACTCTGTAACTACTTCATATAATATTATACGTACGTATCATATACTGTGTAAAAGAACCATTCCTCCCCCTGAAAATGAGATATGACATGGAGCTGTCAGTTGATGGAGTAGGTGTGGAGCGACGATCAAAGAGAGTCACCTTCGAGTGCTAAATGTTCAAAATTAAATTGTGTCACCCCGCAAACGTCATACAGTATAAATGGTTGCGTATATATCTACGTTACCGCTGGAAAGCCAAATGTCTCCCCGTAAATGTGGGATACGACTGGGAGCTATCAAGTGGTGAAGTACGTGTGGAATGAAGGTTAAATAAGGTCACCATCAATCGACGACTGTTAAAAACTACGCCACTCCACAAAAGTTCTACACTTTCAATGGTTGCGTAGCTACTTAATAATAATAATATATTTAATTTGTTATAGTGCCAGATCCACAATTGTTCGTGGCGCTTTACAATACATCATACGTCATGATCATTAAACTAAAATATTAGTACTAACACAGTCATTTAAACTAACAATTGTGCCATACAATAGTAATAAAAATATTAATTAATAAATTAAGTAAAAGGCAACAAAATATTTGAAATATAGTAGTAAGATGTTAACTTAAAATAAACACAGTACAATATAATATAATTAATAAATTACAATGCATAAGTTAATCACTAAAATATAGCAGCATCAAATCAAATAAACAAATAGTTCTAAAATATTACTAATATAAATAAGTCCACAGGATCACTGAGGACAGTCACAAACAAGCTACTAGCGTTCGTCTACAATGATATTCTAAATAAATGTGTTTATAGTTGACATTTAAAACTGCCATGAGTGTCCGAAGATTTAATGTAATTAGGTAGTGTGTTCCAGAGAGTTGGAGCGGTCACCAGCTTTGACGCGAGTACGCGTTACGGACATGTTGTTGTTAGCAGACCGCAGTGATCTAGCGGGTCTGTAAGGACACACGAGATCACGCAAGTAGGCGGGCGCATTTTTATGCATTGCCTTGTAGGTAAATACCAATATTTTGAAGTCGATTCTGCGAGCAACGGGTAGCCAGTGCAGATCATGCAACAGTGGAGCAACACTATCACACCGCGGGCGACGTTGCGATGTTGTTTGCAGATGTTCCGTATATGATTGAGTTGCAATAGTCCAGCCGCGATGTTATTATGGCGTGGTATCATCGGCATTATAAAAAAAACCGATTGAGCCATCTACAATTGGGGACAGCCGCGTTCACATGGGCATTTTGATACCTTCTTCCTCGTATATGTGTCAATATGACATGATATAGCTGTAGATTCACAATCTGCCTGTAACTAAGTATTTGCATGGTGATTAGCTTGTGCAATATGATGTTGTAGGGTGGAGGGTGGGGTAGCATCGTCAGACCCAGAGTTGGATCCTCACAGGTTCGACAGTTTGCTACTCATGAGCGAGTGCCATAAAAGAGGTGACACACGACACATCCAGCCAATGCAAGTTTCCCATCGTGACCAATTCCCTTGACAAGGAGCTGGTTGGTTCTGGAAATTTTGCAAGCTCGATGTCTTCACATGACCACAAAAGGCTGATGTTGAATTCCTGTTAGTGCGTGGAAGCTGAGCAGGTTATCATTCGCAGGTTGTGTAAGTCTTTCAGATTGTTTCTAGAAGTTCCAAGGGTGTACGAAGTCCAGCCGTACCAAGACACCGGGCAGCTACACCTTTGGTGTTCAGTTCATGCCACCTCCAAGTGTGGCTACTGACAGCGGGACTGGGGATAGATAAAGCTTTATGGTATTCACCATTTCCACTATTCGTTTAGTAGTGAAACCGTTGACCAGTAGTATGTCGCGTCAATTACGATTGACGAGTGATTATGATCGACGCAAAAGCAATGTAGCTCAAGGTCAAAGGTCAAAGATCTAGGCCAAATTACTAATAGCGCCAGTACCGCGTAAATTCGTGCCTTTTTTGTCAAGTGGCACCCCCTGGCCGGTAGGTGTCACGGATTGGCGAGGTTGCCGTAACTAGTTGGCTCGGTCTAGTTAGGTTCTTTATTATACGCATGTGAATGGGATAGCAACCGAGATCAAGACAAACGATGAAGGAAGGTGATATAATCAAATTTATTACATAAGTAATCAACAAAAGATAATAAATGCTTAACGAAAATAAAAGAACAACTATCAATCGATGACCCTAACCTAACATAGCTCTGGACTATGCTAACCCTAAACTATGCTAACCATGAACTATGCTAAACTATCCTAGCCCTGGCCCTCTGCTAACCCTGAACTAACAATGCTGGAGCAAATATTTGCGACCTCACAATTCCCCTAAGTATTACAATATTCGGTTGTATCGTACAACCCGAGGCTTCGGGCGCTCTCGTAAGATCAATGAATCGATTATGTCCATATATAAATCCCTTTGGACATAAACCTAAATCACCGGTAAATACGGAATCCATTCACATAACACTATTCAAACTCACAATGAGTAGAGCCTATCTCTCTCGACAAAATACAATAAATTGGTCCTAAACACTACGTAGTCGTTCGTTCACGATCGTAGCTAATCGCCGTCCGTTCACAGCGTTTTGCCTGCGGTCGTCGCTTGCTACCGGTCGTGTACAAACTCTCTTTGCCTGCAGCTCGTTCACAGTTGTGATTCGTCGCACCTCTTTCGCAGTCGTCATTAGCCGCCTGAGCGCTTCGTTCGCGGCCGTCTCTCGCTGTCGCGCGCAACCGCATGTTCGGCGTCGTGGGCACGTACTTCGTTCGCACGACCCGTCCGTAACTACTTCGTCTAAGGCAGTGGTTTAGGCTACCACCTCAGCTTCACTTGCCTGAATCTCGTCTTCATGTATTCGTCTAATACTCTCTAGTAGGAAAACTGATCCTTGTTAACACTCCCAACGGTACAACTTGCCAACCACGTGGCAGCAGGGTGGTCGGTGTCATACACCCTGGACCTGTCTCTCTCACGATCAGAGCTCAGATCCTGTTCTACGTGCAACGTATGCTTTTATATCACTGTCTGTTTGCACATCACATGACCATATCTGGCCATCTTGATTCGTTATAATGGATCAGGCTAATGTTTATACATTATGTGACACCCGTCTAAAATATGGTAGAATCACCCATAACGCTAATTATAAGTTGCCACGCTCTACTGAGCGTACCTACAGCCATATTGCATAACATAAACTTTTGAACAACACCCGGCCTATATATTGGTCTGTCCTTCCTAATTAACTAATACTAAAACTAAAAGATAACACAAACGTTTGGATAAGACCCGATGTATACATTGGCCTGTCCTTCCTAACTAGCTAATACTGAAAGAAACTAGAAATAAGATTTTAATAACCTAAATATCAAAAATGCTACAATAGGTCATGAATTAAAAGCGCCCCAACGGGTAAGTAATTAATTAAATAACTAGGCCAAAGTTCTAGGCCAAAATATTAGGCCAAAGTACTAGGCAAAATTAATAGGCCAAAGTTCTAGGCCAAATTTATAGGCCAATGTAGAGTCCCCTGGCGGATAGTTGGTGAAACAGCACTGCGTAAATTCGTGCCTCTAATATTTGTTCTACTATAAAATAGGTCAAAGACGTCAACAAATAGGTCATTGCGTAGGTGGTGGACCATTTTTCAGGTATAGCGCCCCTTATACTGGTTACTTTCTGGTATTGAAAAACATTTACATTATAAAATAGATCAAATCCAGACGAATACGTAGAGAACCAGAAAAATAGGTCAAATTATGTCATTTCTGGTTACCATACAGGTTTACGACCTTCCCATCACGCTGTTTGTAAATCTTAGCCTATCTATGTCACTTATTAATAGCATACGTCAACTGGTTCCTATATTAACAAAGAGATATTTGTAAATTTGTGTGTACCTGTGTCTGTTATTAATAACCCACGTGAACTGGTTCCTGGACATGTGTTAACTGATTCCAAAGATGCATCTTGTGGTTGTTGGTCCTGCTACTTCGCGAGATGCAAGACCTGGAGTCTTGTCTCTGGCACTACATGCTCGTCAAGAACACACTGTTGCAGATAAAGCGCAAACTACGACGGGAACTCGCGTGTCCCTCATCATAAAGAAAACTCCACGAGGTACAGATAGTCTTTACATAAGATAGTTGCACTTACCACTATTGGTCGACTGTTTGAACTGGTATTCCTGCTGCAATTTTGATCTACTCTACAATCCGTGCGTGTACTTTCTACTCATAGGTCTGTGTTTCTTTGGAACGTCCACGAGACCTTTCGGCAGGCTCACGTGCCCTTTATTCTTATATAAACGCGGACTTCTGGCAGTCGGGTCGTTATCACGACGACATCATAGCTAACATCATGTTGAAAATACCCAACTACCACACTCCTGCAGCCTTCGACAGCGATGTAGACGAACCGTGTTTCCGACCGTTCGTTGCATCTGGCAGCCGACCACAGTCACCGTCTGTCAGCCGATCATCATCACCGTCTGTCAGCCGACCACATTGACCGTCAAGCCTCTACGCACCGGAATCGGAACCCGAACCCGAACCGGAGGTCTCTGTGAAACCGAAACGCTTTGAATTTTCTGGGGCCGACTCTCCCTTGCTAAGCTTTAACTATGCAGTGTTGAAGCATTCGGTCAGGTCTTTAATTGGGTCGAGCACGCGTATCAATACAGGAATGCGTTGTACCACGGCGACGTCGAATGCACAGAGCGCATCAAAGCAGCAAAACACGCGCACTTGGCAAAACAAAAAACAAACACACTGGGGGAAACGAGATCTTGTTGGAACGATGTCCTTGTGTACTGGATGCGGCAGTTGCTGCTCGCAAAGTTCAAGGCATCAACAGGTTTGAGATCCATATTGTTGGCAACCGGAAGTACTGAACTGGTGGAGTTTGTACCATCGAAAGAAGGCTTTTGGGGACTTGGACGTGGCTACGTAAACGGTCGGAACACTCTCGGAAAACTATTGTGCGATGTGCGCAACAACTACTTGTAGACACTACTCTGATGTCCATGCTTATTCGGCACACCCACGTGATCTTTACGCGCGCTCGTGATTCTCAGACACCTATATAAACGCGGTGCCGAACCAGTCGGATCGTCTTCGTATCACAACAACACCATGGCCAATAACATCATGTTGAACACGTCAAATTACCGCCCTCGCGACGTAGCATACTCGAGCGATGAGGACGAGCCAACAAGCCGACCGATCATTCCGGTGTCCATCAACCTTTCCCCGCCGTCGGAACCAGAGGTCGTGGACGTGGCAACTCTAGAAACGAGGGTAAGCGCAGATGCTTTTATCAAGATCAGAGATCTCCTTATCGACAAAGTACGCCAGCATACAGGGTGCAGATAGTGCAAGAAGCGTATGATTGTCGACGATAGGGTACATTTGCAATGCGAACGAAACGGTTACGTGGTCTTTGACATGCATTTCGCGGTTCGAATGTTGTTTTTTACTTTGTTGAGACACTGGCGGGTCAATGTATATGGTTGACTTTATTCGACCAGTCTATGGCCACTAGACGTGAATTCCGACACCTTTTCTGTTATGGACGAAACGATGCAGAATTACAAACTGAACTCACTGTCGGGAACTCGTGTGTCCCTCACCATAAAGAAAACTCTACGAGGTGTCTATACAAACTACAACATCACACACCTACAGTTGGTAAAGTAGATTCCGCACCCTGTTTCAGCCTCTGCCTGCTTCCATTCCTGACGATGTTACAACTTCCGCTCCTGACGATGTCACAACTTCTGTTGACTCCGCCGATGTCGCAACTTCCCGTCCTATCGCTGCTGCTCCGAACTTTACCGTTGACTTTCTTGTGACCGAAATAAAAAAGACGCTTGCTCGACATATAATATGCAGCGTCGTTGAACTCTCAAAACAACATTGCCCCGGTTGCGAGATGGACGATCCTAGTAAATTTCATCACGATTGTATGTTACCTTATGAAATTCTAATTTTACATGCATTGTGACGAAGCTCTGGAGGCAATCAATTCAACTGATGTGATAAAAGACTCATGGAGTGTTTTGTTAAACGCAGGTGTGAAACTATCCGACCTGACGTCCAATCAGTGGTGTAATACCGAGACTTATTTGCGAGAACCGTTTATTTCAGAGGAGTGGCGAAACAAAGTGACGTAACAGGTTGTGGCAGTAATCGAGGATGACTTTGATGAGGCCGTTGATGACATTAATTCAACCACAGTAGTTATAGACTGGTTGAGTGTTTTACAACAGTCAGGTTTTAAACTATCCGACATGTCATACGAATAATTGTGTATTATCAAGACTAGTTTGCACGAATCTGTATCAGAGCAATGGTGAAAAAATGTCCAATCTCTGGTTCTTGCAGAAATGGAGGGTGACCTTTAAATAATTGTTGTCTATTTTTATATCGTACGTGAATAAAATATACACACCTTATATTGTGTCATTTTATTTTGTAGTATAAGTCCCATTCACCCTCGTCCCTTTGGTCATTTCCGTAAAAACTTTAGAGCTACATCCATTTACCATACCGGTCTACGACCTACATATCCTACTATAACGCTTTACTATGACAACAGTTAATGTGGTAGGAAAGGCGACCATCCAGACAGGTTGTACCATTATTAAATACAGTTCACAGTTGCTATATTCTGCTAAACCACCGCGACATCTTCAAGGGTAACTTTGGAACCTGCTTGAAGAGACAAGTCTACAACGCATGTGTACTTCCAGTGATAACATACGGCGCGGAAACATGGACACTCACTATCCAGGCAAAGAACAAAGAGATATTGGCTAGTATAAAGGATGAGACAACGTATGAGACATCGAATGAGACAACGAATCATCGAACGAGACAACGGGCGAGACCACCGACGAGACAACAGGCGACAATGGACACCGCATGAGACTACAGACGAGACAACGGACACCGCATTAGCCTACAGACAAGACAACGTACGAGATAAGTTGATTAGACAACGTACGATACTTACCAGCTTAGTACATCACCGAGGTAACTTTGTAAACATTTACCCGACCAACACGCTGGACTTGTATTACTTTCTTAACGATAGACATGTAAGATGATGAAATTCTGGAAAATACACAGTAACATTAAGGAAATTCAGGGAAATGGACAGGTAAAATATGGAAATTGAAGGAAATAGACAGGCTAAATTAAGGAAATCAGGAAAATAGGCAGATATTATTCAGGAAATTCAGAAATTAAAAAGGTGAAATCAGGAAATTCAGGAAAATAGACTGGTAGAATTCAAGAAATTAAATTCAGGAAATTAGCCAGTTAAACGTCAGGAAATTCAGGAAAATAGACAGGTATAAATAATTAAATTCATGAAATTAAACAGGTAAAATTCATTAAATTCAGGAAAAAATAGACAGGTATAATTTAAGAAACTCAAAAAATATCTTGTTGTGGTATGATTTTCGTATATTAGTGCATAAAATATTCGTCTCGCGTTTCATTTCGTTCTTTGCATTTGAACCATCAAGACCTACATAATCAGCCTATTGACTATTCTACTGGCTGCATACAAACCCACAACGTCACCATCACGGGCGGCCTTCCAGTGCCCACATTGCAAGAGGCATTTCACACGTCTGGATAACTGGAAACAGCACATTGCCCACAGTCGCTGTGGACGATCGACAAAGACTACGTCACTGAATTCATTTGTCCCGGCGCCAACTATGACACATATGCCTATGACCCCAGTGACAAACTCAACATTCAAGTTTCCATCTCAGGTGATTACGGGACATACAAAGAAAATGGTCGCTGGTCGATCCCCGTATTTTGGAATACATTCAACCGCAACGTCCTTTTCCAGCTAATCCTATTGAAAGTGTGTTGCGACGAATCGACGACGAAATGCGAGACATATTAGAACGAAGCGATATAAACAAAAGGGAAAAGGTCGTGTTGTATAACCAGGTGTTGAGTTGGTGCAACGATCTTTCCGACAAACGTATGCAGGAACACTTGCGTGTGGCTATCGAAAAAATGTTAAATGAAGATGAAAACAAAGTACAAACTGTTAACGAAAATGAAATCACCGAAAATGAAAGCGTCGAAAATGAAATCATCGACAGCGTTCGAAAAACTATGAAGCAGAAAGAACGGCGACTCCTCGATAAAACGAAAGGTGCCGTAAGGTGGAACGATCGTGGCGAGATGGTGTACAGAAACAAAGCGGTACCCGGAAGTAACATCGTAGATCTCGTGAACGACATGTTGAGAAAGCGTAAGTCGCTTGAACTAGTAGGATGGGAAACCTTCGCTCGTGGTCTCAAGGACGTCAACACGCCAGTGGATTTAGTGGGGAACTCAGATCGTTGGATTTACATGCAGACAGCGTCAGTGGACGACGATGGCGACATGTAAAAAAAAACCAGCATTCCGTTTGACAGCCGTCGTAATCGTCATCGTAGACGGCCTGTATCGTCGCGGCGCGCAGCTCATTCAGTGACACCTTTGCAAATCACACGTTGGAAACCATATTAATAATATTACACTTCACAAACAAATATAGACTAACCGTATTGTCAATATTATAATTACCGATTCGCATAAAACAGGTTTGTGTGCGACATACAATTCACAGGAACTGTGTATATTCTGTCTGTTATTTATCAGAAATATAATAATTGACAAATAAAATTGTGCTGATACTATGTGCGTGTGTGTTTGTTCTTGGTTTTCATAGTCGTCAATACACACCTCACTTTTCCTCATTTAAAAAAAACTATTATTTTGTCAACGTGTCAATGTGGATGGCGTTCAATTTACCTAAGAAAAATGCTATGAGCAAAACGACTATGTCCATAACATCTAAGGAAAATCAAGTGACATGACTCTGTTTAAAGAGGCGGCCATCTGTCTGTTGACGACCGTGACGTTCGTATGATTTTCTGAAATTAGAAGTACATGATACAGTACCACCTAACAGAAAACACATTTATATTAAACAGCCATCTTTCCGGCGACACACTTCCGGTATAGTAACTTTCAAAAAAGGCTGTTATCGAAAAGTGACTATGGCCAAAACTACAAAGGAAAATCACGTGACATACTTTCATTCCAAGAGGCAACGACCTGTTCGTCGTTAATATAAAAACTGTGCGCGGCCGTGAGAAATAGGCGACTTCTGGCGCCACCCAACGAATACCAATATAACTAGTTAGAATAACGCCATCTACCGTCTATTCGCATCTCTATTCGTCGGCACACTTCTGGGAATCGAACCAGAGGCAACCGCTCGATATATTGACGTGTGGTCTTCGGCCTCTGCTTCGGTTCCCGGAAGTGTGTCAACGAATAGAGATGCGAATAGACGGTAGATGGCGTTACTCTAAATAGTTACATTGGCGTCCGTTGGGTAGCGCAGGAAGTCGCCTATATGTCATGGCCGCCACCACTATTTATATTAACGGTAGTGTGCAAACGGACGTGAAACCTTTGACAGATGGTCGCTTCCTAATAATGTGGCTTCTACCTCGCATAGGAAATTATCTGAACCGGGTGGATGGTATGTACGTCGCACAGGAACCTATTTTAATACCCGGTAATCCTAATAATATATGGCTAATATTGACAATACGGTTAGTCCATCTTTGTTTGTGAATTCTAAGACTATCAATATGGTTCCCAACGTGTGATTTGCAAAGGTGTCGCCGAATGATCTGCGCGCCGCGACGATGCAGGCCGTCTACGATGTCGATGACGACCGCTATCAAACGGTATCTCGGTTTACTTTAACATGTTATCGTCCACTGACGCTGTCTGCATGTAAATCCAACGATCTGAGTTCCCTACTAATTCCATTGGCGTGTTGACGTCTTTAAGACTGCGAGCGAAAGTTTTCCATCCTACTGGTTCATGCGAATTCCGCTTTCTTAACATGTCGTTCGCGACATCTACGATGTTACCATCCGGGAACACCCTTGTTTCTGTACACCATCTTGCCACGATCGTTCCACCTTACGGCGCCGTTCATTTTATCGAGGAGTTGCCTTGCTTTCTGCTTCATAGTTGTTGAACTCTGTCGATGATTGTTGTACTTTGTTTTCATCTTCACTGGACAATTTTTTGATGGCCACACGCAGGTGTTTCATACGTTAGTCGGA
This sequence comes from Paraescarpia echinospica, assembly GCA_020002185.1. Classification (NCBI taxonomy): domain Eukaryota; kingdom Metazoa; phylum Annelida; class Polychaeta; order Sabellida; family Siboglinidae; genus Paraescarpia; species Paraescarpia echinospica. Next base: position 35,679,137 of record CM034531.1, read on the forward strand.
AAGATCGTTGTACCGACTCAACACCTGGTTATACAACACGACCTTTTCCCTTTCGTCAATATCGCTTCGTTCTAATAAGTCTGGCATTTTGTCGTCGAGTCGTCGCAACACACTTTCAATAGGATTGGCAGGAATGTTGAGTTTGTCAAAGGGGCCATATGCATAAGTGTCACAATTGGCGCCGGAACAAATAAATTCAGTGACGTGGTCTTTGTCGATCGTCCACAGCGACTGTGGGCAATGTGCTGTTGTCAGTTATCCCGATGGGTGAACTGCCTCTTGCAATGTGGAAAGTGGAAGGCCGCACGTGATGATGATGGTGTAGGCTTGTTGGCAGCCAGCAGAACAGTCGATAAGTTCATTATGTAGGTCTTTATGATTCAAATGTAAAGAACGAAACGAGAGATGAACTTAACGCGTTAATATATGAAAATCGTACCACAATAAGATATTTCCTGAGTTTTTTTAATTATACCTGTATATTTTTTCCTGAATTTCCTGAATTTTACCTGTCTAATTTCCTGAATTTCATTAATTATACCTGTCTATTTTCCTGAATATCCTGACTTTACCTGTCTAATTTCCTGAAATTCCTTAATTTTACCTGTCTATTTTCCTGATTTATTTTTATTTTACCTGTCTATTTCTGTGAATTTCCCAAATTGTACCTCTGCATTTTCCTGAATTTCCTCATTCCTACCTGTCTATCGTTAAAATAAAACAATTGTACAAGTCCAGCGTGTTGGTCAGGTAATTTTTTATAAAGTTATCTCGGTAATGTACTAAGCTGCCAAGAATGTATCGTACGTTGTCTCCTCAACTTGTCTCGTATGTTGTCTCGTCTGTAGTCTCGTCCGTTGTATCGTCTGTTGTCTCGTCCGTTGTCTCGTCTGTTGTCTCGTCCGTTGTCATCTTTTGTTTCATCGGTTGTCTCGTATTTTGTATCGCCTGTTGTCTCGTCCGTTGATACATTGTCTCACTCGATGTCTTGTTTGTTGTCTTATCCTTTGTTCTAGCCATTGTCTCTTTGTTCATTGCCTGGATGGTGAATGTCCATGTTTTCGCGCCGTATGTTGTGACTGGAAGTACACATGAGTTGTAGACTTGTCTCTTCAAGCAGGTTCCAAAGTTATGCTTGAAGATTTCGCGTTGGTTTAGTAGAATAGAACAACTGTGAACTATATTTACATTGTTGTAATACTGGTACACCCTGTCTGGATGGTTGCCTTTCCTACCACACTAACTGTTGTTATAGTAAAGCGTTATAGTAGGAAATGAAGATCGTAGACCTGTATGGTAAATGGAAGTAGGGCTAAAGTTTACGGAAACGACCAAAGGGACTAGGGTGCGCAGTAGTTATATTACAATAAAAATGACACAAGATAAGGTTTGTACATTTTATTCGTACAACACAAAAGAACACAACACTTCTTTACAGGTCACCCTCCATATTGCAAGAACCAGAGACTGGACATTGTTTCGCCACTGCTCTGATACAGAGTCTTCAACCAAGTCTTGACACTACGCAATTCTTCGTATGTCATGTCGGATCGTTTAAAACTTGACTATTGTAAAACACTCGACCAGTCTTTAACCACTATGGTTGAATTAGTGTCACTAACGGCCTCATCAAAGCACAAGACATAGTTATTTACAGGTCATCCTCAATTACTACCAGAACCCTTAGCTTCACTTTGTTTCGCCACTCCTCTGAAAACGGATCTCGCAAACAAGACTTGGTATTAATAATAATAAGATATCTTCTGTTACGCCTAAATCCTTGGAAACCAAGGTCAGAGGCGTATCAAAACAAAAGGATTGGTGAATCTCAAAATTCGTTAGCAGTATTCCAGTTGTCAGCAGATGGGTCAAGTCGGATAGCTTCACACCTGCGTATAACAGAATACTCAACCAGTCTTTCATCACAGCAGTTGAATTAATGGCCTCCATAACTTCGTCAAACTGCATGTAAATTTGAATTTCATCAGGTAACATACAAACGTGATGACATTTACTTCGATCGTCTATCTTGCAACCGGGTCATTGTTGTCTTGAGAGTTCAACGACGATGCATGCTATGTAACATGCAAACGACTTCATCATTTCGGTCACAGGAAAGTCAATGATAAAGTTCGGACCAGCAGCGACAGGAGGGACAGTTGTGACATCGACGGTGTCAATAGAAGTTGTGACATTGTCAGGAGCGGAAGTTGTGACATCGGCAGGAATGGCAGCAAAGAGTGGCTGAAACATGGTATGGAGTCTAGTGTACCACCTCTACGTGTGTGACGTTGTAGTTTGTGTAGGTACCTCGGCGAGTTTTCTTTATGGTGAGGGACACACGAGTTCCCGTTAGCGAGTTTAGTTTGTAAGACTGCATCGTGTCGTCCATAACAGCAAAGGTGTCGGCATTCACGTCTAGGAGAGTGGCCATAGACTGGTCGAATAAAGTCAACCATATACATTGACCGTCGCTGTCTCGACAAAGCACATTCGAACCGCAAAATGTCAGAGCCACGTAACCATGTCGTTCGCATTGCAAATGTTCCCTATCGTCGACAACCATACGCTTCTTGCAGTATCTGCACCCGAAGTAGAAGGGGGTATGCTGGCGTACTTTGTCGATACAGAGACCTCTGATCTTGATAATAGCGTCGGCGCTTACCCTCGCTTCTAGAGTTGCCACGTCCTCGACCTCTGGTTCCGGCGGAGGGGAAGGGTTGATGGTCACTGGAATGATCGATCAGCTTGTCGGCTCCTCCTCATCGCTCAAGTCTGCTGCATCGCGAGGGCGGTAATGTGGTGTCTTCGACATAATGTTATTGCCATGCTGTCGTCGTGATACGAATGACAATCCGACTGGCTGAGCGCCGCGTTCGTATAGTTTTCTGAGAATCATGAGCGTGCCAAAAGGTCACGTGGGCGTGCCGAATAAGCATGTGTTTCGACTGTTTTGTAGCCACGTCTAAATCTCCAAAAACCTTATTTCGATGATACACGCTCCACCAAACCAGCACTTCCAGTTGCCAACAATACGGCTCTCAAATCCGTTGATGCCTTGAACTTTACGAGTAGCAAACACCACATCCAGTGAACATGTATATCGGTCCAACCAGATCTCATCTCCCCAATCTGTTTGCTTTTTCGTTTTGCCAAATGCACGTGTCTTGCTGCTTTGATGTGCTCTGCGCATTCGACGTTGCTGTGGTACAATGCCTTTGATACGCGTGCTCGACCGAATTAAAGACCCGACCGAATGCTTCGACCCTGCATGGGTAAGAGCTTGACAAGGGAGAGTCGGCCCCAGATAATTCAATGCGTGTTGATTTCACAGAAACCTCCGATTCGGGTTGGGGCTCCGATTACGGTGAGTAGAGGCTTGACGGTGACTGTTGTCGGCTGACAGACGTTGATGATGGTCGGCTGATAGACGGTGACTGTAGTCGGCTGCCAAATGCAGCGACCGGTCGGCATCACGTCTACATCGCTGTCGCCGGAGGCCGCAGGAGTGTGGTAGTTGGGTGCTTTCAACAAGATGTTAGCCATGGTGTCGTAAGGGCACGTGAGCGTGCCGAATAATCACGGACCTGAGAGTAGAAAGTACACGCACGGACTGTAGAGTAGATCAGACTTGCACAGGGAATACCAGTTCAAACCAGTTTGCAAACAGACGACCAAGTGAGGTAAGTGCAACTGTCGTATGTAAAGATTATAGGTACCTCGTTGAGTTTTCTTTATGATGAGGGACACGCGAGTTCCCGTCGTAGTTCGCGCTTTATCGGCAACAGTGTGTTCTTGACGAGCATGGAGCGCCGGAGACAAGAGTCCATGTCGTGCATCTCGCTAAGTATCCGGGCCGACAAACTCAAGATGCGTCGTTTGAATCAATTAACATATGTCCAGAAAACAGTTCACGCATGTCCAGGAACCAGTTCCCGTGTGCTATTAATAACAGACATAGGTACGCAAACATTTATAAACACATATTGGTTAATACAGGAACCAGTTGACGTATGCTATTAATAATAATAATAATAATGACAAACTTCTATAGCGCCTAAATCCCCAGGAATCTCAGCTCAAAGGCACAACATACAAGGATCATTGGGCAAAATCGTTAACAGGGAAAAGCAAGAGTCGTCATTAGAGCAAGGGACTGCCGAAGGTTAAGGTGGGAATACAATTTCAAATAAATAAGTCTTTAGTTTTACACGAAATGTATTTATAGTCTGAGATGATTTTAAAGCGATAGGGAGTTGATTCCAAATTGTGGGTGCAGCTACAGAAAAAGCACGTTTGTATATATTATGCATAGTTTTCGGAACAAAACGTCGTTGTGAAACAAATGATCTGAGATTCCTGGGGATATCGGAAAAAGAAGGAGACTAAAGAGATATGATGGGTGTTGCGTAGAAAGGGTACGATATGTGATAGTGGCTAATTTGCATTGTTTTCGATATGTAACTGGAAGCCAATGCAACTATCTAAGTAGGGGCAGAGATATGAGTAGGCAAAAATTTACAAACAGCGTGATAGAAAGGTCGTATACCTGTATGGTAACCAGAAATGACATAATTTGACCTATTTTTCTAGTTCTAACAAGATTTAACAAGATTGCCACCCAGAGAATTAACTCTAGGTGGCAGATGGACAAGGAAGCCCTTTGGCTTATCGAGAGTCCAACCCTTTTATTTATGTGTATCCCGCCCTTCTGAGGTATGTGTCGATTTTATTTTAAACATATTCACGCTACTAGCACCCACACAATCAGCAGATAATATGTTCCATTCATGTACAGTCCTTTGTGAAAATGAGAACTTTCTTATATCTAATCTACACTGCTCCTTTGCTAATGTAACTTCATGTCCTCTAGTCCTTCTACATTTCTTAACTGAGAAAAACATATTTCTATCAATATTTTCATAACCATTTATTATTTTAAACACTTCTATCTGATCTCCTCTCAATCTCCTGGTCTCTGGTGTTGTTAAACCACATTCGTTTAGGCGAATTTCATAACTAAGATCCCACAGTTTTGATATGATTTGAGTCGCTCTGCTCTGTACTCTTTCTAGCATATTTAGGTCCTTCTTGCGATATGGCCTCCACGCTTGTATACAATATTCTAAATTAGGCCTCGCTATTGTTTTGTACAGCGGTAGTATTAGTTCTTTTTACGTATACACTATATTTCGCCTAATTAATCCAAGCATTTTATTTCCCTTTGAAGCTGCAATTCCGCACTGCCCTGAAACCATCATATCAGCACTAATGGTTAACCGTAAGTCCTTTTCTTTTACTGTAGTACTTAGTACAGTACCCCCAATGTATATTCTACATCTTCGTTCCCATGTCCTGTGTGGAGGCATTTACATTTCCCAAAATTGAACAGCAATTGCCACTTTTCAGACCATTTGATCAACATGTCAAGATCATCTTGTAAATGCTGTCTATACCCATCACTTTTAATCCTTCTAAAACACTTTTGTATCATCCGCATATTTCAACACCTTGCTTGTTATATCATCATCCAAATCGTTGATATATATTTAGAATAATATAGGTCTTAGTATTGATCCCTGTGGTACCCCACTCAATACTGATTTCCATTTTGAAGCCTCCCCATCAACTACTACACTTTGTTTTCTGTCAATCAGCCATTTTTCTACCCAGTTTATTATACCATTTCCTATGCCATGGGCCTTTAGTTTAAGCAGTAATCTTTGATGTGGTACTTTGTCGAAAGCTTTTTGAAAATCGAAGTAGACGATATCTACTGGTGATCCCTCTCTACCTATTGGTCATGATTGTACCTATTTTATACTTGTAAATGTACACGCCAGGAGGCGGAAGTTTCAATACCGGAAAATACCTAGGATAGGGGGCGCTATACCTGAAATATGGTCCACCACCTACGCGACATAAACAAAAACATGTGCATGCGCAATGCCCTATTTATTGACGTCTTTGACCTATTTTTATTGTAGAAACACATAAGATGCACGAATTTAAGCAGTACTGTTTCACCAACTATCCGCCAAGGGATGCCACATTGGTATAGAATTTGGCCTAGTTATTTAGTTCATGACTTACCCGTTAGGTGCGCTTTTAGTTCATGACCTATCCGCCACGGGGTGCCACTTAGAAAAATGAGAGGCACGAATTTAAGCAGTACTGATATAACTATCCACCAGGGGGCGTTATTTGTAAATTGACCTAGATATTTGGCCTTTAACTTTAATCTAAATTGCTTCTGCTTCGATCACAATCACTCGTCAATCGTAATTGAAGCGACATACTGCTGGTCAACGGTGCCACTACTGGACGAATCGTGGAAATGGTGAATACCATGGAGCTTTTGCTATCCCCAGTCCCGCTGTCTATAGCCACATTTGGAGGAGATATGAACTGAACACCAAAGGTATAGCTGCTCAGTGTCTTGGTACGGTTGGACTTCGTACATCCTTGGAACTTCCAGAAACAACCTGCGAACGATAACCTGCTCTGCTTTCATGGACTAACAGGAATTCAACATCAGCCATTTATGGTCATGTGAAGATATCGAGCTTGCAAAATTTCCAGAACCAACCAGCTCCTTGTCAAGGGAAGTGATCACGATGGAGAACTTGCATTGGCTGGATGTGTTGTGTATCACCTATTTTTTTATGGCACACGCTCGTTAGTAGCAAACTGTCGAACTTGCCAGGATCCAACTCTGGGTCTGACTATGCAACCCCACCCTCCACCCTACAACATCATATTGCACACACTGATCACCATGCAAAGACTTAGTTACAGGCAGATTGTGAATCTACAGCTATATCATATCATATCATCACATATACGAGAAGGTATCAGAATGCCTGTGTGAACGCGGCTATCCCCAGTTGTAGATGTCTGTGGACGCTACTCAAAATACAGGGCGACTCGGCGAACTGGCTATATCGTTTTTGTGCTAGTAATTAGCTCATTTGCCTGATCAGCCGGCACTTGGTTGAAGTGCCTTTTGGTTTTCTTCACAACAAAGTATCCTTTAAAGAATACTGCACGAGCCTCTGGTGCTGTCATCTCGGGGTGTTTCACATCTGCCAGAGAGATTGTTCTCCATCGGGAAGGGCATAGTTTGTATGATCATAGATGATTAGCCAATGTATAATTGCAGCGAAATATTCTATATAGCTGCCAATCGTCTCAGCCCTGATGATGTCCAGCATAATATGCATAGTTTCTACGTATGTCAACTAGATCGTGAAATCTAGATTCCTTCTTGAGATATTGAATTGTCTCGCCCCTCAAAACATCTGACAGCTGGTCGACTGTATTGCGAGTAAAGTTTTAAGCTGCGATTGCCACATCTCTTCTTGAACATTCTAATTACATTTTGGGCAAGTACTTTGACTTTTACATCATGTTAATGACTAAATGCATGTGTAGTAATAAAAACTATGTAGGGGAGGCTTGGGAGAGTTAGGCCACAGGGAGAGTTGGGCCACCCCCAATTTCATGGAAGTTGCAAGTTGTTCTGGAAAGGTGCTGCCATCTATTTGAAGTACAAGACATTATCTTTTTATTGATATAAGGGGCTTGACAAGTTCAGGCTTGCTGTCCATGTTTTTAACAGAAATACATTTTATGCACAAAATAGTAAACATTGGACACTAAGGTAAGCAATTTTATATATCTTCAATACTATATAGTACACTGTTCTTAGGTGTTCTGCAAGATAGCTGTGACAGTCCTCTCCCATCAAGGCATTTGCGAAATCCATGTGGTCAATGCCTGTGCTAAGATTTAGATTGAAATAAAAAAATGGCGGGTATGGGGAGAGTTGGGACACTCGGGGATGGGAGGGTTAGGCCATGGCCCAACTCTCCTATCACTTACATTTAGTGAATAATCTTTTCTCTAAAGCCTATTACTTCGAGTACGTATAATTTAGTGCATGAGGCAGAGGGGACTATATGATATAGGGCTACCTTGTGCTGTGGTAGTGTTCCGAGCCGCCGCAGGAGGGCGAGGAATACTATCACAGCACAAGGTGGGCCTATATCTGATGTCACCGAGGCTGAATGCACCAGCCGACATAGACCATGATGCTAAACTTATGAATTTTATATGTAAATCTTAATATAAATATATCAATATATTTATAAATGTATTAATTAAATATAATTAATTGATTTATAAAGTAAATATTTTATATCATTAGTTGTTAGTGGGCAGCAGAATGACTGTAGGTCTGGTTGGTAACTGCAGACTGCATCTTTCGAAATATTAATCTAAGTTTGTCTTAGTGATGTCATAATTTTTCCAGATGCCACGAAAATACCAAAGAAGATCAAATCGAGGTGCACCAGAAGATGTTCTACAGAAAGTCAGGGGAGGATGTAGCATCCGTGCAGCTGCTAAGGACTTTGATATAGCAAGAATGACTATCAAGAGATACATCAACAAGCATGATGGAGAAAATGGACAAAATGATGAACGAAATAAGGTGTTTGGCTACGGAAACTGTCGACTGAAAAACATGATTCTTTCTCCAGAGATGGAAACTGACTTGGCAACACATATTAAAACTTTGGCTGAACAATTTCATGGTATGACTAGAAACAAATGTCGTGCATTGATTGTGGAATATGCTTTGAAAAACAATGTGACTGTGCCTAATTCATGGAAAGAAAATGGAATGACTGGTGAACACTTTTGGATATCATTTAAAGAAAGAAACCGTCTTGCAATCCGAACACCAGAGGCAACATCTCTTGCTAGGGCTAGTGCCTTCAACCGGTATACCGTGGGCAAATATTCTATGACAACCTTGGAAGCATTATGGACCTGCACAAGTTTGAATGTCGTGCTATCTATAACGTTGATGAGACGGGATGCACGACGGTTTCGGCACCCGAAAACATTGTAGCTGGAAAAGGAGTGAAGCAAGTGGGGTCAATCACATCTGCTGAAAGGGGGCAACTTGTTACTGCAGTGTACGGCATCAATGCAGTTGGTAGTGTCGTTCCACCTATGCTAATATTCCCACGGAAAAACGTCCGTGAGCATTTCACCAAAGGTGGCCTCCCAGGGTGTATTGGGGGTGCAAATTCAAATGGTTGGGTCAACGAGGACTTATTCCTGGACTACCTGAACCATTTCATTCGCCACACGCGATGCAGCAAGGAAAATAAAGTTCTTCTTATCTTAGATAACCATGAGGCCCACATTTATCTGGCTGCCATTGACTTGGCTAAAGAAAATGGTGTAGTGTTACTGACAATGCTACCACATACCAGTCATAGGCTTCAACCTCTCGATGTGTGCTGTTTCAAATTTGTTGCCCATGCTCAGTCGCATGGCCTCACTGCAAAAAACATTTTGTCAGCATTTCAAAGTACCGGCATTTCCCCTTACAACCGGGATTTGTTCGACGAAACAGACTTTTCGCCAGCCACAGTTACTGAGCGAGATCTTCCAGAGGAGTTGGAGAGAAATGATCCAATTCCTGCTGAACAACTACCAGCTCCCCAGCCAGAACCCAGTTCTACTGCAACACCGGTTCCCCAGCCAGAACCGAGTTCTACTACAGGGCCAAGTAACCATTATGTATCGCCTGCTGATATTGTTCCGCTTCCAAAAGCTGGTCCACGAAAGGTTACCGACAGAGGTCGCAAGAGAGGGGATACAAAGATTCTAACCGATAATCCAGTACGTAATAGCATAGCAGACGCACTAGCTGCTAGGCACACTAAAAAACGAAAGTCAAATCAACCAGTCAAACATAGAGCTAAAAAGTCCTTATTCAAAACCCGAGCAAGGAAATCTCCCACTCCATCATCTTCATCAGAAAGTGATACCGAAGTTGTGCCATTCATGGAAAGTGGTTAAAGTGATGCTGATGAGCCAGATTACCAAGTCATTGAAGGTGATTTTGCAGTTGTAAAATTTGTGTTGGCCAAATCACGCATTGTCCATTATATAGCGCGGGTTGACGTTATTGATGGAGACGAGTGTGAAGGTGTTTTTCTTCGACGAGAATTCAGTCATCATCAGACAATATCTACATTCATGATTAATGATAAACATGAAGCATCATTCCCTAAGAAGGACATCATCAAGAAGCTACCTGAGCCTCAACAGTTTGGTGGCACAGCTCGTCGAGCAGGAAAATTTACATTTCCTTGTGACTTCACACGATGGGATTTCCACTCGTCTCTTTATTAGGCATCATCGAACCTATCACGTATTGTGCATCACATAGCACAGGTTGACATTGTTAATTGGGACGAGTGTGAAAGTGTGCCTCAATATCACAGTCATTTTAAAATGTGTTAAAACACGGCATAATTCCATTTTAGGATTTGATATAGGGGCCTATGACCAAATAATCAGTGACATCATTAAAAAAGTTAGAACTGGAATATTTTGCTGATCAAGGTTGACTTTTTCTAGTGGAGTGCTACTGGACCATGTTCTTAATATCTATTAATGGTTATTTTAAGTTTGGAATTAAATTGTTCACATTTTCCTTCACTGGGTAGTTGTTACATGTCTATACCAAGTCTCCGATTTTGTGGCCCAGCTGTCCTCAGCTATGGCCCAAGTCTCCCTGGATATGGCCCAACTCTCACCACTCCCAGGGAGAGTTGGGCCGGGATGACACCTTTCAACAATCACCTCCTCTTTCTACATGTGTGCCTGCATTTTGAATCAGCTGACACAGATTGTATATTATGGTCTGTACATATCACAACCGCAGGAAATGGTACTATGCCATGAATAGAGAGAGCACAATATGTCAAAATATAAAAAGTGGCCCAACTCTCCCAAGCCTCCCCTACAATAAATTTATATCAACAGGAATATACAAACAGGCTTACAAAAGTGACACACACACGCACGCACGCACACAAACACACACACACACTAACAATTCGGACTAGAAGCCATATAAAACATAATAAAGAAACACGCATCTCTCGTTAGCTGTTTTGTGACTGCGGGAGCAAGGCGACATGCTGTGACCTAAAGAAACGTCCGCGTAGTTTCGGCATTTTTGAAGTTGTCAAGAAAACACACTCACATACGCACACGCACGCACACACACACACACACTCACTCACTCATACACACACTCACGCGCACGCACGCACGCACACGCACACACACACATACAGTTATGCGATTACAGTCACACAGACGTCGCTTCCACCATTGTTTTGTATCGCTTTCATGGCTAACATTCCATGTGTTGAAGGTAATACACATCTACGCATTTTTCATATCAGCTTTTCAATTTCGCTTCCATTGTGGTCTCCATGTTTGAAATGTTTTAATGTAACCTCTGCCGTTTTATAAAGTTACATTTTATGTGTACTTTTAATACGTTATGTTTATTATAATTTTTATAATAATAAGTATGAAAAAAATATTTAAAGTGTAAATACTCATAGTAGGCTCTATCATATAATAATTATTATATATAGTTATCGTCGTCGCCCCCTACCGTCTATTGATATTAGCAGTTGTCCCAATTTTAATTTATCCGCCAGGCGGCAGCGCTGTTTCGAAAGTTCCCATTAATTACACCGGAACATTTTGAAGCTACACAATTTTATTGTTAGCTTTTTTGTTAACAATCTTCATGTTATATTTAGTAAAGTGGCATTTCATAATAAATGTGTTGTAAACTTCTAGTAAATTCAGCAATTAATCCATTGTTAGAATGCGCATGTTTTGTAATGAATACTGAATTCATATGTTCCACATACATGAATTTTAAACTGTCATAATTAGGCCTACTTTGAATGCTAGTGAACCGCAGAACTAAACAAATAAATCAATATTTGATAAACATCGATGTTATTAAACGCATCACATCTAAAGCAAATAGTTCTTTCTTAATACGGAGTAAATGCATTTAATGGTTTTATATAATATGTATGTGTTGTTAACGTTAAATCCGTGATGATTTGGCGATCACCGAATCTTTCACTAATTGAAAATGAAATAAAATATTATGATGAGATGACTCGTGGTATTTCATACTTGCCAACCTTTGAGTTTTGAAATCCAGGAGAATCAAAACCACCAAAAACACCCCCTTCCAATTTAACCCCCTTGAGGCTCACCAAAAACCTACAAGTGCACCAAAAAAGCCTGCAGATATTTTCTTGTTTTCCCGTAGGACGGGAGTTTCACAACAAACCGGGAAACTCCCGGAAAATCCAGGAAGGTTGGTAGGTTTATTTATTTATTGTTTCCGCGTCGCGATGTTAAGATTGAGTTGTGTAGTAGTTATGAGTGAACGACTCTGTCGGGTATTGCGGCGACTGCTACTGCTACAATTAATAGTTGTAAAACGCCACCCGGTACTAATCCAGTCCATTAGTAGACGTGCACACACACATAGCATCACCCACGTACAATCGAAACAATACATCGGTTTTTATATTTAAATAACATATAAGTTTAAACTTGGTATTTGTTAAATATATGTTCGTACGAGATACCCTGAGTGGAAGAAAGCAAACTTCAGAAGATGATTGTTTAGAAGATTTTTGAACTTTGTCAAAGTATCTGTCAGTGCGTGTCGGAGGTGGTTTGACAACTTGTACTGCATTGCACAAATTCGTCTCCATATAAAGTCGATTGCAGATTTACTTGATGGCTTTCTACGAAGATTGCAATTTTAGGTCTATGAAATCAGATTCAGATTGTTTGACAATCATACAACAAACAGGTGAACTATACAAAGTGTTTGTTAAACGCAATAATAATTACTATTATTACTGAACATTCTTCAGGATAGTTCGTTTTCAAATCAGAAACTTTCATTTTTGATATCCAAGATGTATTTAATTTACCTGATAGAGGCTTTCGTCAACGTATCACGTTGACGTCATCAGTACCGACGACGTTGAATTAGGTCATTGTACACGTGATTGTGATGCAGAGTACATTGGGGAGACAGGAAGAGTACTCAAAACACGACTAGAGAACACACACACACACACACACACACACACACACACACACACACACACACACACACACACTCTCTCTCTCTCTCTCTCTCTCTCTCTCTCTCTCTCTCTCTCTCTCTCTCTCTCTCTCTCTCTCTCTCTCTCTCTCTCTCTCTCTCTCTCTCTCTCTCTTGTTCGTCCCAGCCGTTTCGGGAGATCTCTGTTTCTCCAACTTAATTCGGTAATGCTAGTATCCTTCTAAGATGGAACCGTTTTCTGCTTTCCATGTTCCACTTATCAGTCCCGCCTCACTCCTCTATATGCGCCATCTCATCGCCGTCTGCTCCCAATTAATTTCAATTTCAAATTCACCTACTACTGGTAGAGATAATTTTCTGAGTAAACGAATGGAAACATCACCTGCTGTACCAACCACGAACAGCCATCTACGACTGCTTGTGGCCACGCAAGTGATGCTGGGATGATGTTTGCTTTCGTCCGTTGCAGGAATAGCTCGCTGCGTAAGCTGGTCTGTTGCCAACGATCACGCTAGCAGATATTGTCATCAAACATGTATAAATCTGTGTGTAAAACATGTCAGCGTACAGAGAAATGATGTCTGAATTAAGGGCATTCGACTGATAACGATGACAAACGGGCGACGTGAGCCCGCTATCGGTGTCGCTGTATCGATCCCCTCTCGCTGCCACAATGTGAACAGCGAGGCAGCAAGCGCCGGCAGGTGCCTACTTTACATATATTTCCTACAGCTGTGACTCGCCCTATCTGATGTCGCCGGACGCACACGTAGGGTCGTGGGCGTTCGGCCGGGGACATTATGGCAGCCTCGTGACACTGTCGAGGGATTAACGCACGCCGCAGCCGTCTACTAAACTCGGTTACGACTGTAGCGGTTATATTGAATGAATTTGTTGCCAATTGTGCTTGAAACTGTGACGTTGTCCAAATACTGTTTATTAACATGTGTTGTTGCCCCGTCGTGATCGCCCGTAGAAAGAGTGTAAAGACGTGACTCGGCATATATATTGCAACCACACGTTACGTGACCAGTTGTAGACGAAGAAGTATCGTGACGTCTTTGAGCCTTTTGTTTAGACCCCCATAGTTTCGTTTCATATCCGTTGTTTTCGTATTCTGAATCACCTAAAATACATTTTTTAAATAATAAATACCAGACCTTCTGATTTAATTCAGTTGTAATTTAAACGAAATAAACTCATATGTGCACGCACACACACGAGCGTGCATGCACACACAAAAACGGTACAACAACAAACGCACATAAACCTACAAGCGTATGTACATATGTGTATGCAAAAATCTACACACACATTGTTAAAGATATTCCCTTCATTTGCCTCCATGTAATTTTACGTAAGCATTTAGAACATACATACAATAAATGTATATATATATGTATATAATATATATATATATTATATATATATTGTATATATATATATATATATATACTTAAATTAAAAACAATGTTTTTAATTAAACAATTAACTGTATTGAACCATTCTCGATCTTGAAATGAAATGTAACCCGATTTTTACAAAACGTCGTTTGTTGTTCAGCACGCGCCCTGCGCCTTGCGCTGGAAGATCTTAGGCAGCTTTTAACACGGAAAATTTACGAATCGCATTTGCGATAACGTTATACGAAAGAAGGCGGGCAGATTATGTGTAACTCCGAACTGGCAACAAGATTATTATGTAATTCATACTTGTGCAGCTTAGATCGGCAACACTACCCATTCGTCCAGTTGGCTTCAACCTTCGCACGCACGCACGCACGCACGCACACACGTACTCACGTACGTACGCACGCACGCATAACCGTCTCGAGTGGCGGCGTTGCGCTGCGGTTGGGCCAGTGTGTATTGCTTTTACACGCTGCTATCTCGGTTGTGTCTATCGAGGCATCTCGTATCGGCAACGCTGTTTGTTGGCGAACAAAACGTCGCCGAAAAGTCAAGTTTAGCGCGATAGAGATAACGACAATGTGGCGCTGATACGAAGGCTTGACGAGCCTCTCGTCTCCCCGCTGGCGTAGCCGGGTCACGTGAATGCGGGTGCTGATCGTGTAGATCTAAACGTACGAATGGGCCGGTACGTTCTTGTGAATGACACGGCAATAACACAGAGTTATGCTCGTAACAGCAATGTCTGGTCGGTGGGAGGAAGCCAATGCTCGACGGAATTGACGGCATCGATGTTCAATCTATTACCTCCGAAAAAGGCCCAGAAAGAGGACCAAGGATATCGTAATGTTACAGAGGAAATTTAAATACGCAATCAAATGTGAAACGTTAGTTAAATAAATGTGCATAGGTCTAGTATGCCGGTTTACCGAAGAGGTAACACCCAAAGGTGAATGTGAATTTGAGATATAAAACATCCAGATAAAACAAATTTTAACATAGCGCAAACTGTTGGCATCTGCTATATAGATTGTTGTTTCACTACTCAATATATATATATATATATATAACTAAAGTGTATTTTATGTATCTAGTAAAATTTATATTTATTTATCACATTGTAAAGCACGTTACGGAAGACGAAGGAAAGTCGATGGACAGTGGTTGAAGAGAGGAGAGACAGAGAAGAGATTCGGACGAGTGAGGCATGGCGACTTGATATTTATATGATATCTTACAGACCCTTAAGCATATTTCGTTGTTTTTAAAATGTTATCTTGCTAATGCCGGTTAAAATGCATAGGATAACAAGATATTGTGCACAGAAAGATTTAAGATCTTGTGCACAGAACTGAGGCACCATCGAACGGATCGTAGCAGTTCGCGCGGTCGCTGGGTGTTCCCGTCTGAAGATAATCCCTTTCAGTCCCCGCATATTTACGCATTATCGTCGTTCATCAAACGCGCGGGCTAACCCTGACGGCTTCCTGTATGACTGGTGCTGCCCTCTCTCTGTGTCGTCCATTGTTAACTTTGAATGGCGAGATTAGGCAGATTTCCTGTCAGTTTCCCACCGATTGATGTAATTGGCGATACGACAGAGAAAGGCACAAAGACGACAGCAAGTGATCAATCTCTGTCACTCAGCCGTCGTGCCGTGAATGAGTTTTCAACCACGCCGAGACGTGTTTCTGTCCGCGCCAAGTTATCGTCAATGGCATTGGGGCTTTCTTGAATAATTGCCGAAGAGATCGTTTAGCGTGATTGGCGCTATCATTCAATGCGCAACTTGTACGGCATGACGTTTTTAAACACTGATTCTCGGGTATGCAAAATGGCAGACTACTAACAATCCCCAATATGCCATTAAATGTTAAATTGTAAATCACGTTGACTCCATGCATTACTGTTGTATGTGGTTTGCGTTTAGTTTTTGTTTTGAAAGACGTTGTTATCAAATTAATCTAATGTAAATAGACACCGATACTGCCGCCTCGACTAACAAAGTGATATGGGTTATTACTACTCGATGCATGTTTTGTATCACACGGTTGACAACACTGATTTCACCGGCACGCGTGTGCATTAACACGGGGCGTGCTAGCGAATGTATTCTCATATTTGGCGTTTGCATTAAGTGTTGTAATAAAAGAGAAATCTTTGTGGATGAAATTTGCATTTGCTAGAAATACCTCTATATGTTTGTCACTCAGTAGCATAATCTTGTAGGAATATAATCATAATGAAATGTCGCTATGGGCAACACGTTGGGATTTGATCAAACTGTTCCATATATCTGAGTTTCGTTATGGCCGTGATAATTTAACACACCTTATCTCTGAACAGAGATTTCAAAATTGTTTCTTTCAAGCGGATGTTCCTTAGTTACTCGCTGACTTCATAGAGTTCTTACAGCGAGTGTTCACTTTTTATATAACATTTTTATATAATAAACATTTTGGTGGCATTTTCTTGGGTTGTAATATGTTTACATAAGGGACTCACATAGAACTGTTCTATTCATAGTATCCTGTTATGCCAATCTTGACGAAATACAGCTATGTGTAATGCTGTCTGTTGGCTGAATCACGACTCTGTTATTGTCGACCCAACATTGTCTCCAGGATTTCAAAGTCGATGTATTTTGTTTCCCCCAAAGTTCACCATTCATTCAGAAAATAAATTTTAATTATGGAATGTCTAACATTATAAAACCAATTAGTTAAAGTACAAGAACGATCGGGTGATTACGCGATTTTCATTCTCGACGGCAATTTAACAATTTTTCGATGTCAAGTGTTTCCTATAGCGCCGACACGTGGCAGTATGCATGTAAACACAAACCAAAATGTACTTCTGTGTAACAATCAAACATTGTAGCCGTGCAGCGGCTGCAGGCTCGTATGGTAGAATGTCCCTATTTCACCTCGCTGTCGCTCCCTAGTATTATTCCGTGGTGGACTACGCAGTCGCATTACTGCATGTGATATTGCACATTGATGCTATTACAAGGCATCATTATGTGATCACCATGATGGTTTCTATAATTTCAAAATAACGTTTAACACAATAAATTATGTTATTACTTTAAAGTGTCAATGATACTTTATGAAACTGGTTACTTCGATCGAAGTAAAGGCAAATGAAGACACTCGCTACAGAAGGGATAGGAGAGACCAAGGGAGAGCTGGAAGATCGTGCTGGGTTCTAATAGATATTGTCTGCCGAAGAATATATATAACCAGCGCACGGCCCCCTCAGCCACTTGCTTTAAAGTGAGTGAGTAAGTAAGTAAATAAGTAAGTGAGTATTTGGAAATTGGGTGTACATTTATAAATGAGTACATGTATTTCTTCATCATCGTTGTGTACAACTTATTCGAAACAAATAAACAATGATGAACTGCCAATCAGAGAAGTCTAAACGTATTGGGCTTTGAAATCTTTGAAAAAATTAAGATGAGCTGCATATGGCACCAAGCGGATAAACAATCATAGGAGAATCTGATTTCTGCACAATGCTGACTGAAATACGTTTCTATGAGTGAGGTGCATAAAAACGAAGCTATGGCAACGTTTTCAGAAGTAATACGTAACACACGGCCGATGTTGTCATATCTGCTGCTAATATGACCAAACCCTGGAATATTGTATTGTTGAAGGCGGACAAAACAACTAGGCCGGTGTGACGACGAGCCATCTGTCGAGGCAGATAGCGGGGGTCGCGGACCACCCTCTCTCTCTCTCGCCAAAGAAACTCCTCTACACCTTCACACGAGCTGTCAATCAAACGCCCCGATCCGTCCGTCAATAACATAAATCCACCGACGTTTACAGGTCTCACTGATCTTCCCACATATTAAACAAATCGCACTACACTCCCTAGTCGACTCTTCTCCAAGCGCGATGCAAAGTCTCAATAAAGAACCCACAATACCGCCGATCCTCCTAATCTGTCATTGTTATAAATCTCCCTATCTTTTCATTGATCATACAAATCTCACGATCCTCTCACGGATAATGTACATCTTCCAACCATTTCTACTGGTCAAATCGAATTTGAGAAATTGAGAATCTTTCGATTCTCGAGCTTCCCACAGATCATTTACAAACCTTCCAATCCTTCAAATCAATCAGATCCGGTCCTTCCGTCGATCGAATACATTTCCTGCAATCCTTATATGCACCCATTTGACACAAATGATCAAAGTGGATAGAGTGGATTTTCTCATTTGAAAAAAGAGTACTGGGTGTATTATGGTTTATCGCATTGTTTTGTTTATAGATTCAATTTGCAGTTCTATTTTTTAAACAATCAAGACAAATATATACTCATTTTATAAAACAGTTTAAAAGTAGAACAACTACGTTTCGGTTGTTAATACAAACAGGAAATGTTCATTAGACTTTAAAATGCGTATTGCATGCTGGCTGCATTATTTATTCTGTGTGTAATACGTGCGCGTACGAGACTTATTAGTGGGTCGGACCCTCAATCGATAGATTCCGGGTGGAAGTCCTCTCGCTGCCGTTTCGAACCTTGAGCAAGTTCAATCATTATACGTTGCTCCAGTTCACCCAACTGTGTGAATGAATACCTGGCTCCCTGCTAAAAAAAACTGTGGTTGATATTTGTGTACGGATAGTCTTTGCGCGATGACTGGAATGTGGCTGAAGTTTGACAGAGAATTTTAGATGATGTTCGAATGCACAGGTTTGCCAGGGAGTGGGTGTAAAACGCTATCATACTGCTACTATCATCTTTATTAATTATGCAAATCTATTGATTTTATCTTCCCAAGAATTGTACAAATTTCCCAATTCTCCCAGTATATAATTGAAACAGATTTTTGAAACCTCCCTATTTCGAAATTTTACGAAAACAACTTTATATGTGGTTAGTTCTGGTGTTCGTCGTCCAACACATCACACGACCGGAGGTCGCAGCTGTTTACCCCCACCCACGGGGAGATACAAACTGTACCCGTTCCATGCCCACCCTAGAAACAGAAACACCCTAGCGTTTTTTATTTCAATTCCTTCACTTGTGTTGTGTTGGTTTGTTTGTTGGTTCGCCCAGCGAGTGTCAGTGCGGGTGATATTTGAGAGCATGCGTTGTTTAGCAAAATATTCTCCTTTGTAAAATAATTGCCCGAACCATTAGTGCGTCCTGTTTGTGCCCCTCCCGTCGACCGAATGAGTCCGTCAGTTTATGACTAATCACACGTGAGTACATTGTTGTCGAAGTTGGCCGTGCACCGGACTGAACCGAGCCGCAAGGGGACGGACAGTGCTATTGTGTCCTGCCGAGTCTCTCCTCTTCGCGTCACGTTATGTCGTCACGTTATGTCGTCACGTTATGTCGGCTATGGTTATTAAGACTTTCGTCCTCTGTGGGTATGGCATGTCACACATGACGCGTGCATGTGTGTACGTAGTTACGTAGGTGCGTGTGTGTATGTGTGTGTGTGTGTGTGTGTGTGTGTGTGTGTGTGTGTGTGTGTGTGTGTGTGTGTGTGTGTGTGTGTGTGTGTGTGTGTGTGTGTGTGTGCGTATGTATGTGCGTATGTGTAGTGTGTGTGTGTGTGAGTATGTGTGTGCGTGTGTGCGTGTGCGTGTGTGTGTATGTGCGCGCGCGTGTGTGGTGGAGGGGTGGATGGCTACGTGCGTGCGTGCGTGCGTGCGTGTGTATGTGTGCTTGTATGTTTGTGCGTGTGCGTGTGTGTGTGCGTGTGTGCGTAGGTGCATGTGTGCGTGTGTATATGTGCGGGTATGTGTGCGTGTACGTACGTGTGTATGTGTGCGAGTGTGCGCCAGCGTAGCCAACAAACACGGCGTACAGTTTACTAAATTTGGTTTTAATAACAACTGTTCCAATTGAATAAATCGTGTTTCTGTTTGCCTTGTTTGTGTCTTGCCGGTCGCCGGTCGTCGTGCGCTTGCACATCAAAGCATAAACTGTTAATTTAATTATAATGTTGATCGTTAATTGTCGAAATGTCAGAAGAACAGTGGCCGGACAATGCGGATAAAAATAGTAAATATCACTTGACGCTCGAGTCGTTCCACTGCTCAGAAAAACATAACTATTAACCAATTAATTATTAATACTTTATCTGTTTATTCAACGTCTGCATTAGCATGCTGACATTTGTCCTGCTTTCACCGGCACACCAGTCGCCTTATCTCAAGCATCGCATTCATATCTCGCAGCATATCTTGTATTGTCGTTGACATTTCTAAATGTTAACGTGCCTATCTCCTACGTGTCTCTCTCCTGCGTATCTGTCTCCTACGTGTCTGTCTCCTCCGTGTCTGTCTCCTACGTGGCTGTCTCCTCCGTGTCTGTCTCCTCCGTGTCTGTCTCCTACATACCTGTCTCCTACGTGTCTGTCTTCTACGTGTCTGTCTCCTACGTGCCTGTCTCTTTCGTGTCTGTCTCCTACGTGTCTGTCTCCTACGTGTCTGTCTCTTACGTGTCTGTCTCCTACGTGTCTGTATCCTACGTGTATGTCTCCTGCGTGTCTGTCTCCTGCGTGTCTGTCTTCTACGTGTCTGTCTCGTACGTGTATGTCTCCTACGTGCCTGTCTTCTACGTGTCTATCTCCTACGTGCCTGTCTCCTACGTGTCTGTCTCCTACGTGCCTGTCTCCTACGTGTCTGTCTCCGACGTGCCTGTCTCCTAAGTGCCTGTTTCCTACGTGCCTGTCTCCTACGTGTCTGTCTCCTACGTGCCAGTCTCCTACGTGCCTGTCTCCTACGTGTCTACGCACTTGAACATGCACAGAACGTATTCTCAGCTCAGTATGTATGCTTTATTTGGTCTACAAAGTTTAAAGTCATGTAATAGCGACACGTGAACAGATAAATGCGGGGTGTCCACATTGAGTGCAGGAACAACGTGGGTGGGTAATGTACTTTGTTTTGTCATAGTTACACAATAGAGTGTTAGGGGTATACAGTAGGTTTTTATCTAAGAAAACAAAACGAGAAGAGCGCCATGTATCATATATAGCCCTATATAATTATTTGCGACAACGAAACGTTTGAAACTTTAGCCATTTTCTTCAAGTGGTGTTTAGCATCCAGTGACCCCCGGCAATTTATTTCTTAATTGTTTTCTTTATGACCTGTTGTACCACTAGATTTTAGCATGGAAATGGAAAACTAAAGCGTGACTAGTGACTTGCTCCCCACCATCCACTCCTTTACTCGACTCTAATATAGACACCCTATTAAAAAGTATATATATATATATATATATATGTGTGTGTGTGTGTGTGTGTGTGTGTTTGTTTGTGTGCGTGCGTGTGTGCGTGTGTGCGTGCGTGCGTGTGTGTGATAAACATACAGTGGTCTACAGCACACTTTGTTTCCTGACACTTCAAGGAGACCGCGTCTACTGCGCGTCCACGTGCGATAAGTTAATACGTAGAAATAAAGTCTACGCACCCTGACATCTTACGCAATTTGCGCAGTCGTCTTCAAAGAAGGCGCAAATCCTATCAAGGCAATGGAGCTTGCGCGTGCATCGATGCGTTGACGTTAAATGGAGTGAAAGAGATAGGAATAATTTCCAGGCTTTTGTAACAACGACAAGATGATAGACATTCTCCATACAGAACTGATACGTCTGATGGCGACGCTTCCTCGTTGATAGATACAGTCGCACATACCATGTATTTGAAAACAGTTACTAATGCAGTGAAACCTTCCTTAGCGAACACCTCACCATAACGAAATCCTGTCTACAGTGACCACATTTTGAAAGACCCGAATACATAAAGTTTACATTGTCCACTACTTGTCCATTAATGAAAATTTGGCATAATGGATATCATTCTATTGCGCAGTCCCGACGATGTCCACTATGAACAAGGACACGTTGTACGGTTGGAAACGTTGATGGATGCTTACCGTATCACCATTTCCGCGTTCGTTTCACATAGTACATGACGTTTCTGATAGAAAATGGTATATTCCACCTTAGAACGCAATATACAATTATATACAATATTGTGAAAACTTACGTCGCTTAAAAACATATCGGAGGCTCTGAGGCGCATCAAATTAAAACAAAGGTTAAGACAATCTCAAAATCAATATGTAATTTCAACGTTGCCAGCTGAAAGATGGATGTACGCTAATAAGCCTAGAAGGTGTAACCATATATGCAATGTAATCTAAACAGACAAGTCTTCAGATGACGGTCAAATATTTTGTGTTTTGTTGACCTGGTCCTAAGACTAGCATGGAGTAGGTTCCAATGAATAGGTACGTCAATCGAGAAAGCGTTATATAATTCGAATATTTGTTTCAACTCTGCATGGGAACTTGATGATCGAAGTCGTCCGTTCGTTTCGTGGAATGAGCATTGAGTGTTAACATATAATTATGTGCTATTAATTATGGCAACGTTACCAACACACTACACGTGAAATCATTGTTGATAATAGTTATTTCGGGGATGACGACGACCAGTTTACTTAATCATTATCACCTTACAATGGAATAATTAAAACAAACTGATTACAGCCTTAATTGGCTCCGCTGTAAAACCGGAATTGTATATAATTTTGTCGATTTTTTTACCGATTGTTTGTATGTATGATTTATATAATTCCAAATAAAGCCTACCTACCTACCTACATCGTCAGGAAACCAACTAAAATATTTTTCAGAAATGACTCTGAGTGAGAAGAACGAATAACCCCGGCGTGTAGCCACTTGACAAGGATCTATGATAGGCCTACCCGATGTATTGCTCAGGAAGTGTGTAAATGTCCACACGAGCAGTAGGTTGACAAACAAAGAGCTGTGTGGGGATGTAGACAAATGCGAGAGACGACTCCAACTAACAAGTTAATGTTATCATCACACAGAAGAAACAATGTCAAGATTCATATTGAGGGCGCTGATTTTGTAACTTTCTATCTATAATGAACAATCGACCATGTGTATATATATGTATGTATGTATGTATATATATATATATATATGTATATAGATAGGTATGTATATATATATATATAAGTATATATATATATATATATATGTATATATATATATATATATAAGCATATATATATATATGGAAACAGCTAGTCTTCGTTCCGGTATTGTCTAACCTATGATGATGATGACTTTATGGATCAGAAATAGCTCAAGTATAGTTGAGTGTTGGGTCACGTGTCGTGACACGTTGTGTCTGCATGCATAGGCAACTACACTGTGAGTCTCTGTGGCACGTTGTAATTTTCATAATACGTTCAAGACGTCGTCCGAAACCAAGAAATAACGTAGTAGGAAAGCAAGCGATAAGCAATTGTTGACAATATACTGCAATGTCTATATGCCTCGCGTCGGCCCCTCTTTGAAACGGATCATACTAAACGTAATTGAACGCCCGTAATCATAGTTTAGGGTTAACAGTTTATTTACTCGATCTACAAAAGATTGTGAAGTTTTGACAACGGTTTCGTCCTGTTATGACAGATATCCCAACGGAGTGAAATCCCCGGACCCGCGGAAGTGGCCTATCCTCACGAGACATGACACAAGACACACATTACGGTGGTTTATCGAAGAAAGGAAGCGTGAGGGTCAAGGGGAATTAGATAACTCTTTGACGTCAGCGACTGCTTAATCAATTACACACTCATATATTATCGCGTGACACCATATGCAATGTTGCTGCCGAAAATACCAGGATTTGCTGTAGATGTGAAACAAAATATGAATAACTAATTTGATCTTATCATACGTGCACGTGGCCCTTGTCGTACTCCTTATACAGTGCACATCTGTACATCAACACGCGCATACGCACACAATACTACCAACTAACCAACCAACCAACCAATCAACCAATCAACCAATCAACCAATCAACCAATCAACCAATCAACGAACTAACCAACCAACCAATCAACCAACCAACCAGGCTTTTGTAAATGTAGTTTCTTATTGGAACTTATAAATGTCTCTTAAACGTCCTTCGTCATGCATTTGAAACAAACATATTTTTAGCGATAACTCTGTGTAACCACATAACGACCACGACAGAAAATGTTACCTTTTACTACAAACTGCGCGTATTTAAATGTGTCTAATGTGTAGATTTGTGTCGAGCCACAGTGTCTGATAGCGCACAGATAACCTTTTGATATCAACCCACGTATTGAGCAGTTCTCATGGCTGTGTGACATGCAGTAAACATAACAATGCGAAAATATATGTCAATGTATGGGAATACTGCAATCGATGGATGCGTATCGTCGAGAAGGTCACTGGGCACGTTCCACTCTCTCCGCCACTTAATCTCATCACACCGGGGTAAGTTCATCAGCTTATCGCGACGGGGTACGCCGGTCACGAAAGAGTAATCGCGTGGCAGCGAGTTTTAAACAAAATGCGGAAGTTCCGATGCAATATAGTTTGTTGTCGAAGTTTTTTTAAATTATACATGCGCGCACAAACGCACACGCACGCACACACACACACACACACACACACACACACACACACACACACACACACACACACACACACACACACACACACACACACACACACACACACACACACACACATCCACACACACACACACATACAATTCACTCGCATATACATCCGTACAGACGCACACGCGTACACCCCACATGCACACACACAAACACACCCACACGCAAACGTACACGCACACGCACGCACGCACACTGTGTTCGCTGCGACCAAGCAGTGTCCGGTCGTTTACCGCTTACGGGCGTATTTCAAGTCAATCAACGATGGTCACTTGGTCAACTGGGAGCTGTCTCATCGACTGTCCGTCACCGTCAGAAGTCAAGTCCGCGACCTTTGTCTACGACTTGATCGCCGAATTCGTTTGCAAACAGACCGCGTTCTATGTTTAGGCGGCGGCTGCACAATGGCGCCGTGACGTCGTCGTCGCCGCCAATGTCGCCACTGACAGGCGCTTACGTCACTCGCCCAAGTGACACTTATGACGCTAGAGTGGACACAAGTAGAGCTAGCCCGGCAAGTGTGACCATTGTTGACAACCGTCGTAATCACCCGACGGGCAGATGGTTCGCCGGTAATTGTCACCAATCGGCGCTGATTCCAAGTGGGTTGACTAAAGCGGGGTGATTGATACCGCGCCCCGAGCGATGGACGTCTCCCTCTCCTCGGGTTGGTCAGAGCGGGATACAGACATCACTTGCTGTTTTGGCTGTCAAAATAAATATAATAAATATAATATAATTATAGCCTTAATTCCAGACAAAACAAATACTATTATGAATTATGTCTTTCATTGAAGACTATTTGCAGCTACCTGCTGCTACAATCCGCCATACAGGTCGCTACAAGCAGCAGTTACAGTTTAACTAAACAGTTGCATTACGAAATCACTCAGTTGTGTTTTAGTTGTGTTATCTAAAATGGAATTGACACAAAATTTGCGATTATTAATATGAACCAATCGGAACCATGACTTGACGAATTAGTTGGTTTTTGCACATTTGTCAGTTTAATTTTAATTTCATGAACTTCGGTGTGCATAGTTGCTGTGAACTATTTAATGTTTGGTGGTTCTTGTGCACATGCAGAATGTGTTGGCTTGTTGTGTTGGTGTAACTTCTTGATTTTATTTGAATGGATGAACTATCTTTTTGGTCACACAATGTGTGAACTTTTGTAATTTTCCTCGACAATTCATTATCTCCTAGTGGATGCACTGCATTGAATACATTGCCAAGGAACACATAAAACCGACATAATCCAAGTATCGCTCGCTGCATGCTTTTCGATTTCACATAGTTGGTGAGATGTCCATAGCAATATGTCTTCAAACAATTGCACTTCATAAGCAAGTTATTCGTCAAATCCGATCGCATTTTCGTGAATCTGTTGGGCATTTACCAAAGTAACATATGCATGACTATAAAGTATACGTTGGGTTGAGAATGAGCAGCACTTGAATCACTGTGACATTTCAAGTACACTATACCTGTTAATTATTTATATAACTGACAAATATATATTTATTGACTAAATGCATTTCAATTTAATAATACTAGAAACTTTCATCCTACATAAAGTATTTATAGCGCGCAATTAATACAGACATTTAGAAGCGTCCTATAGTTATCCGCACGCATGGCCAGAGACCGGAACATCCGCTTAACTAAGCATGCAAAAAGACTTCTGGTTAACAAATTATGCACTTCACAAACGCGATAAAAACGGTTTTATCCAAAGCGCGTCACAGTAATGAATTATGACAAAGACGCGGATAATTGGTCGACGTCATTTCTTAATAGAAATAAACAGAGTTTCGTGTTGGGCCGAACACAACAGATGATCGATAAAGACCGTTTGCGCACGCAGAGCGCCTGCACACTGATGGCACCATATTTGTCACCTCGCTCAATCGCCGCCAGGTGGCGTCGCACACTGCTCTATGGCTTCGTCATAAAAACAGTCGTTATTTGTCACACCGACTGCCGTGCGTAGACCCGTGCAGTGTGACGCCGGGCAGGCGACACCTGTGCTGGGCAGGCGGCGTGAAGACGTCGTGTTTAACGCGTCAGTGACGTCGCTAGAGACGGCAGGGAGAAGAACAACGGTCGCACACGCCTCGACTCAATTGTGTTTATGTCCATTGTCACAAGTGTTACATTGTCACCGACGCTAAATCACGTCACAATGGTTGCCGCGAGAAATCATCTTGCATATCTGCGGCGCTCACGACCGGATTCAACTCTCTCTCTCTCTCTCTCTCTCTCTCTCTCTCTCTCTCTCTCTCTCTCTCTCTCTCTCTCTCTCTCTCTCTCTCTCTCTCTCTCTCGCTCTCTCGCTCTCTCTACTTCTCTGACTAGAGCAATCAAGCCATTGTGCGTGCAATTTGTGTACATTTGTGCTTTCCATAATACAGAAAGAAAACATCTGCATTGCGACTTGATCATTTAAACCTATCCGCTCCTCGCTATGGCGATTAGCCGATCTTCCCGCCTTTTCACCCCGTCTTCTTCATTAGCTTCAACGACAACGTCCACCCGCTCTAAATAGGGTTGACAATTAAGAATCCGATTAAGAAAGTCGTCAATATTATACTTAGGTCTGGTTCGTGTCTCGTTTGTGCAGTTGTGTCTATCAATCTGTCTAGACGCGCGACCAACGTGTTTGTTAGGAGCGCATGCAAGTGTCGTTTACTAAGCAATGGCCGACACACCAGACCGCGTAACACATGGCGGTACTCACACAGTAACATCATCAATCAAAATCGCCTTTGTGAACTGTACTTGTCGAATATATGTCAAACGGACAGTAATACAGCCATATTGTTAGAATTCAAATATATCTTGTTGCCGTCATTGTAAGTAAATCAAAAAGGGGCATTTTGCCTCGTGGGTGGGGTATGTCGCCCAGAGTGTGAGGCGAACGTAACATCTAGATATTTATGTATATATGACAAAGTATTTAATATTTTTTCATATCAATCGTATTTAATAATATGTGGAGGGTTTTTATTTGTAGATGACACGATATGTATTCTTTTATTCTAAGTACTCTAATTTCACTTCTCTGTAATTTAGTCGAACAGAAATATAATTCCGAAGTTGACGGATAAGTTCATCATTGCATATAATTATACCGTAATTTCTATAAATGTAACGGACGTAATTGTTATATGTAAACTGGTAATTGTTTACAAACGTATTATCATCATCATCAATATCAATATCATCAATGTATCATCAATAATATCATTATCATTAATATATTATTACTGTCAATAATAACAATGTAAAAGTGTGTGTGTGTGTGTTGTGTGTGTGTGTGTGTGTGTGTGTGTGTGTGTGTGTGTGTGTGTGTGTGTGTGTGTGTGTGTGTGTGTGTGTGTATATATATACGTTTCTATTAAGTTGCATTTCAAAAGGAGTTTGAATACTGTTCGGTGTGTTTTACGGTAACAATTACCAGTTTACATATAACAATTACGTCCGTTACATTTATACAAATTACGATATAATTATATGCAGTGATGAACTTATCCGTCAACTTCGGAATTATATTTCTGTTCGACTAAATTACAGAGAAGTGAAATTAGAGTACTTAGAATAAAAGAATACATATCGTGTCATCTACAAACATAACACACACACACACACACACACACACACACACACACACACACACACACACACACACACACACACACACACACACACACATATATATATATATATTCTAAATGTAACACTATTTCTTTTTTTGTTATTTTATGTTATGCAATATATATATATATATATTTCATTATTTGTAGGGATATTTTCGTTACATGTACAATCTGGCGTCTTGGAAAACCAATTACAGATCTATATTTATGTCTTTATTTAGTCCGTACGTTTCGTTTCCGAGTGGTTTTGAAACATGCATTTCGATCATCTGTGTCCGTCAACCGAACAGACGAGGTTTGGATATATTATCAAGTGAAATTGTGTTCGTTATCATTTCATGTTTGACTATGTATAACTGGAAACAAAAAAGGATGACACGAGTAGAAGATGACGATGGAAATATAATGTGACGAGAGATGTGGAGAAGGTGTGTGCGGAGAGTGGGAGAAGGTATGTGCGCAGAGTGGGAGAAGATGTGTGCGGAGAGTGGGAGAAGGTATGTGCGGAGAGTGGGAGAAGGTATGTGCGGAGAGTGGGAGAAGGTGTGTGCGGAGAGTGGGAGAAGGTGTGTGCGGAGAGTGGGAGAAGGTGTGTTCGGAGAGTGGGAGAAGACGGCAACAGAGAAAGAATGACGTACACAAGTCTTCGAAAGGACGGGGCCACGTGTCGTGTCAGCCTACCCCGCAAGAGACTAAAGGAACGAAGAATTGTCGTGAATGTAGGAAGGTGCAAATTTAACAGGAAACTTAACATGCAGACAAGCAGTGGCAACGAATATGTGATTATATAAAATATTGCGTATTTAATAATATAAGTTTTGTAAAATTTAATATGGAAGCCCACAAGTTTGAATGACGGACAGACGGAAAACCTCGAACAATACATCTGCAATGTTCGTGTACACAGAAGCCTGGGATAAATGGACAAGGCGGACATAAACACTGTGATGCGTCCTGCCTACATTTTTTTATCTTGAACGAGGAATGACCACGGATCACGTGACACTCCGAGTCTGCGTTCAAAAACACCCACGTGTGATTATTAATGAGCATTAAACGATTAATCCGGTGCGCGCCAACGCGTTATTAAGCATTCGTTATTGTTTCCCAATATGCATATTTCTCTTAACGTGTATTTGCGCTGCGTTGATTTCCATGAGAATGAATCTATAGCACGTGTGCACCGACAGACTCTGCAAGCGGCGCGATTAGGGGACGCTTGGCATTGTGGCATTGTACGGAGGCAGTGAGCGAGTGAGGGACACCCGGCGCTCGTTCTGCAAGCTCGGATTCATCAAGTCGACGAGTTATGGATAGGCAGTAAGGACGTGTGCCGGCAAAACGCGGCCTTGTGTTGGAGGTGCGAAAACGCCGACAATCGTAGCGCCCTTGGCGAGCGCCACAATGCGACGGTGATCAGTCACAGCCACTGCGGCGCAACGACTGGCACGCAGCGTTAACTAGAATCGTGGTTTACGGGAAACGAATAAACGACCGCGTAACTACAACGATCTTCAACGTCAGTGCAATCAACTTAATATGTCTGCAACACAATATGAAACCCCTCGTAAATAACTATATTTTAAAGACTTAGTTTATGTACAATGTTTAGAAGTTGGCATTCTTTATTTTCTTTGCATTGTGCGCCCGGGATTTGTTATTATATGGCGTGAATATAAACATATTATAATTAAGCCATTGCCGCTTTACCATATATTTCCGACACATGTATCAGCTTTACCAGATACTTCCGCAAGTAGCGTACACGTACAAGTAGCGTACACGTACAAGTAGCGTACACGTACAAGTAGCGTACACGTACAAGTAGCGTACACGTACAAGTAGCGTACACGTAGGTTTCACTTCCCGCGTTAAACTAACGCCATATTTAAAGACACGTCATGTTTCAGTCCTAAGCTTATTTACAATGTCAGAATGTGGTCACCGCTATAGACACTCATGGGACTGAATTTCGTATTTCAATGGCGATATTTATGGCAATATAATGCACAACTACGACGACGACGACGACAACGACGACGACGACGACGACGACGACGACGACGACGACGACGACGACGACGACGACGACGACGACGACGACGACGACGACGACGACGACGACGACGACGACGACGACGACGACGACGACGACGACGACGACGACGACGACGACGACGACGACGACGACGACGACGACGACGACGACGACGACGACGACGACGACGGTAAAAAAGACGACTACGACGTATAATTAATAATATTAATAATCGTAATAACGATAAACTTGACGGTGTCGTCGAGGATACGTGCTACGTTAGGATACACGGATGTTGTTGAGGATGTTACCGGAGAAACAATGTCCGGATCTTCCCAAATACACGAATATGCCAGGTCGGTACGCAGATAAACCGCTCGCAACATCTATAAACATTTCCAGATAAACATAAATGGGAAAATGTATACCACATTATTTTAAAATGTAAGTAACGTATACGTCAACGATTACATTCCCTGCATCTGTGTATCCCCACTCCCGTCATTGCACTGCATTAACCTCGTAGTTCCCGCCGGATTTTAACTGCCTATTCCATTTCTGGGGCTGAGTGTGGTGTCGCTGCGAGTCGGTAGGGGGCGCTGGCGTGTCACGATTCGCCCGAGGGCTGACGTTATCTGAGCGCTGACTGGCACCACGCCACCTCCGACACGACAAAGACGCAGACGACAACCGTGACACTTTTTGTCTGCCAGGGGTTATTCGGTTTCGTCCCTTTTGAAGTATTCCGTTCCAAAGAAAACTCGCGTTCAGCCCTCGCATCACCGTTTGACCTGTCAACGAGTACTCAAACAAATTCCGTAATTCAGATACAGAAAAACGCACATTCGGTGATGTCTTATCTATTGTGTTCACGGACAGTCCCAATGTGCATTAAAAAATGGTATAGTTAATGTTACTTTTGCGTGTTATGTGTGACATTCCGCGGAGACTCCGCACGGAAAGTAGTGTCGACAATTGAATCATTCAATGAGTAGTTTTGGTCAAGGTTTTTCTACCGCACACCTGTAACGCGACCCCTTGTTCTTTAATTACAAATGTTTACAACATACGTTTACACACGCACACACGATCACACGTAAACACATACACGCTCTCCTCTCTCTGTCTACACACACACACTCACACACACACACACACACACACACACACACACACACACACACACACACACACACACACACACACACACACA